>CM076571.1:756250995-756622234 GCA_034641835.2 Pinus albicaulis | reverse complement strand
ATGGAATAGCAAAGCAAATAAAGGATTGAACAACAATTCTGAAATAGAACAGCAAGTCTAAAATGGAACAGCAATTGAATAACTAAGTCCCGCAGGTTGTAACCAAACTTAATCTATTAACTCAAATGCATTCTTTGCAATCAAATAACATTCTTTCACTCTAAAAGCAATTCACACAAATCACACTAATGGAACAGCAATAACTATTAATGAATTATGGAACAGTACTGATAAATCAGAAACGCGCACAACACGAACGTTTAGTATAACAGCTCTGTAACAAAACAGTAAGAACATGCAATTAACTCTTGAAAGGATTAATAACTTGATGCGGAGTCAACACACGATTCTATCTGTAAAAAACCTCAATGATTCAATCTTTAACAAAGCATGTAATATGAACTTATAAAGCATATCAAATTACCAAATAACAATGATAAACAAACCACACAAAAGTCAAGTCGTAATGGTACAGAAGCAAGTGTCCTTCGGGGCCGGGCCCTTAGCCTCCAAGGATACACCGCTTTAAGTTAATCCAGACGCAGAGATGAAATAATCACCAAGCTTTTATTAATGCATCGGTCAAAAATACATTGAACCAGTTCTCAACGAGACTCAATAATCAAAGTTGATGTTTTACAGAAAATTACATAAAAGCGTATCCTATCTATCAAGCTAACAGTGTTGTCCCTTTATATAAAGGTGATGGCGGAGATGTCCAAGTAACATGATAAATAAAGCAGCGATCCCTCAGGATCGAAGATCCTGAGGGATTCGCCAAACTGTTAATTCTTCATCCTTTCCTTTCTTTGGCGCCGAGCTGGTGTCTTCTCCTTCTTTTCCGAGCCGATTTGCTGTAATCTATTTAGCCTTGTTTGCATTCGGTTCTCGTTCAGAGGGACAGCAGTTATCTCGACTTTGTCCTTTCCTTTGGAACGGAAATTCCTCGTTTTCTCCTTTTCCTGTACAGAAAATAACCATTATCAGTGGCTAAGTCTTGCATATCAATTCTCACATGTTTTGTTATGGTTCCTTATTACTTTCCAAATTCATGATACAAAAAGGTTCACAAATTCTATTAAAAAGCCACTGAAATAGTCATCAAAAGCATACCGTCAGTGGAGGCCGAGAGTTTTACCTGAACTTTATTATTACGTTGTTTGGAGTTCAGAACCCTTATTACCCCTGAGGGTGGTGCCTCTGTCTGGATTTTCTTGTCGCTGGTCCTCATATCATCCCTTTCTATTTTAAAGCGAATATCAGTCTGTTACTGTTCCTCAACATCATTTGGAATGGCAGCTGGATTTTCAGCAGGGTTTTGAACAACAGGGCGATTGTTGGTCCTTCGCCTTTTTGCCTTGCGGGATTTTACTGCAGTGGCCCTCTTTTTCTTCCCTGCGGTCTTTCTTACCCTCTGGTTTGCTTTCAGAATTCTAATTTGCTGTCGGAGCTGGGCTATTGTATTCAATAATTTCTGCCGTTCCTTTCGCAATTTCTTAATTTCCAACGTTTCATTAGAAGGAACAGCAGGCTGTCTGCTGCGGTTTGGACCATGACTAGTTTCTGGATCTTTCTCTTGGGGTGCTTCCTCGCTGTTCTGCTCTGGCTGTTCTGGGGTAGGAACCTTGGCTGGTTCCGTCTCTTCCTGGGCAACTGATTTTTCTGCTCCTACTCCCTCCGGAATTTCCTCTGGTGTCTTGGGAACAGATTGTTCCCGTTCAGTATCTCTTATCTCCTCTTCATCGTGAACAGGCATATTTCCTTCTTCTGCCTCTACTGCATGTGATTTTTCAGATGTGTTTTCTTCTTGGGGTTTGTCATGGAGGTCTACTGGACTAGAAGGTTGGCCATACTTACCCATATTGGCCAAGACTGCGGCCAATTCATCTTCTCCCACTGGGTCTTGTAGTGGGCTACCTTCCTGCTGTCCCATTTCCTCCTCCTGTTTGGATTGTTCAGCTTCCTCGGCCTCTCCTTTCTTTTCTCCTTCAGCTTGTTCTTCTTCTACTTCTAGTCTTGAGGATTGCTCGTCCTCAATTACCACTGGCTGGCTGGTGCTTTCCTGGAGCTTTTCCAGCCTTCCTCGCATCCGAGCTAACCGGGCTGATTTTCTGGGCTTCTCTGGTTGTTCGGGTGTATCGGTGGCATGCTTTCGCTTTGCCGATTCCTGGTGTATTTCTAGTCGTTCAGATGCACTAGCAACATGTTTTTGTTTTACTAATTCTCTGCATTTTTCCGGACGTTCTGGTGTGCTTGTAGAATGTTTACGTTTTGGGGATGGTGCTGTCAATCCCCCCTCAATCATTACAATCAGCTCTTCCCAGCTGCTTTGCTGCTGGGTGAGACTATGACTAACTATTAATCGTATTAACCCATGGTGACTGACGACTGACTCTACATGCTGTGCCTTTTTTATGCTTCGTGCAGCATCATGCAGTAATGAATTCAGAAGTGCAGGTAGATTTACAGAGCATTTCTGCTTTAAAACAGCTAAGAGTTTAAGATGTCGTGGTCTTACCACGTATTTCCTCCCCTCGCAGGTGATGTAGCTCTGCACTGTTCTTTCTAATTCCGTCCAGGGTTCTCCTAGCGTTGCTGGCAGAACTCCCTTCCCCTTAATTGTCAAGCTCTGGCCTTCGTCCTGGAAAATTTCCATGATATTCCGTAATCTTTCCTTCTTTAGTGTCCATACTGGTCCGGTGGCTGGTAGTCCCGAAACTTCTGCAATTATATCGTCGGTGACCGCTATCCGCTTCCCCCTTACTGTGGAGTGATCCTCCTGCAGGTTCTGCAAAAATTCCATCGCTATTGTTTTATTAGACTCCTGCAGGCGACTGAGATAATTCAGCCATCCTGCTCTTTCCAGGATCTCCCGGGCAGCAGCGGAGATTGTCAACTTCTGAGGTTCGCTTTGAATTGCCCTTCCTCCCATGGTTTCACTGTGGATTCTCAATGGAACAGCAACTGCTTGTGCTGTTTGAAACATAGAGAGGGTGATAGTCGCAAGATTTCGAGAAAAAAAAACACAGAGTATGCAACAGAAATGGATTATGAACAACAACTTGTGTAAAAATAGAAATGTCATGCCGTTAAGCCATGCCATACCGTCGTACACTATCTTTCCTGAATAGTGAGCTGACACGTAATTCAGGGAATAATGAGGTTAACCTCCCCCCCGCAATGTGATAGGCTGTCCCAGCCGTCAAATAAAGGAGCAGCACCCAATCTGCAACCGAGTCATAAAGGAACAGCGTATGAAATTATGCCATGTTTAGAAAGACAACGAATTACCGAAATCGAGGCGGAGAGTTGATCACGTATTACGTAAGAGGCTGTTGTGTTATGATATGAGGCTGGTGGATAGGACGTCTGTCGTACTTGCCAAATCTCAAGTGGTCATGGTCACTTCCTTTGCCATGATTGGTGGTAATAAATGTTCATGCGATGTATAAATCGGGAAATAATATATGATTATTTCCTAGGATATAAGAAACAAAAGAGTATTAGTATCTTGCCCATTGGTGTAACCAAAGTGACTTCAATACCATTAACAGTGCTCTGCTGCCGACAGGTGTCCATAACCTTGGAAGAGTTGTTTTTTCACACTTGGAACCATGATCCTTTGTGTATACTTAGGAATGTTGTTATGTCAAAGTGTAGACCATTATGCTGGCTTGGTGACCAGTTAACCATAATGCCATTCACGAGGAAGGAGCGAAAAGTGGGCAGGCCGGCTCGTGATGAGACCTCCTCTTCCAAGGTTCGATTATTTGATATACCTTTTGGACCATATCCCTGGTGTGGTGGCCATAGTGGGAATGCCACTTCACTTCCATCCTCATGATCATGGTAGGCTGGCTCTTGATGAGACCCCCTATCCTGCATTTGACATCTCACATATCATGTTCACATATATTTTTTTCTTTTTCATAGAGTACTTTTCCTTATTTATACACAAAGGGTGGTTCAACACTCCTTAAGAGTAGGAATGGTGGAAGAAGTCTTATCATCTCAATAGGAAGATATAAGCCCTTTGCTCTTATTCCTAAATAATAATCAAAGAGGGTTAAAGGGATCAACATGATAAAGATAACCAATCAGGGCAAAATTAGTAAAACAATGACAACAAAAGATAAGAAATAAGTATGTCCTTCCTTTTGTCCTCTTACCAATGCAGAGCCTTATAAATATAGCGATTTATGGTTTGCGGATTTCGGTATGTTGTGATTTTATATTCATTGCACAAGTACATAGCTGTATCTTAAAGACTTGAAAGAATGTGGGCAAGAAGCATCCTCAATTTAGATCAGCAAAAGGAATAAGCTGTTTCACAAGGAGAGCAAAAGTATGCTAGTGGTGTTCCTTTTGAAAAAGAAACAACGAAGGACGATAGATCAAAAAATGCAAATGCCGTTCCTTTGAAAAAGGAACAACAAAAATAAAAATACTAGAAAAACACTCAAAATGCCATTCCTTTGAAAAAGGAACAACAGCAACAAAAGAATGCTGTTTCTTTGAAAAAAAAAAGGAACAGCAGCAACCAAAAATGTTGTTCCTTTGGAAAAGGAACAGCAAAAATCAAAATGTTGTTCCTTTAGAAAAGGAACAGCAAAACAAGCAAAGCCGTTCCTTTTCTTAAAAAGGAACAGCAGAAAATCAAGAATGCTGTTCCTTTTGAAAAGAAACAGCAAAAAACACGCAAATGCCATTCTTTTAAAA
The DNA here is from genome assembly GCA_034641835.2 of Pinus albicaulis. Taxonomy (NCBI): domain Eukaryota; kingdom Viridiplantae; phylum Streptophyta; class Pinopsida; order Pinales; family Pinaceae; genus Pinus; species Pinus albicaulis. Next base: position 756,617,515 of record CM076571.1, on the reverse strand, counting down.
ACAGAACGGCAAAAATCGAAATTTTGAGAAAGAAAAGGAACAAAAAAAATGACAAGAAAACAGTTAGTTCAAACATATGTACAAGAATGACTCAAAGACAAGAACTTATGTACAAATTGTAAAAAGAAATGAATTCCTTAATGAATTACAGGTGAGGAAGATTTCTCTTCCTATCCTAAAATCTCCATATCAGTGTCTCGGCGTAGCTGCTGGCAGAAGGATTCCCGAGTGAGTGGTTTGCGATAGAGACGAACTCGGTGGCCATTTAATTTGAATGCATATCCAGAACCGTCAATGGTAATTAGAGTAAGGGTTCCGTTGTCATGCACCTTCTGGATTTCGTATGGTCCCAACCATCGAGTCTGAAGTTTCCCAGGGAAGTCCTGAAACCGAGAGTCGTATAACAGAGCCCAGTCTCCTCGTGGAAGACTTTGTTTTTGATGAGCGCATCATGCCATTTAGCTCGCTGCTGTTGAATCAATGCTGTATTTTGTAGTGCGGAGAGCCTAATTTCATCCAATTCATTGATCTACTGTAGTCGATTGATTTGTGCCTCGCTTAGATCTAGGCCAACTTCCTGTGCTGTCCGTAATTTTTGGATTTCGAATTCTATGGGAAAAATGGGTTGTTTTCCAAACACTAATTGATAAGGTGAGTAACCGGTGGTGCTTCTCCATGTTGTTCTATAGGCCCAGAGTGCTTCAGGTAGTCGGGCAGCCCAATCACGCCTATGGGACGCAATGGTTTTCGTTAGGATTGATTCTATTATCTTATTGCTGCTTTCTACCTGCCCATTCGCCTGTGGGTGATATGGAGTAGTGATTTTATGTTGGACGTGATAATTGTTGAGTGTTGCAGCTAATCTATTCCCAGCAAATTGTGGTCCTCCATCCGTAATTATTTCCCTTGGAAGGCCATAACGTACAAATAGATGGAACAGGAACTGTATAACAGAGTCCTCTGTGGCTCTTGGCAATGCTTCTGCCTCAACCCATTTGGTGACATATTCTGTTGCCACCAAGATATATGTTTTCTGATTTGATGATGGGTTGATGGGTCCAACGAAATCAAGAGCCCATCGCTCGAATGGTTAAATGACTAACTGTGGTTTCAGAGGCATCTCATCAGCTTGACCAGGTCGTCCTGCTCGCTGGCAGCTGTCACAGGCTGGGACAAATTTCTTTGCATCTTTGAAAATCGTAGGCCAGTAATATCCTGTCTGCAATACTTTGTGTCCAGTTCTATGCTTAGCGAATTTTCCACCACACGGTCCATCGTGACAGGATTTTAGGATGTCAAAGATTTCATCTTCTCGAACACATCTCCTGATATGCATGTCTGCCCCTGTGTGAAACAAATAGCCCCCAATCCACGAGAATCGAGCACTCTTCTGAACAATCTGCTTGCGCTCATTAGGGGTTAAGTGTTTTGGTAGTTTACCTACTACGAGGTAATTGGCAACATCAGCATACCAGGGTGTTTGAACGGCAACAGCAAATAGGTGCTCATCCGGAAATTGATCTTCAACTGCTGCTGCATCGATTGGTTTTGGTATTCTCGAAAGAAAATCGGCTACAGGGTTTTCTTTGCCAGGCCGATCCTTGATTGTGATATCGAATTCCTGCAATAAAATCAACCATCTAGTTACTATGGCATTTGTGACAGGCTTATTTGCTAAATATTTTATGGCAGAATGGTCTGTATACAAGATAACAGGATAGCCTGTAATATAATGTCTAAACTTATTGACAGCATGTATTACGGCTAGGAATTCTTTTTCAGTAACAGTGTAATTTAATTCAGCAGGGGATAAATTTTTGCTGATGTAATAGATAGCATATGGTTTTTTATCCTCTTCCTGCCCAAGGACTGCGCCAATGGCTGTATCTGAGGCATCAGATGATATTTGGAACGGTAGGTCCCAGTTTGGTCCTCGAAGGACTGGGGCTGTGGATACGAGCTTCTTTAAATCCTCGAAAGCACGGTCACATTTTTCTGTCCAAAGAAAATCAACGTTACCAGTTAATGCATATAAAGGAGCAGCAATGTGCGAATAATGCTCTATAAATCGTCTATAATAACCAGAAAATCCAAGAAAGCTGCGTACCTCTGTTTGAGTAGTAGGAGTGGGAATGAGCAAAAGTATTTGGATTTTGGCTGGGTCTACCTGAATGCCAGCTGCTGAAACATAATGTCCTAGGATAAGTCCTTCAGTCATCATCATGAAACATTTTTCGTGGCTTAAGCAAAGCCTGGTAGTAATGCAGCGTTGTAGGACTTTTTCTAGGGTATCTAGTGCTGGATCAAAATCATCTCCATATGGTGTAAATTCATCCATGTAAACTTCAAGTCCATCATTTATTAAATCTGCAAAAATGCTAAGGATAGCCCTTTAGAATGTGGCAGGAGCATTACATAGGCCAAAAGGTAGAACTCGATAGGCAAATGTTCCCCAAGGACAAGTAAAAGTAGTTTTATCCTGGTCTTCGGGGGCAATCTGAATCTAATTGTATCCACTGAAGCCATCCAGGAAAGAAAAGAATTTCTTTCCTGCTAAAGTATCTAATACTTGGTCTATGAATGGGAGAGGAAAATGATCTTTCTGTGTTGCCTTATTTAGTTCCCTATAATCCACATAGATTCTCCATTTTCCATTCTTTTTTGGTACCACCACAAGCGGAGAGACCCATTTACTATCAGAAATAGGATAGATAAAATTGACATCTAAAAGTTTCTGAAGTTCAGATTTTACCACATCCTTTAGATGAGGATTAAGTCTCCTTTGCGGCTGACGAACAGGTCTGGCATCTTTTTCTACATAAATGTGGTGTGTACATAATTGGGGATCGATTCCTTTCATATCGGGGTAATCCCATGCAAATGCTTCTTGATATTTTGTTAACAGATGGATGAGCTTTGTTTCTTGTTCAGGCGTGAGATTGGCATTGATGTTTAAAGTTTTTCCCGGTTCAATTTCCACAGTTTTACTATTTGCAACAGAAGTAACAGGTATCATTTGGTCATGCGTATCTTTCAGAGGATCTTCCTCCAATTCATTATCAAATGCTGCTTCTATCATGTGACACTGTGTGCGAGATTCAGTTTGACTAATGAAACTATTAATGGCATCATCTTCTGTTTGGTCTTTAAAATCAAGTGCCTCTTGTATAGTTAATGGAGATCTGATGTTATCAGTAAGGTATGATACAGGGTGCTTATTAGTTTTGATTATTGTGACACTTGGCTGCACTGGAGGATATAGAACTAAATTCTTGCTATTCGGTCCTCTGGTTATGGTCATATTTCCCTGCCAGCAGCCAATGTAGGCATCGGCAGTGGCAAGCCAAGGTCTACCTAAAATTAGCGGGTGTCCATCAAGTCGGGTTTTTGGATTAATTATCAGGAAATCGGTTGGATACTCCCAGGAATCTACAGAGACTATGACATCATGTAGAGTACCCTCTGGTCTAACCACAGATCGGTCAGCCAATTCTAACAAAGTAGAGGTGGGTTCTACAGATGTAATGCCAAGCTTTTGGCAAGTAGTGGTTGTTAAAATATTAATTGCAGCTCCTAGATCAACTAAGGCATTAGACAGGGTTTGACCATAAATTTGAACAGTTATAATTGGATTTCCTGGGTCTTCATATTTAATGGGTGTTTCTTTCCCAGATAATAAGTCAGATAAAGTACCGACTACTTGGACTCTTGGATTATTTTTTATATTCCTCCTTGGTTTCTTTATGCACAACTCTTTGATAGTTTTTGCGTATATAGGAATGTCTTGAATGGCTTGGAGGAATGGGATTTTTATGTACAGATTTTGTAATTCTCCCAGAATGTCAAAGTCAGGATATTGTATGGGTCAAGGTATGACTAATCGTTCTGGGAACGGAGGAGAGGATGTGGTTGCTTGATTATGAGTTTGCTGCTTATATACATCCTCTTGTTGCAACTGATGTTCTCTTGGTAACTGATCTTCAATATGAACTGTTTTATCTCCCTCAGTTTCAATTATACGTCCAGATCTTAACTGAAGATCATTGCACTCCCTCAGGTCGGGTCCTATTTCTGGTGATTCTATGATTTGGATAAATTGGACCGGTCTGTTATTTGGATTGGGATTGGGTTGGGCTGGGAGTTGCGGTCTCAGGTTAGAATGGGGATTTTGTTGTAAGGCTGGCAGAGTAGGTTGAGGGAGCGGAATAGTTCCAGCTGGCTGGTGCATCGGTCTTTGCCAGCTTGTCTGCCAGGGTGAACTTTGTGAAGTAGGGGGACTCCATTGTGAAGGATATGGGCCATTTTGCCAATATGGTGGAGTGTAAGGGAAATTCGGCCAACCAGATTGGCTTGTTTGATTCAGCCATGGGTTTGAAGAAGGAAACGATTGTGGTGACCAGTTTGAAAATGGGGGTTGAGATTGATTTTGCCACATACTATATTGTTGAGCATTATACTGTGGAGGTTGAAAAGAAGAGGTTGAGTCTGGAAACATACCAGATTGTCTCGGCTGCCACTGGCGACGCTGGTTGATCAAGTACACCGATTATGGTTCTTCTTCCGCTTTCTTATATACTGCTTTCAATCCAGGAAGTGAGGGGCAGCTCTCCATAAGGTGATCTTTTGTACAAATGGCGCATGTTTGGACTGTATCCAGTGGACATTCCTTGTGGCTATGTTTTTTTCTGCATCGGGAGCAGAAGATCGCCAAATTCTATTCTGCCTCCATCTGCTTTTGTTTAGCCTGCACAATATCAAGTTGTGTAGTTAGTGTCCCCAGAATATCAGTTTTGAAATTTTCTAATAAATTTCCAATTTCTACACGTGTTACTCCTTCTGTTGATACTTTGTTATCTCTTGCAAACCAATCATATTCTGTCGGTTTTATTCTTGTGCTGCCTCTCGAACTCCTGATACATAAATCAATGATGTCAGCAAAATTCTCTTGATAAATATCCCCTTTTCCCATGATGTTTAATGTTTCAATCCATTGTTCCTTCATACCCCTTATTAATGCAGTTTTTAACACATTATCAGGTAAAGGTAGCGATGCATAAGGAGATCTTTGTAGATTGTACTGAAAACGTTCCACATACTCCTCCAATGTTTCATTCGGTCTGGCTGTCATTTGGAATATTTCTTCTTTTAATTCTCTAGACCTACAATAATCCTGATATTTTTTTAAGAAGGATTCTTTCATTTGATCCCAATTGTTGATAACCCCGCCACCTAGTCCCATAAACCATCTTAAAGCAGCCCCTTTTAATGTAGAGGGAAATAATTTCAATTTCTGGGGATTGGTGGTGTAATCATAGCCCCTGCATAACACATCGAATTCAAATAAAAATGCATCCGGATCTTCTGATGTGAGACCGTGAAATGTAGGGATATGCTGAAGAGGGATAGCTTTCATGGGTGCATTTGCTGCAGAATCCACTATAGGATATTGTAATGTAGAGGTTTGAGCATTTGGCTGGTTCTGAGCCATGGGATCGAATATATGCCAATAAACTTCTGGTATATCTAGGAGGGTATTCCTAGGTTGAGAGGGAATGGTTTTGACAGGGATAGTTTTAATAGCACTTCCCTTATCTGGAATAATGAGAATACCTGATGTCTGAGGAGATTGGATTCCTTCAACAATGATTTTCGTAGCACTCCCCTTATCTAGGCTATTTAATGGCTGATTTGTTCCAATAGGAGATTTTGGTTCCTTGGTTTCCCCTGTTTCTCCTTCTCCTTCACAAAAGTTGCTGAAATTCCCTTCTTGCAATAGTTCTGGAGTAGAATTTTCAATTTCTTGAAAGTCCTGCTCTTCAGTTTGACTATGCACCTCAGCAAAGGCTATAGATGGTGATCCTGTGGCCTGAAGGGAACTAGTAGGCTGTTTAGAAATGATTTTCCTGGGGCCTACTGATGGCTGAGATTCTGTTTTCTTATAGATTTCGTCTATGAAGGTCGTTCGGCCAAGGGTCACCGGCCCCTTAGCTTTTTTAGGCTTGGATGGAGGTTTGATATTATTTTCTGGTCTTTTCTTCTTAGTCATGCACTCAAATGAACTACTAAATTCTATTCAAACAAAGCAAAAACAAATCTGTTAGGAAAGCGGACAGTGGAGCAGGGCTTTTACATGCTCCACACGTAGGTTCTTACCTTCCGTTTTTAAGATCCAACTCTTCCCTAGCAGGTTCGTACACTACTCCTCCCTAGCAGGTTCGTACACTACTCTGAAAAAGACAAATGGCTACACTCTTTCCCCGACAACAACGCCAAAATGTAGAGCTATAAAAAGGGTCTCTTTCACCTCTAATTACCTCACATTAATATGTCAATTCCGGAGCGTTTTGTTATTCCAAAGAGTGTCTCAGTCTGAGGCTATCACTTGTCAGAGTAATGCTAGTAGTACAGTGTTTAAAAATACAAGAGTAAACGGATGCTTGTCTATAACTAAGTTACTTCAAAAGAATAAATCACACATTCAGAAAACTAGGCAGCTTATCAGTCAAGGGTTCGACAGCGATAACCCATCCCTTTGGAAACTGATGGAAAGGAAATTAGAGCATAGACCACGGGTCTGGGAGCTAGACAATGAATGCCGAAGCTCACTACAGCCTTAGATCGTCTCTCACACCAAAACACAAATGCGAGTAAATGGAACGGCAGATAGCAAAATGGAACAACAAATAAAGAATTAAACAACAAATCTGGAATGGAACGACAATTCTAAAATGGAACAGCAATCGAACAACTAAGTCTCGCGAGTCGTAACCAAACTTAATCTATTAACCCAAATGCACTCTTCGCAATCAAATAACAATCTTTCACTCTTAAGGCAAATCAAGCAGAACACACTAATGGAACAGCACTAACTATTGATAAATTATGGAACAGCACTAGTAAATCATATACGCACACAACACGCTGGAATAGTAATCTGATCAATCTTAATTAACAGGGATACGACTATGCTTCCAAATAGAACAGCATTATTTCTGAATCCAACAATCATGAAGAACACAACTTCAGATGAATCTATGACATGAATGTTCAGTACAAAAGCTCTGTAACAGAACAGTAAGAATATTCGGTTAAGACTAATAACATGCAATCAACTCTGAGAGGATCAGTAACATAATGCAGAGTCAATACACAATTCTATCTGTAAAAACCTTAATGATTTAATCTTAACAGAGCATGTAATAGCAACTTATAAAGCATATCAGATTACCAAATAACAACGATAAGCAAACCACGCAGAAATCAAATCGTAGTGATACAGAAGCAAGTGTCCTCCGGGGCCAGGCCCTTAGCCTCCAAGGGTACACCGCCTTAAGTTAATCCAGATGCAGAAGTGAGATAATCACCAAGTTTATATTAATGCATAAGACAAATGTACAATGAACCAGTTCTCAACGAGACTCGATGATCAGAGTTGATTTTTAACAGAAAATTACATAAAAAGTATCATCCCCAAGCTAACAGTGCTGTCCCTTTATATAAAGGTGACGGCGGAGATGTCCAAGTAACAAGATAAATAAAGCAACGATCCCTCAGGATCAAAGATCCTGAGGGATTCGCCAAAATGTTAATCCTTCATCTTTTCTTTTCTTCTCCGCCGAGCTGGTGTCTTCTCCTCCTTTTCCGGGCCGATTTGCTTTGATTTGCTTAGCCTCGTTTGCATTCGGTTCCACTTCAAAGGGACAGCAGTTATCTCGTCTTTGTCCTTTCCTTTGGAACGGCAACTCCTCGTCTTCACCTTTTCCTGCACAGAAAAATAACAATTATCAGCGGTTAAGTCTTGCATATCAACTCTCACATGTTTTGTTATAATTCTTTATTATTTTCCAAATTCATGATGCAAAAAGGTTTACAAATTCTACTAAAAATCCACTGAAATGATCATCAAAAGCATACCTTTTTAGTACTCCACATAAAGTTCCACATGCATCAGCAGTTGGAAGCTTAATGTATGCAATGGTCTGCACAAGGCCTGATATTGCACATGCAGTGGGAGTTGTAAGCAGGTACATGAAAAATCCAGGAAAATAACATTGGATGGCAGTAAAATGGATTCTCAGATATTTGAGAGGTATCACAAATCAAGCATTATGCTTTGGTGGTTCAAACATTGCTCTACAGGGATATGTTGATGCAGATATGGCAGGTGACAGAGATAACAGGAGGAGCACTATAGGATATGTATTTACTGTAGGTGGAACAGCTGTCAGTTGGGTTTCAAAAATCCAAATTGTTGTTGCACTTTCAACAACAGAAGCCGAGTATGTTGCTGGTACAGAGGCTAGTAAAGAAATGATTTGGTTACAAAGTTTTATGGATGAATTGGGTAAGAAGCATGATATGGGCACACTATACAGTGATAGCCAAAGTGCTATTCATCTTGAAAAGAACTCAGCATTTCATTCCAGGACTAAACACATACATCTCAAGTACCATTTCATACGGTCAGTATTGGAAGATGGAGAGTTGAAGCTGGAAAAGATACACACTAGCCAGAATCCTGTAGATATGCTAACAAAAGTTGTAACCAGGGAGAAACTAAGAATGTGCTTAGCTTCAATTGGTCTTCAAGGATGACGATGAAGATGAGAAACAACCAGGTCCAAAGAGGAGTCATTTTCCAGCAAATGAAGCAGCGGTGGAGTTGCTACAATCAGTCTCCAAGTGGGAGATTGTTGGGTGTGGAGCCTGATTTTCATCCTGATTCAGAGATCCTTGTTTTAGCTGGATGTATACCCCATGAAAACTGTACACCCTTGCAGCAGGGGGGGGGGGGGTGTGTGGGGGGGACTTTTCCCCCCCGCGAGGTCTGGGGGGACAGACCCCCCAACTAGGGGGTCCGAGGGCCAGCGGTCCCCCGGGGGGGGTTTCAGGGCCGGGAAGCGCCCCTGAAGCTAAAAACATATGTAAAATTGCCTTGAAAAGTATAGTAATTTCTAGTCAATCTCGGTCATTCATTAGGCGGATGATTTGATGGTAGAAGTTATGTTTAGTTTAGGGTTTTTTTCCCTAGAAGGCAACCCCTCTCTTTGTATGAGGGTATTGTATTGCGGCTGTGTATTACATGTGTATTCTCTGAGCGGGAAATAGATTGTGGAGACTCTTTTTATGAGGGTATTGTATTGCGGCTTGTATTTTCTGCATATTTTATGTGTTGCATTGCTCCATAATATATAATTTTCTAACATGAGAGGGCTCTCTCAAGGGGTAATGATATTGAATAAAGATGTAGATAGATGGCTAACTCTAGGTTTTATGTATTGGTTTTATATGTTTGTAGGTTTAAAAAATCAAAGTTTACTACTGTTGGGCTATGGATTCAATGAATAGGGCTCTCAATAACAAAATATTTCCTTGTAGAAGCTGAGGCTTGTATATACTTCAATGAAAGAGTAACATATTCAGGAAAATACCAATAACTTGAGTTTCAGAAGAAATCAAAGCATGTAACACATGAGTTTTGAGTTATGAGACATCAAGGTATTGAAAAGGAAATATTAAAATAAAATCACCATAACTCAATACTTAAAGGAAGTCAGAGCATGAATAACCATGAATTCTAAGTAATAAGCATTAAGATATTGAAGAAAAACTTTCTAATATAGGACCTAAAACTGATTTGACCATAGTTTAATACTTAAGGAAGTCAAAGCATGAACATCCATGAATTCTGAGTAATAAGAATTAAGACTATGGAAGGAAAACATTTCAAAGATAGGACATAAAAATCATTGAAATACACTAAGAATCTCAAGTCCGTCAAGAAGGAAACCTCTCTGCATTACTGATCACAGTTCATTACATAAAGCAACAGTTTTGCTAAAAAGTCTCCAACCCTTTTATAATTAGACCTCTTGGCCTTTAATAGACATCTTACAACATGAGATGATCTCCTATTAGGCTAGATACATATAATTTCTAACGACTGACACCTTGCATAACCATAAGACATGGAATTTATTACAAAAAGACACCTAATCTACTTAATAGTCCTATTACAAATATGATTAAAATTCCTTATCACTATCTATAACAACCTTATCTAAATTAAATTACATCATTTTCCAAGTGGATGATGGGCTTCAACTCTTCATGACCATATTGCTGACCTCCACCAAAATAGGAAACAGTCCCCTGTTTTTTAGGCATATGGTCTTTTGCATTCATTGAACATTCTGACCATCATGTACTCTTCATTTTGTGGTCCTTTTCTATTTGAAGTTGACTTAACACATCTCATCACTCATCCCTAGCCTCCAGTTGTCCAAAAATCACTACAAAACTTGTTCAAAACGCTGTAATTTATGGCGCTACAAAAACACATCAGTTTCGTAGCGCCCTTTGTAACATTGCCATTTCAACCTTTTTTCTTCAAAAACTTGGTTCTTTCCTTATGAAAAATTTTAATCATCCTTCAATACATCTTCCATGATAATTACAGATCTTAACTCATCCTTTAACCCCTTGAAAACTGATCAAAAGGAGCAGAAAAGGCAGCTACAACAGTTTCTTAGCGTTTTTCTGTTTTTTTACACTAAATGCGCTATGAAACTGCTGAGTATGCAGTTTTGTCAAAACTTTTGCCAAGTGAAAAGTATTATTGCCCCAAAATTAAAAATATTACTTATATCATCATCTAAAAACCATAACAACCATATACTAATTTCATTTTAGCTTTTTTGAGGCATTTCTTCTTCATTTGCAATAGGTTGGCCTATTGGTTTTTCCTGTTTTTTCCTCAAAAATAGGTCTTGGGACACAACCTATATCTCTTAATCCATGATGTATTTTTCGAAAATTAAGGGGGTTTTTGTATGAAATTATGTCTTGAATAAAAACCTCTCTTGGTTTTTTGAAACATATCTCCTGCTTTCCAGAAACTGCCTTTGAAACAAATGTGTAAAACAAGAAAACTTTGTTTTTGAAAATAGGGCTTCAAAGAAAGCCTTGTATCTCCCAACTGATAACACCTGTGAGAAAAGTGAGAGAGGTTATTGTTATTTGATATGTTTTTGAAAATAAAATCTCTTAGTTTCTTAAAATACCTTTCTTTTTTCTCAGAAACCTGCTTTGAAGTTGACTGCTCAAAACCAAAAAACACAGTTTTGCTTCATATTGCGCTACGAAAAGACAACGCTTTCGTAGTACAAAATGACTTTTTGAACTGGTGGAGCTACGAAAGTAAGGTTTCTTGGCTAATTGGAAATTTTTTATGAAAAAACTTAGGGAAATGAAATGAATGATGAAATGATGAAAGACTTGACATGAAAAACCTTTAAAATGAATTTATTTAACACTAAGGAAGGTTCAAACCTAAAAATCTAATACTCCATTTTGGTCAAATTCAAGAAATGACTCTTAAGACCCTATTTTGAACCATGAAATTTTGTAACCTTGTCACAATGATGTGAGAAAAATTTTGGGTGATAACAGTGGCTCCACTTGGGATAGTGTGCCCTTGTGGTACACTAAGAACCAGTAGTTCTAGTGATGCTATCCATTTTCTTTCCAAAAAAGAAAAAACTTTTAAATTGCCAAGCTTTCTCCTCAAGCTCTAATGACCTTCACCTCAGGCTCAAGCTTGCTGATAACTATAGAAGAACCAAATCTGTACCTACTGAAAAGATGCTTAGTAAACTTTGAGCTTATTCACACACTCCTACCTACCCTAACAACTGCAATCTCCATTTTTACCTCAAGCAACATGAAACTTCCAATGAAGTCAGTCATTGATCTGATCTGACACTTGAACCTATTCAATTCACTTGAATCAACAATAAGCATGATACTGAAATGAATAAGGCAACATAAAATAGATTTGATCCTCATAATGAAAATATAATTGACAATCTGGACTGTAGAACTCTTCCATGTAGTGAGCTATAGGATCAAAGAATACATGATATGTTTGATGCTTCTCATGACATTCTGCAACTTTGGACAACTCATCCTTGCTTTGATCAACCACATAAGACTTTAGTTGTGTGCTGTCAAACTTTTTTTCAAATTGATTTTCAAAAACATGTATTGTTCCTCAAATTCAAAGGAGAAAGGTGGCAGCACCCTCTCTTTGTTTTCTGGCATAAAAATCATTTGAAAAGACTAATCTTGATCATGAATATTATGAGATTGAATTTTATTTTCTAAAACTTCAATATTTTTTCAATGTTCTTAGTAACTTCATCCACAAACTGAATCTTATCTTCTGACTTGCACTCAAATGATTTCAGATTAGAAGACAAGGATAAAGAAAAAATTTCACCCACTTCTTCATTAGTGTGATCATCATTTGATGTAGGCTGATGCAAGAAATGACATGAAGAATCAACTTTTTCCTATACCCGAGGATTGTAGCAATCATCTTTCAATATTTTCTTTTGTTGTTTGCAATGATTCTCATACTCCTGATGATCAAAAGACTGACAAGTCTGCTGTAAATTTTCATCAAACTCAGAGGATGTATCATAATTTCCATAAATAAACTCCTGCTGGGTTTCATTTTCATCTAAGAAAGAGGCTATCCTTTCTTCTTGGTGAGAAATAGATTGTCATGAAGAGCTTATAAAATTTCCTCATCCATGAACTCATCATCTTCATAACAATTCTCCAAATATTCAATAAAACTCACAAAGTGTTTACAGTAGTCTTTGACTAGCAATAAGGAGGGATGCCACTCTTCATACATCTCATAAAATGCAACATGGAAATCAACAAGAGAATATAATGAACCATTTTGCAAGCTTTCATATACCAAGACCGTGCTTTTCCTTCCAAAGTGACCATAAACATCTTCATGAGGCAATCCTTAGGGAACTGAACCTTAAGACTGTATACATGCATATGGAATCTAACCAAATGAAGAGAAACATTGTCTTTCTTTTCATATTTAAATATAGGAAGATCAGTTAACCATTCGACCTTTGGCATAGGTTTTGGAAAACCAGGGATATGAGACCGATTCATAGGGGCATACCTGGCATTTATTCTTGAAATGGAACTCATCTTGAAACTTCATCAAGCTACTGATCTTCAAGCAGTGGAGTCACCTTCCAATTATTTTTTATTTTATGTGTGGAGTCGCCAAAGCAGAAATGCAACCAATATGTGCCTAAGTGTCTGCTGCTCTCAGACCTTAGAACTTAAAATTTGTTGTTCTTCCTAGGGAAAATTTACACCTTCGGTCCCCGGCAACTACGCCAAAATGTTATCACCAAAATCATACCTGATTGGCTGCTAATCAGAAAAATTCAGTGTAACTATTTCAAACCAATATTTTGACTGAGGCTTAGCCTCCTCAATTTGAGAGGGCTCTCTCAAGGGTTAATGATATTGAATAAAGATGTATATAGATGGCTAACTCTAGGTTTTATGTATTGGTTTTATATGTTTGTAGATTGAAAAGATCAAATATTACTACCATTGGGCTATGGAGTCAGTGAATAGGGCTCTCAATAACAAAATCTTTCCTTGTAGAAGCTGAGGCTTGTATATACTTCAATGAAAGAGTAACACATTCAGGAAAATCCCAAAAACTTGAGTTTTAGAAGAGATTAGAGCATGTGATACATGAGTTCTGAGTTATGTGACATCAAGGTATTGAAAAGGAAATATTAAAGAAAATCACCATAAATCAATACTTAAAGGAAGTAAGAGCATGAATAACCATGAATTCTGAGTAATAAGCTTTAAGATATTGAAGAAAACCTTTCAAAGATAGGACCTAAAATTCATTTGACCATAGTTATTACTTAAAGGAAGTCAGAGCATGAACATCCATGAATTCTGAGTAATAAGCATTAAGACTATGGAAGGAAAAAATTTCAAAGATAGGACATAAAACTCATTGAAATACACTAAGAATCTCAGGTTTGTGAAGATGAAAACCTCTTTGCATTATGGATCACAGTCCATTACATAAAGCAGCAGTTTTGCTAAAAATTCTCCAACCCTTTGCTAATTCGACCTATTGGCCTTTAATAGACATCTTACAACATGAGATGATCTCCTCTTAGGCTAGATACATCGAATTTATAACTGCTAACACCTTGCATAACCATAAGACATGGAATTTATTACAAAAAGACACCTAATCTACTTAACAGTCCTATTACAAATAGGATTCAAACTCCTTATCACTATATATAACAACCTTATCTAAATTAAATTACATCATTTTCCAAGTGTATTATGACATGGTAAAATTTTGGATGATGGGCTCCAACTCTTCATGACCATATTGCTGACCTCCACCAAAATAGGAAACAGTTCTCTGATTTTTAGGCATATGGTCTTTTGCATTCATTGAACATTATGACCATCATGTACTCTTCATTTCACGGTCCTTTTCTGTTTGAAGTTGACTTAACACATCTCATCACTCATCCCTAGCCTCTAGCTGTCCAAAAACCGCTGCAAAACTTGTTCTAAAGGCTATAATTTATGGCGCTTCTAAAACGCAGCCTTTTCGTAGCGCCCTTTATAACGCTGCCATTTCAACATTTTTTCTTCAAAAACTTGGTTCTTTCCTTATGCAACATTTTAATCATCCTTCAATACGTCTTCCATGAAAATTAAAGATCTTATCTCATCCTTTAACCTAATGAAAACTGATCAAAAGGAGTAGAAAATTCAGCTACAACTGTTTCCTAACGCTTTTCTGTTTTTTTACACTAAATGCGCTACGAAATTGCTGAGTATGCAGTTTTGTCAAAAATTTTGTCAAGTGAAAAGTATTATTGCCCCAAAACTAAAAAAATTTCTTAGCTCATCATTTAAAAACCACAGCAACCATATACTAACTTCATTTTAGCCTTTTTGAGGCATTTCTTCTTCATTTGCAATAGGTTGGCCTATTGGTTTTTCCTGTTTTTTCCTGAAAAATAGGTCTTGGGATAGAGCATATATCTATTACTCCATGATGTATTTTGAGAACATGAAGGAGATTTTTGTAGGCCATTATGTATTGAATAAAACCCTCTCTTGGTTTTTTGAAACATATCTCCTGCTTTCCATAAATTTCCTTTGAAAAAAATGTGTAAAACAAGAAAACTTTGTTTCTGAAAATAAGGCTTCAAAGAAAGCCTTATATATCCCAACTGATAACACCTGTGAGAAACGTGACAGAGGTTATTGTTATTTGATATGACTTTGAAAATAACCTCTCTCAGGTTCTTAAAATACCTTTCTTTTTGCTCAGAAACTTGCTTTGAAGTTGACTGCTCAAAACCAAAAAACATAGTTTTTCTTCATATTTCGCTACGAAAAGACAACACTTTTGTACCGCAAAACGACTTTTTTGAACTGGTGGCGCTATGAAAGTAAGGTTTCTTGGCTAATTGGATGGTTTTGATGAAAAAACTTAGGGAAATGAAATGAATGATGAAATGATGAATGACTTGACATGAAAAACCTTTAAAATGAATTTATTTAACACTAAGGAAGGTTCAAACCTAAAAATCTAATACTCCCTTTTGGTCAAATTCAAGAAATGACTACTAAGACCCTATTTTGAACCATGAAATTTTGTAACCTTGTCACAATGATGTGCTAAATTTTTTAGGTGATAACAGTGGCTCCACTTGGGATAGTGTGCCCCTGTGGTACACTAAGAACCAGTAGTTCCAGTGCTACTATCCATTTTATTTCCAAAAAAGAAAAAAAGTTTGAAATTCCAAGCTTTCTCCTCAAGCTCTAATGGCCTTCACCTCAGGCTCAAGTTTTATGATAATTGAAAAAGAACCAAATCTGTACCTACTGAAAATATGCTCAGTCAACTTTGAGCTTATTCACACACTCCTACCTACCTTAACAACTGCAATCTCCATTTTTAACTCAAGCAACATGAAACTTCCAATGAAGCCAGTCATTGATCTTATCGGACACTTGAACCTATTGAATGAACTTGAACCAACAATAAGCATGATACTGAAATGACCAAGGCAACATAAAATAGATCTGATCCTCATAATGAAAATATAATTGACAATCTCGACTGTAGAACTCTTCTATGTAGTGAGCTATAGGATCAAAGAATACATGATATGTTTGATGCTTCTCATGACATTCTGCAACTTTGGAAAACTCATCCATGCTTTGATTAACCACATAAGACTTCAGTTATGTGCTCTCAAACTGCTTTTCAAATTGATTTTTCAAAAACAATGTATTCTTCCTCAAATTCAAAGGAGAAAGGTGGCAGCACGCTCTCTTTGTTTTCTCGGATAAAAATCATTTGAAAAGACTAACCTTGATCATGAATATTATGAGATTGAATTTTATCTTCTAAAACTTCAATATCTTTTTCAATGTTCTTAGTAACTTCATCCACAAACTGAATCTTATCTTCTGACTTGCACTCAAATGATTTCATATTAGAAGACAAGGATAAAGAAAAAATTTCACCCACTTCTTCATTAGTGTGATCATCATTTGATGTAGGCTGATGCAAGAAATGACATGAAGAATCAACTTTTTCCAGTACCTGAGGATTGTAGCAATCATCTTCCAATATTTTCTTTTGTTATTTGCAATGATTCTCATAAACCTGATGATCAAAAGACTGACAAGTCTGATGTAACTTTTCATCAAACTCAGAGGATGTATCATAATTTCCATAAATAAACTCCTACTGGGTTTCATTTTCATCTAAGAAAGAGACTATCCTTTCTTGTTGGTGAGAAAGGTATTGTCATGAACGGCTTATAAAATTTCCTCACCCATGAACTCATCAACTTCATAACAATTCGGTCCCCCTTTCCAATCAACCTAGAGTGAACCTGCTTTGGAGTTACAGAGCGCGCGGATGGCTTCAGCTAGGGTTTCTGTTTGCGCTCTACAAAACCTGGCCGTCGCCACGGATGCCGACCTTGGAGATACAATCCTAGTGAGGGCGCCTCTTGATATCGATGCAGCTGCCCTTACAACAACTCACGCCGTTTTTGAGTTAGCCCTCTCATTCATTCGCGCTGCCACTGAGGCAGACAGCGGAGCAAAACCTCCCGTTGCACGAGACACTGCAACGGTGCTTTCCATCGGCCTCGAGTTCTGACGCCTTGCTTCGAGCAATGGAAAACATATTCTGTGAGAGGGGCTCACTGAACAGGAAATCATGGACATTGGCAAGGTTCGATCAGGGGTATACAACCAGCTACTCTATCAGGAACAACCCACCTCTAGAATCGAGGACGCCACTAAGAATACTGCCCATGGCCTTTATGCTGTGGACATGAAGATCTGCCGCCCTTGGGAACGAAAGACAGCCGGAAAATGCAAGGGTATTCAAGGGCCTTTGGATTTAAATACTGTTGGCGGCGGGACTGGATCTGGTCTCAGATCTGTAACTTTGGAACAATTTTTTGCTGCATATGGCAAGAAATCTGAGATCGGTCTCTTGATTTCTTCTCCGCCTCTGATGAGAACAGAGGAGCCATGGTTCGAACATCTGAACCTCCTGCCGGCTCAAATAATAGAAGGAGCAGAGACGATACAAGATGGGGATCAGAAGGGCGCCCCTCAAGCAGCTTCTTCAAAAATTTATTCGACTATTCACCCTTAGCATAGCTCACCCTCGGGCTTTCAAATCCATATCCTACTTCTTTCAGGAAAAACGCTATTGCTATGGGTGTCGGCCTCAGATCTGGTGCTTAACCTCCTGCGAGATCTTGAGCTCAGGCTGGGTATCCCTGCAGCCCTGCTGAGACTAACTTACGAAGGTAAACAACTTGAAGACTCTTTTCCCTTGTCTCATTTTAGTATTGAAAGAGATGCTTTAGTGATGCTCACCTCACGTCTGCGAGGAGGAGCATCTGGGCAGACCTCGTCGGCCCCTGCTTTCTCCTATAAAGATGCGGTTCATGCACAATCATCCAAAAAGACTGCCAAATCAGCTGAGGCTCCCAAGCCTTTCTTGGTGGATAAAATGGAAGAAACTCCCTCCATTGAAATCTCCCATCCCTCTCTGGATGATCAATATCAGACGTTTGCAGAAACAGCCATCATATGCAGATTTAACGGATTATGGCCTCATACTACCGATCTATACCAGTGGCTCTAGTCCAACTGAACCAACAACTGCAAGGTCTTCTTTTGCTCGAAAGGCTTCTTCATTGTAGCCTTTGCCTGTAGCGATGATTACAAGAAAGCCTTAACTGGAGGCCCTTGGTTCTGGGGATCAGCAGGACTTTTCCTCACACCCTGGTTCCGTGATTTCGACCCCTCTTCGGCTGTCATCACCAAGCTTCCCATTTGGGTCCATCTTCCAAATATCCCTGCTCATCTATGGCATTTCTCTATCTTCCAAGGGATTGGGGATACATTAGGCCGCTTCCTGGCAACGGACACCTCTCGAGGGGAGAAAGGAATTTATACTTTTGGCAGAATATGTGCAGAAATAGACATTAGTAAAGGGCTGCCTGATCAGATCAACCTCAAAGTTGGGGAATTTCATTGGACGCAAAACTTAGACTATGAGAACACTTCTTTCAGATGTCGCCATTGCCATCAGACGAGGCATATTCAGAATACTTGTGTGACGTTCCTCGGAAAAAAGAAGAATATCCCGCGCAAATCCAAATCCAAGAACTGGAAACCATGTGATAGACCTCCAATGGATGACATAGATTCCTCCAGCTCTGATGAGGAGGATATAGAAGTGGAAGAGGAGAATCAGGACCCCCTAAGGGGTGTGTCCCCAGCAAGCCCAGTGGACCCGGCGGCTCCTCCGATTTCACAGAAGCGCACTCATGAGTCTTCATCCTCAGATTCAGATAAGGAGACTCCTCCTTCTCTGCAGAATAGTTTGCAGGTGGTTCCCGTCTAGCCAGCTCACAATGGCTGGGTCACAGTCAGTAAAAAGAAAGGGAAAAAATGTCGATTGGGAGATTCTACCCATTCTGGATCAGCTCCCTAGTCTAGTTCTTTGTTTTATGTTCTTGTTATCTTTTGCTTCTGCCGTGGATGTTCATTGGGACCAAGGTTGATACTCCATCATTTCTGGCTCCCTTGCTCTCTTGCTTCGCTGCTATGCAAGCTTTGGCTGTACTATATTTATTTACTTAATAGAATTAGTCTTATTTAGAAAAAAAAAAAAAACTTCATAACAATTCTCCAAATATTCAATAAAACTCACACAGTGTTTACAACAGTCTTTGACTAGCAATAAGGAGGGATGACACTCTTCATACATCTCATAAAATTCAACATGGAAATCAACAAGAGAATATAATGAACCATTTGGCAAGCTTTCATATACCAAGACTGTGCTTTTCCTTCCAAAGTGGCCATAAACATCTTCATGAGACAATTCTTAGGGCGCTGAACCTTAAGATTGTGTACATGCATATGGAATCTAAACAAATGAAGAGAAAAATTGTCTTTCTTTTCATCTTTAAATATGGGAAGATTAGTTAACCATTCGACCTTTGGCATAGGATTTGGAAAACCAGGGATATGAGATCGATTCATAGGGGCATACCTGGCATTTATTCTTGCAATGGAACTCATCTTGAAACTTCAGCAGGCTACTGATCTTCAAGCAGTGGAGTCACCTTCCAATTTTTTATTTGATGTGTGGAGTCGCCAGAGCAGAAATACAGCCAATATGTGCCTAAGTGTCTACTACTCTTATACCTTAGAACTGAAACTTTGTCATTCTTCCCAGGGAAAATTTACACCTTTGGTCCCCGGCAACGGCGCCAAAATGTTATCATCAAAATTGTACCTGATTGGCTGTTGATCAGAAAACTTCAGTGTAACTATTTCAAACCAATCTTGTGACTGAGGCTTAGCCTCCTCAGTCTAAGAGGGCTCTCTCAAGGGTTAATGATATTGAATAAATATGTAGATAGATGGCTAACTCTAGGTTTTATGTATTGGTTTTATATGTTTGTAGGTTGAAAAGATCAAAGCTTACTACCCTTGGGCTATGGAGTTAGTGAATAGGGCTCTCAATAGCAAAATCTTCCCTTGTATAAGCTGAGGCTTGTATGTACTTCAATGAAAGAGTAACACATTCAGGAAAATCAAAATAACTCGAGTTTCAGAAGAAATCAGAGCATGCGATACATGAGTTATAAGTTATGAGACATCAAGGTATTGAAAATGAAATATTAAAAGAAAATCACCATAAATAAATACTTAAAGGAAGTCAGAGCATGAATAACCATGAATTCTGAGTAATAAGCTTTAAGATATTGAAGAAAACCTTTCAAAGATAGGACCTAAAACTCATTTGACCATAGTTTAATACTTAAAGGAAGCCAGAGCATGAACATCCATGAATTCTAAGTAATAAGAATTAAGATTATGGAAGGAAAACATTTCAAAGATAGTACATAAAACTCAGTGAAATACACTAAGAATCTCAGGTCTGTCAAGATGGAAACCTCTATACATTATTGATCACAGTCCATTACATAAAGCAACAATTTTGCTAAAAAGTCTGCAACCCTTTGCTAATTCGACCTCTTGGCCTTTAATAGACATCTTACAACATGATATGATCTCCTCTTAGGCTAGATACATTGAATTTCTAACTACTGACACCTTGCATAACCATAAGACATGGAATTTATTACAAAAAGACACCTAGTCTACTTAACAGTCCTATTACAAATAGGATTCAAACTCCTTATCACTATCTATAACAACCTTATCTAAATTAAATTACATAATTTTCCAAGTGTATCATCACATGGTAGAATTTTTTATGATGGGCTTCAACTCTTCATGACCATATTGTTGACGTCCACCAAAATAGGAAAAAATCCCCTATTTTTTAGGCATATGGTCTTTTGCATTCATTGAACATTCTGACCATCATGTACTCTTCATTTCATGGTCCTTTTCTATTTGAAGTTGACTTAACACATCTCATCACTCATCCCTAGCCTCCAATTGTCCAAAAACTGCTGCAAAACTTGTTCAAAAGGCTGTAATTTATGGCACTACAAAAACACATCAATTTCGTAGCACCCTTTGTAACGCTGCCATTTCAACCTTTTTTCTTCAAAAACTTGGTTCTTTCCTTATGCAACATTTTAATAATCCTTAAATACATATTCCATGAAAATTACAAATCTTAACTCATCCTTTAACCCCTAGAAAACTGATAAAAAGGAGCAGAAAAGGCAGCGACAACAGTTTCGTAGCGCTTTTCTGTTTTTTTACACGAAATGCGCTACGAAACTACTGAGTATGCAGTTTTGTCAAAAATTTTGCCAAGTGAAAAGTATTATTGCCCCAAAACTCAAAATATTACTGATATCATGATCTAAAAACCACAACAACCATATACTAACTTCATTTTAGCTTTTTTGAGGCATTTCTTCTTCATTTGCAATAGGTTGGCCTATTGGTTTTTCCTGTTTTTTCCTGAACAATAGGTCTTGCGACAGATCCTATATCTCTTACTCCATGATGTATTTTGAGAAATTGAAGGAGGTTTTTGTAGGCCATTATGTCTTGAATAAACACCTCTTTTTTTTTTTTTGAAACATAACTCCTGCTGTCCAAAAAATGCCTTTGAAAAACATGTGTAAAACAGGAAAAATTTGTTTCTAAAATAGAGCTTCAAAGAAAGCCTTGTATCTCCCAACTGATAACACCTGTGAGAAAAGTGAGAGAGGTTATTGTTATTTGATATGTTTTTGAAAATAAATTCTCTTATTTTCTTAAAATACCTCTTTTCTTTCTTAGAAACCTGCTTTGAAGTTGACTACTCAAAATGCGAAAATGAAGTTTTGCTTCATATTGCGCTACAAAAAGACAATGCTTTCGTAGCGCAAAATGACTTTTTTGAACTGGTGGCACTACGAAAGTAAGGTTTATTGGCTAATTGAATATTTTTGATGAAAAAACTTAGGGAAATGAAATTAATGATGAAATGATGAATGAATTGACATGAAAAACCTTTAAAATGAATTTATTTAACACTAAGGTTCAAACCTAAAAATCTAATACTTCCTTTTGGTCAAATTCAAGAAATGACTCCTAAGACCCTATTTTGAACCATGAAATGTTGTAACCTTGTCACAATGATGTGATAAAATTTTTGGGTGATAACAGTGGCTCCTCTTGGGATAGTGTGCCCCTATGGTACACTAAGAACCAGTAGTTCTAGTGCCGCTATCCATTTTCTTTCCAAATAAGAAAAAAATTTGAAATTGCCAAGCTTTCTCCACAAGCTCCAATGGCCTTCACCTCAGGCTCAAGCTTGCTGATAATTGCAGAAGAACCAAATATGTACCTACTGAAAAGATGCTTAGTCAACTTTGAGCTTATTCACACAATCCTACCTACCCTAACTGCTGCAATCTACATTTTTAACTTAAGCAACATGAAACTTCTAATGAAGCCAGTCATTGATATGATCTGACACTTGAACCAACAATAAGCATGATACTGAAATGACCAAGGAAACATAAAATAGATCTGATTCTCATAATGAAAATATAATTGACAATCTGGACTGTAGAACTCTTCCATGTAGTGAGCTATAGGATCAAAGAATAAATGATATGTTTGATGCTTCTCATGACATTCTATAGCTTTGGAAAAATCATCCATGCTTTTATCAATCACATAAGACTTCAGTTGTGTGCTCTCAAACTGATTTTCAAAAACAATGTATTCTTTCTCAAATTCAAAGGAGAAAGGTGGCGGCACCCTCTCTTTTTTTTCTGGCATAAAAATCATTTGAAAAGACTAATCTTGATCATGAATATTATGAGATTGAATTTTATCTTCTAAAAATTCAGTATCTTTTTCAATGTTCTTAGTAACTTCATCCATAAACTGAATCTTATCTTCTGACTTGCACTCAAATGATTTCAGATTAGAAGACAAGGATAAAGAAAAATTTTCACCCACTTCTTCATTAGTGTGATCATCATTTGATGTAGGCTGATGCAAGAAATGACATGAATAATCAAATTTTTCCTGTACCTGAGGATTGTAGCAATCATCTTCCAATATTTTCTTTTTTTGGTTGCAATGATTGTCGTACTTCTGATGATCAAAAGACTGACAAGTCTGCTGCAAATTTTCATCAAACTCAGAGGATGTATCATAATTTCCATAAATAAAATCCTGCTGGGTTTCATTTTCATCTAAGAAAGAGGCTATCTTTTCTTCTTGGTGATGAAAGGTATTGTCATCAAGGGCTTCTAAAATTTCCTTGTCCATGATCTAATCATCTTCATAACAATTCTCCAAATATTCAATAAAAATCACACAATGTTTACATGAGTCTTTGACCAGCAATAAGGAGGGATGACACTCTTCATACATCTCATAAAATGCAACATGGAAATTAGCAAGAGAATATAATGAACCATTTGGAAAGCTTTCATCCCAAGATTGTGATTTTCCTTCCAAAGTGGCCATAAACTTCTTCATGAGACAATCCTCAGGAAACTAAACCTTAAGACTGCGTACATGCATATGGAATCTAACCAAATGAAGAGAAACATTGTCTTTCTTTTCATCTTTAAATATAGGAAGATAAGTTAACCATTCAACCTTTTTCATAGGATTTGGAAAACCAGGGATATGAGACCTATTCATAGGGGCATACCTGACATTTATTCTTGCAATGGAACTCATCTTGAAACTTCATCAAGCTGTTGATCTTCAAGAAGTGGAGTCACCTTCCAATTTGTTATTTGATGTGTGGAGTCGCTAGAGCAGAAATACAACCAATATGTTCCTAAGTGTCTACTGCTCTCAGACCTTAGAATTGAAACTTTGTCGTTCTTCCCAGGGAAAATTTACACCTTCGGTCCCCGACAACAGCACCAAAATGTTATCACCAAAATCGTACTTGATTGGTTGTTGATCAGAAAATTTCAGTGTAACTATTTCAAACCAATCTTGTGACTAAGACTTAGCCTCCTCAGTCTGAGAGGGCTCTGTCAAGGGTTAATGATATTGAATAAATATGTAGATATATGGCTAAATCTAGGTTTTATGTATTGGTTTTATATGTTTGTAGGTTGAAAAGATAAAATCTTACTACCATTGGGCTATGCAGTCAGTGAATAGGGCTCTCAATAACAAAAGCTTTCCTTTTATAAGTTGAGGCTTGTATATACTTCAATGAAAGAGTAACACATTCAGGAAAATCCCAATAACTTGAGTTTCAGAAGAAATCAGAGCATGTGATACATGAGTTTTGAGTTATGAGACATTAAGGTATTGAAAAGGAAATATTAAAAGAAAATCACCATAACTCAATACTTAAAGGAAGTCAGAACATGAATAACCATGAATTCTGAGTAATAAGCATTAAGATATTGAAGAAAACCTTTCAAAGATAGGACCTACAACTCATTTGACCATAGTTTAATACTTAAAGGAAGTCAAAGCATGAACATCCATGAATTCTGAGTAATAAGCATTAAGACTATGGAAGGAAAACATTTCAAAGATAGGACATGTTGTTCAATCTTTAGCATTAGCCACGGGTGTACTAAAGGATGGAAAAGCTACGCATTAAGGTTTGATATCAAATGGAAAATATTTAATTAAAATGGGTCAAAAAGGGAGAAGGTGGTGAAAAGCGCATGTATTAAAGCCAATGGGCAAACAACACAAAGCGGTGAAGGGCCGAATAATAAATAAACAGGAAATATTAAGGTAAAAAGGGGACGCAACGCTAAACACTAACGGAAACATGAAAAGGAGCCACCACCACGAAAGAAGGCACGTGTGGAAAGTCTGAGGGGGTCGAGAAGCGGGGAAAGGACGAGACCCATACCCCCGTGGACTGACGACACGTGGCATGGTAAAGACTCAAAGTTGAAAGGGGATGGTAAGAACAGGCCACGGGATGTGATTACGTGGCAGAGTAAAGGTGGACCCGCACAGCGGGGAAAGACAGGTGTTAGTTCGGCGTAGGAAATCATGCGCGGTAAGGGTTGGACAGCATATGTGGATAAAAGGTAAGGTAAGTTCATTAGATCAGCTGGTACTAAGACCCGTACCAGCCTTTAACCCGACACGAGGTGCACACCTACACCTTGATATCCCCAATCCCCACGCGCCACGTGTCTCATTGTCAGTGTACTTACGACACTTGCCTTCTGTCGTCCTACCCATTCACCTCTTTAACTCAAACAGCCCGCTCCAGTGGTAACAAACTCCCGTATTTCTCTCTGGTAAAAAGACGCAGGTTACTTTCTACGGCAAATACCAAGTAGGGAAGAGCACCTGGTCTACCCCAATCACTGTCAGAGTTCCCCGCGTCGCTTTCTCGAGCAGTGTCACCCTCTGTCCAGGTATTCCATTCTCTATTTTCCCTCTGTTTCCTTTCTCTGTTTCGGATTCTTAAAATGACAGCCATGGGAAGGGGAACGCCCAAGAAGAACGAACCAGAAACTCCCCAGGTCCGTGAGTCTAGGAACCCTCCTGGTTTTGAACCCCTCTACGATTTTCAGTCTGGTATCTGCGACCCAAAATATCCTTTTGACATACGCAGTATCAAACCCCTGCTTTTTGGCCGCCATTGCAAGAATGCGGATCGTTTCCGAGTTATCGTGTCTGGCTTCTACCACCAAGTCACCCCCCAGGTCCATTCTTGTATTGATTTTATCATCTGGCTCAGAGATGCCTATGATGTACACCGGGACGCTTTCGTCTCTCCTCAGGGGAATGTGATTTTTTCCCTCTCTCCCAATGTTATCAGACAGTCCCTCCGTTTCCCTCCCAGCGACACATACTTCAGTTTCAAAGATGAAACCTTGCTAACCCAGTTCAATAAGCAGTCAAAGGAAGCCCGCCGTGACTTCATATCCTCCATAACCATCGACCAGGCGACTGCCCTGCCTACATTGGAGCCATTTTCACTAAGTCTGTTCGTCGAAGAGGTTCGACCTGTTCTGTCTCTCATCGCCGGCTTTTTGGGGATAGGGAGCCCGGAAGACGTTTCTATGGTATGCATTCGCTTTTTATGGTTCATGTCACAGAATGGGGTTATTTTGGACATCCCGAGTTTCCTCTCCTCAACCATCCTAACCCAATTCCAAGAGCTCGCACAAGCTCGCAAGTTTCGCTTCTGCTCAATGGTGTTCTACCTCTTCCTGTTCCAACATGCAGATAAGTTCGCCCATTTGGGGTTAGATAGAGTCTATTCTGAGAATTCTCAACCCAGACCAGTCTTCGACTGGAATTGCTCCGTCTGTCATTTACCTAGGGGAGAGGGTTATGCAAACTTCGTGAACACTTTCATGTCCATCGCCTACACCATCATTCACGACATGCCTTCACCTAGGGTTTTCCCAGAGATGAAACGCTGGCTGCAGGTGTACCGGAGATTGGTTCCTCAATGAAGATTGCACTGAAATTCGGGTCTACGGAGCCGAAGTTGCTCCATACCAATTGCCAGTTTTCCCCGTCTGACGAGTTTACGCCCTCGAGTACATCCGGCAAGCCCTCAAAGCCAACCAGCTCCATTTTGTCCCTGCTAAGAAAGGCTACATCTTAAGGCTTCCTGTCCAAATCGGCCCCTTCGTGGTAAAATCTAGATATGCCCTCCCAATTGCTGAAAAAATGCTGCAAAACATGGACCTGAAATTGGGGGAAAGCTGGGCTTATGACCCACGAGAAATCATTTCTAATAAAAGAAAAAGAAATAGGTCTACGCCCTACATACATGAGCGGAGGCCATTTATGGAGTGGAGGGCTAACCTTGAAATTTGGCCCATGTTTTCGCAGATGGAGACAGACTCATCTGCTACAGGGGAAGAGGAGGAAGTGAACAGGGGCGCCGACGAAGAAGAGGCAGGTACCTCCGGAGGAGCACCACCGCCCAAGAGGCAGAGGGTGGCCACCAGTGAAGCAGAAGTAATAGAAGAAGGGCAATTACTGGAACCCTTCACGAAATTTGGCGAATTCAATAAAGGCAAGGCGGGGATAACAATGTTGAGAGACATCGTCCCCTCCTCCGATTACACAGAGGTTACACAAGCCATCATCGAGCCCACTTCGTCCAAGGCGAGCGAAAGGGAGCGGATGAATAAAACAATCCGAGACAGATACAAGGTTGAGTTAGGGGGGTATGTCGAAAAATACCATACCAGGCTCTCCGCCTCTATCAATGCAGACACTGAAAGCCTGGTAATGTCTATGGCGGAGGCCATCCTGGACCCAAATTCTGATGTTCCTAGTTATAAGGTGCTCGAATTGGCCATTGATATGAAGAAGGTACCGGTCCATGACATGTGCGACCTGTTCCAAACAGTCTGCGACATGATGAAAGACAAACTATCTCAGATTACCCTCACATTAAAAAAGATAGAACAGAAATATGACCAGCTGAGGGAATCCTTTGTAGCAGAACAGGCTTCTTGTCGTGCCCACGGACATCAGGTGCGTGATCTCCAGGATCAAATCAAAAACTCAGATGAAGGAGGGAAAGGTACACAAGCAACACTTATAACTAAGTTGCAGAAGGATATCACAGCCGCAAAGAGACAGGCTCGCATACCGGCTTCACATCCTGTGCAAACTGCTGAATTGGTACAGGCGGAGGAAGAGAAAAAGGAACTGTCTGCTAGGCTTTTCAGGGAGAGAGAAGAGAAGGAAAAGATGGCCAAGAGGATCGGCGAGTTAGAAAACAAAGCAACGGAGCTACAAGCCCGGTGGGATTCGCACAGTTGTCATACGGCTGAAGCATCAAGCGGAACCGGCTCAGTGTCAACACAACTATCCACAGCTAGAGCTGAGATCGAAGTGTTGGAGAAACAAGCATCCACGGCCAGGCAAAAGATCGCAGAATTGGAGGGCGCCCTGGCCGAAAAGGCCAGAACAGTTGAAGGGCTACAAAGAGAAGTCGAGGAAGAGAAAAAGGTCACGGCTGAGCAGCACAAAACCATTGCTGATATGAAGAGTCCAGCAAAGGGGAACCTCACCCTTCTCGAGGCCAGAATCCTAATCTGGTCAAACATAATCACGGCGGTAACCGAGCAATGGGAATTCTTGACAATGATAGGGGAGCTCAAGTCCACTATTCCTTATCTCAATAGAAAGTTGCAGGAGGCAGGGGGTGATCTGCCTAACAGAGCTCAACACGCCAGGGACTACATCTCATTTCTTTATGCAATAAGGGCAAATGACTTGGGGAAACATGGTATCTCCAGTCGATTTACAGAGGTCATCGTGTGTCAAAAGATCATCGATAAAGAGGAAGCCCGAGCAGCGGCTTCAAGGGCCCTTCAACGGGTGGCCGACAATGTCGAACAGTTTGACGAGGTATGGGATGAGATCACCACAGCCAGACTCCCTTCCTGTTGGGAACCAACCGCCCCTGCTGTGCTTGTGCTTCTAGAGCAATACACATCGCGTTTGCAAATGGAAAGAGATCAGACTGACCTCCAGATGGGGAAAGCGACCCAGCTCAAAGCCAGTACAATTGTCACAGTCCTCAAAAAGGAGTTTAATCTCCTTTACATGATCAGACACTGGCTCCCTACTGAGGCAGGTATTCACGCTCTCGGCGAAGCTTTTATCAAAGTGGAGAAGCTCTCAGCGATGCCAGAACCAACCTCCGAGAGTCAGCAGAGACTGACACAGTTCATGAGTCAGCATACTAGTTCCTCCGCAAACGTGCCTCCGCCAGAATCTGCAACGGCTTCCACTCAGCTTCGCCCCTGACTTTTCAGTTAACTCATGATATGGTCTAAACGGCCTATTTCACTTTCATTTAGTTTATTTTCTTTCAAAGTTCCGAGTGGGTTGTTTTTCCCCCCACTCTTGCATTTTACTTTTTACATCAAACAGTTGTTTAAGTTTCCGTTTTGAAATTGGCCCGGGGCCTGTTTACGCATGATGGGAGGGCTGATTCCCAATCATGAAATTTTGCTGTTATGAAAATGACTTGTAACAAATTTTGTTCATGCGAAGAAGATATTTCCCCGAAATATCTTCTCGCTGAAAAGAGAGGAATCCTATATAAGGTAGATCAAAGAAGAAAGAAAGGTTCCAATTCTTGGGAAGAAATTGACTGTGTAAAGATTTTCTGTATGTGTTTTATGAAGACTCAAATGCTAATGTGAAGAGCCCGTTTGGCTTCAATGATAAGGAGTTATACTTTAAATAAGTATTCCGGCCTTGGTTTATGGTAGTGTGTAATGCTCTCTTGTTTGTTGCAATATCGTTGTTCATTTCATTTACATCCATGTTTCTGGTATTATATTCTGGAATGCGAGTGTCCCATTGTTTCTGATATGAATTTATCTCTCTGATACTTACATCATAAGCTTCCTGGTACTTTAAAATGGCTCAGGTGTAATACAGTGTTTCATTTCCATTTGATACATATTTCTTCTATATTGGCCAATACGAAATGCTATCGATGAAAGTTACCAACATATATGGATTCTTAGTCATATAAGCCCATCATATACCGGGAAACTCTTCTTGGTGTCGTCCTCATAGCTGTCAATATCTCCTTCGTTCTATGCAGCTCATTAACCTCTTTTATACATCTGCTTTTTCTACCATATATCATGAATCTGGCCCTGTTTAATGTGAACTGTCTTAAAGTTGTCTGATACAGCAGTGGTTGAGTTCAATATTACATTCATCCAATATTACTCTTTAAGCATCAAACTGTCTAAAGTTTTGGTTCCACTCAAATATTATTTTATGTTTGTAAAGAAGTAGTATGAGAGCCCTGCCTTGTTCAAATGTTAAATGTTGTTATGCACCCTCTGCTCTCCATACATTATAAGGTGTCCTAGGCACTGGTCTATAGCAACTCTAGGCTATTTCTAGGAGTTACAACATCTTTTTGGTGCCGTTGTCGGGGACGAAGTTGAAGAAATTTAAATCCCAGGGCCTCGACAAAACCTATCCACTCTTCAGTTAGGTGAGCACGAAGAGTTGAGAGTTGTGCACCCCTCACCTTGGCGACTCCACATTCATATTACAGATAAACCTATTTGTAGTCCTGGCTCCCCGTAAGCCACACCTAAGGTCAGATACGTCTCAGTCAAGGACACCCTCTGTGTCTGACCCAGAGAGAATCCTACATAGAAGAGGCTGGAGGGAAAGGCAGTCAGTTCATACCGAAATTCCTAAATTCTCCCTTGAAAACTTCCCCTATCTTCAGTCCTCTTCTTCTCAAGTTGCCCAAATACAAGGCTCTAACCCTCTTATA
Organism: Pinus albicaulis; assembly: GCA_034641835.2. Lineage (NCBI taxonomy): Eukaryota > Viridiplantae > Streptophyta > Pinopsida > Pinales > Pinaceae > Pinus > Pinus albicaulis. Next base: position 756,587,343 of record CM076571.1, on the reverse strand, counting down.
AGAGATACCGGTTACTACTCAGAGAGCCCACCTCGGGGAGGTGTCCATATCAAAGACAAAGCTGAGTCTAGTTATACTCCACATTACTCTTTTCACCCTACCCCTGAAGTTGAAGAGGTCAAGGAAGTTACTGAAGTATCTGCTGTTGACAGCCTGACATTCTCATCAACCCCCAAGCTATTGTTCACTACATCCCCATCATTATTCATACTTCACTTCCACCCCCTCCTCCACCACTCACTGCTCAGACTCTCACTCTACCTCTGCCTCCCCCAATGGCGAATATCCCTGGTTTCTTACAAAACAGGTACGCTCCTTTACAACTACCTGCAGTTTTAAATGACATGCCACAGGATTATTTAAAGATTCTGCCCAGATTCAATGGGGAGAATGGCATTGTAGCACAGAAGCATGTGGAAATTTTCTGCTCTTTCGCAGAAAACTTTAATGTTGAGCATTTGGATGTGGTTCTAAGATTGTTCGTGCAATCCCTAGATGGGGAAGCCATAAAATGGTTTAAAACCCTCGGAGCTAATTCCATCAACACCTGGGAGGCTATGGAAGATGCTTTCGTTAAAAAATGGGGGGAAAGAAAGGATCACGGGGATGTCCTTACCGAGTTTAACACTCTAAAAAAGAAGCACAATGAAGGGGTATCAGAGTTCATCAGAAGGTTTAACAAATTGTACATGAGCCTCCCGACTGAGATGAAGCCCCATCAAACCGCTGCCAAGGTCGTTTTTGTGGCAGCATTTGATTCTGAGTTTGGTTTTTCACTAAGGGAGAGGAAGCCAGCCACTCTGGACGATGCACAGACAGATGCATTAGAAATAGAAGCAAACTTTGTCTCAACTGGAAAGTCCAAAGGGAAATAAGAACATGATACTAAAAGAAGAGGCAAAGAAGAAGTATTCACTTCAAGCCAAGATAGAGATTCGGCAAATGACAAGATTGAAGAGATGAATAGAATGATCAAGAATCTCTCAAATAAGTTGGTCAAGCTGGAGATGGAGGCCAAGAATTCACCCCCAAAGAACTTCCAGAATGCTCCAAATAGGGGATTCAATGCTCAGTACAGGAAACCACCCTTGCAGATACTACAGAGGGGACAGAAGGAGCAACAAGATCAGGTCCCACATCCTTTATACTTGGAGGGACAAGTGGAGGCTTCTCCTAAAGATTCTGCCTACGAGAAAGATGAGGCATGCCCCGTCTTCTCAGACAGTGATGACATAGAATGCCCTGTGCAAGAAAGTGAGGAAGGGGAGCTACAAGCTCACTCAGAAGTGAGGAATAAAGAGGATGCTGAAGAGCCAGAGATCGATGACTACTGTAAATAGTTCGTTGATTTCATGCAAGCCCAGTTTAAGAGAAAATATGACCTCAGGTCATCCAGAAAAAGAACCCACACTCAAGATGAAGAGGAGGACACACCCCAGAAGTTAGCACCTGCACAGAAAGAGGCCAATACTCAAGAATCCCCAGAAAAAGGTAAGAGGCCCCTTAACCAATCTCTGCAATATGATAGTCAAATGCCTTCGTCTTCACAAGTATACGTACCCCCTGCAAATAAACCTCCAGTAAAATAAGTTAAGCTTCCTCTGCAAAACAAAGAGTCAAAAGAAAAGAAAGTGTCAATAGATAAGCCTTCATCTGTGTCCTGTTTACAAAAAGAGCTCGAAAAATTAAAAACACCAGTTCCTCTGTTTGAGTTATTGAGACAACCTGCCTATCAGTCACAAGTCTCCTCCTTCATTTCCACTCCTGATGTACCACATATTCCAGACAGTCTTAACCTGCAAGAAGAAAGACCTATGGTAGTGTTCGGTCCACACGTTGAAGAGTTAGATCCCTCCACCCCTCCCTTTTATGTATCTTTAGTAATCCATGATCTATTGTTGCATAATTGTATGTTAGACTCAGGAGCGTCTCACAGCCTCATGCCCCTATCTGTCATGGAGAAATTGGGACTCCAAATAACTCGCCCATATAAAGACCTCTATTCTTTTGATTCCAAAAGGGTGAAGTGTTTGGGCATGATTAAAGATCTAGCAGTCACTCTGGCATAGATCCCTGCCAAAAGTGTGGTGATGGATATCGTAGTTGCTGACATCCCAGCCCGCTTCGGTATGCTACAGTCAAGGTCTTGGGGGACCAGAATTGGAGGATCAATTAAGCTAGACCTGTCCTATGCCACCATCCCTGTCTTCGGTGGCCAAGAGAGGAGATTGTACCGAGAGACTAGATTTGTTAAAACAGTCACCAAGGCAGGTGATTCAGTAAATTCCCCAGTCTACAGCAGAGATGGAGACTTCTCCTGTTTGATGTTGGAAGAAGATCAGGAATATGCCCATGAGCCCTCATTCTGTCAGATAAATACTGAATCATCAGTGCAGGACTATGGATCTGAAATCTGGACACTCCACTTTGATGGAGCAAATTCCAGGGAAGGAAATGGGGCTGGAGTGTTGCTTATTTCACCTATGGGTCAATGGGTCCCCCTATCATTCAAATTGGAATATGAGGCCACGAACAATGTGGCTGAATATGAAGCACTCATATTGGGGTTGCAGACAGCAAGGAGTATGAAAATACAGAATCTAAAGGTGATGGGAGACTCCGAGTTGGTGGTTAGGCAAGTGAAAAACCAATGTCAAGCCAAACATCCTAGGCTAAAGGCCTATAGAAATGAAGTTTGGGACCTTGTAGAGAACTCTTTCTTGGCATTTAACATTCAATTCATGCCCCAAGAACAGAACAGAATGGCAGACTCCTTGGCTGTGGTCGCTAGTACATTCCGCCCGCCTCAGAACCCTCTTCTGAGATATGAAATCGAAGTAAGATACCGGCCTTCAATCCCTGATAATGTCAAGCACTGGCAGGTCTTTGAAGATGAGGAGCAGGTGAAGAGGTTCTTAGAGACTATTGGGGAGTTTTCCAACCTAGAGATTGACAGTTGTGAAGAGGAAATTGGGGACATTCCAGAAGATAAGCTGGAAGAGAAGATAGCCGGTCACAGATTCCTGCAGCTGAAAGGGAATGTCATTCCCCGAGGGCTGGTACCTTTGGAGAGGCTGTTAAATAAAAACGATGTTCCTTTATAGCCAAATAAAGTGGTGACTGAGGACCAGGTCGAAGATCTCAATCTGGGCACAAAAGAGGATCCAAAGATTGTGAAGTTGTCCAAGAAAGTCCCAGATGAATACAAACAACTGTACCAAAAGTTATTCCAAACCTAAAAAGATGTGTTTGCTTGGTCGTATCAAGACCTGAAAACCTTTGATGTCAGTGTTATGCAGCATAAAATTCCACTGAAGGGAGATGCAAAACCCCATAAGCAAAAACTCAGACAGGTTAATCCCCTATTGCTACCCTAGATTGAGCAAGAAATAAAGAAACTGCTGAAGGCTAAAATTATAGTGCCACTAAGGTATTCTGAGTGGGTGGCCAATTTAGTCCCAGTGCGAAAGTAGTATGGTGAAATCAGGTTATGTGTGGATTTTAGAAACCTGAACAGGGCATCTCTAAAAGATAACTACCCACTACCGAAGATGGATCACATTCTGCAGAAGGTGGTAGGGGCCTCTAGAATGTCCATGATGGATGGGTTCTTGGGCTATAATCAAGTGGCTGTATTCCCGGAGGACCAGAAAAAGACATCTTTCACCACGCCCTGGGGAACATTTATGTATGCTAGGATGCCATTTGGGCTGATTAATGCAGGAGCCACGTTTCAGAGAGCTATGGACATAACCTTTGTTGGAGAACAGTATAAGTTTCTAGTGGTGTACCTAGATGATATAACAGTCTTTTCAAAGGATGATGCCGAACACATTCAGCATTTTCAGAAGACTTTTTAGAAATCCAGGAGGTATGGACTTTCCCTTAATCCTCAAAAATCTTTCTTTGCATTAGAAGAGGGTAAGCTCCTAGGACACATAGTAACTAAAGATGGGGTCAAAATCGATCCTAAAAGGGCGGAAGCTATAAACGGTATCTCCCTCCCCAGAAATAAGAAAGAGGTCCAGGTATTCTTAGGGCGTATCAATTTTCTCAGAAGATTTATTCCTAACTATGCTGAAATAGTTAGACACATCACAGATATGTTAAAGAAGGATAATGAGGTGAAATGGGCACCAGAATCAAGACAGGCCTTTGCCAGGATCAAGAATGCGTTTGCTGAGGCTCCCGTGCTGGCAAAGCCTGACTTCAATGAACCTTTTATGATTTTCTCTTTTGCATCACCTCACACGGTAGCAGGGGTTCTCTTACAAAAGAACGAGAATGGGTATGAGAAACCCATTGCTTTCTTTAGTCAAGTACTTCATGACGCAGAGATAAAATACAACATTCTAGAGAAGCAGGCTTACGCCCTGGTAAAGTCCCTCAAGGCCTTCCGCATGTACATATTGCAGTCCCACGTTACTGCTTTCGTACCCACAGCAGCAGTTAAGGATATCCTCGTTCAGGGAGACAGTGAAGGCAGAAGGGGCAGATGGATCGCAAAGATACAGGAATACGATATGGATATCAGACCCACCAAGTTAATCAAGGGACAGGGGCTAGCAAAGATTTTGTCAGAATCAAATCACCAAGCTTTGGGCATCCACTTATCCATGATTGCAACTGAAGAGGCTGAGGAGCTGACAGGGAGGCAAGAGGTGGAAATGGCTACTCAGAAAATACAGATGAAGTATCTTACTAGCTCTTGGTACAAAGAAATAGTCGAGTACCTCCTGACACTCAGCTGTCCACCCAGCTGTGATAAGTCCAAATACAGAGCCTTAAGGCTGAAATCGCAGAAGTATGTAGTAGCCAATGGTCAGTTGTATTGGAGAGATCCTTCAGGCATACTGATGTTATGCCTCATAGAAGGTGAGGTGAATAACATAATAACTGAATTCCATGAGGGAATTTGTGGAGGGCATTATAGCTGGAGGAGCACAGATCAGAAAATCCTAAAGGCTGGTTTTTACTGGCCTAAATTGTTTGGAGATGTTTTCACTTGGGTCAGAGCATGTGAAAAATGCCAGAAGTTTGCTGAAAAACAGAAGTTGGCAGCTCTACCCCTGATTCCGGTACATGTTGATGAACCTTTCAAACAATGGGGAATTGACTTCATAGGTGAGATTCACCCACCCTCAAGTGGGCAGCACAAATGGATCTTGACTGCTACAGATTACTTCACAAAGTGGGTAGAGGCCATTCCTGCATGAAATGCCACAGACACGGTAATCATTAAATTCATGGAAGAGAACATTATCTCCAGGTTTGGATGTCCTGCTAGAATAGTAACTGACAATGCCCAAGCTTTCAAATCTACTAAATTTGTGAATTTTTGTCAGAAATATAACATCGATTTAGGCCATTCTATAGCTTACTACCCACAGGGAAATGGTTTGGCGGAATCATCAAACAAAACGCTGGTCAGAGCTCTAAAGAAGACAATAAACGAAAACCAGAGGAACTGGGACTCCCAACTGAAGTTTGCTCTGTGGGCAAACAGGATAACCAGTAAAAGGGCAACTGGAAAATCTCCTTATGAACTAGTATATGGGCGGGCAGTTGTATTCCCTATACAGTTAGCTTTGCCTGTTGCTCGTTTCATGCAGGAAACTCAGGAAGAACCGGATAGTATGACCAGAAGAATCAATCAGCTGGTAGAACTCAAAGAAACGCGTATTCAGGTGAACCAGAAACTTGTGGATTACCAGGAGAAGATGAAAGAGTTGTTTGATCAACATACCAAGGATAGAAAGCTAGAAGTGGGAGACTTAGTTCTCAGGTGGGATGTACGAAGGGCCGATAAAGGTAAGCATGGTAAATTTGACCCCCTTTGGTTCGGCCCCTTCAAGATTACAGAGAAGGGAGGAAATAATACTTTTAAGCTGGAGAATTTGCAGGGAGATCTGTTGGAAGCCCCTGTAAATGGGAAATTCCTCAAACCGTATTTTCAATTCTGAAGCAGGCCGAAAAAGCCTGATTGTATTATATTATACATTAGTTGCTGTTTTTTGTTTTTCTTACCAAGTTATGCATAAGTCATGATGATCTGTCCAGCGAGAAGCCTCAAGAGCAGACAAAGTGGTGTTCAAAGAAGATACACAGGCGGTCTGCGTAGTTCTCGACACGTTCAGGGACAAACGTGTCGTCCCCAGGTGAAGCCAATGTTGTTCAATCTTTAGCATTAGCCACGGGTGTACTAAAGGATGGAAAATCTATGCATTAAGGTTTGATATCAAATGGCAAATATTAAATTAAAATGGGTCAAAAAGGGAGAAGGTGGTGAAAAGCGCATGTATTAAAGCCAATGGGAAAACAACACAAAGCGGTGAAGGGCCGAATAATAAATAAACAGGAAATATTAAGGTAAAAAGGGGACACAGCGCTAAACACTAACGGAAACATGAAAAGGAGCCGCCGCCACGAAAGAAGGCACGTGTGGAAAGTCCGAGGGGGTCGAGCAGCGGGGAAAGGATGAGACCCATACCCCCGCGGACTGACGACACGTGGCATGGTAAAGACTCAAAGTTGAAAGGGGATGGTAAGAACAGGCCACGGGATGCGATTACGTGGCAGAGTAAAGGTGGACCCGCACAGCGAGGAAAGACAGGTGTTAGTTCGGCGTAGGAAATCATGCGCGGTAAGGGTTGGACAGCATATGTGGATAAAAGGTAAGGTAAGTTCATTAGATTAGCTGGTACTGAGACCTGTACCAGCCTTTAACCCGACACGAGGCGCGCACCTACACCTTGATATCCCCAATCCCCACGTGCCACGTGTCTCATTGTCAGTGTCCTTACGACACTTGCCTTCTGTCGTCCTACCCATTCACCTCTTTAACTCAAACAGCCCGCTCCAGTGGTAACAAACTCCTGTATTTCTCTCTGGTAAAAAGACGCAGGTTACTTTCTACGACAAATACCAAGTAGGGAAGAGTGCCTGGTCTACCCCAATCACTGTCAGAGTTCCCCGCGTCGCTTTCCCGAGCAGTGTCACCCTCTGTCCAGGTATTACATTCTCTATTTTCCCTCTGTTTCCTTTCTCTGTTTCGGATTCTTAAAATGAAAGCCATGGGAAGGGGAACGCCCAAGAAGAACGAACCAGAAACTCCCCAGGTCCGTGAGTCTAGGAACCCTCCTGGTTTTGAACCCCTCTACGACTTGCAGTCTGGTATCTGCGACCCAAAATATCCTTTTGACATACGCAGTATCAAACCCCTACTTTTTGGCTGCCATTGCAAGAATGCAGACCGTTTCCGAGTTATCGTGTCTGGCTTCTACCACCAAGTCACCCCCCAGGTCCATTCTTGTATTGATTTTATCATCTGGCTCAGAGATGCCTATGATGTACACCGGGACGCTTTCGTCTCTCCTCAGGGGAATGTGATTTTTTCCCTCTCTCCCGATGTTATCAGACAGGCCCTCCATTTCCCTCCCAGCGACACATACTTCAGTTTCAAAGATGAAACCTTGCTAACCCAGTTCAATAAGAAATCAAAGGAACCCCGCCGTGCCTTCATATCCTCCATAACCATCGACCAGGCGACTGCCCTGCCTACATTGGAGCCGTTTTCACTAAGTCTGTTCGTCGAAGAGGTTCGACCTGTTCTGTCTCTCATCGCCGGCTTTTTGGGGATAGGGAGCCTGGAAGACGTTTCTATGGTATGCATTCGCTTTTTATGGCTCATGTCACAGAATGGGGTTATTTTGGACATCCCGGGTTTCCTCTCCTCAACCATCCTAACCCAATTCCAAGAGCTCGCACAAGCTCGCAAGTTTTGCTTCTGCTCAATGGTGTTCTACCTCTTCCTGTTCCAGCATGCAGATAAGTTCGCCCATTTGGGGTTAGATAGAGTCTATTCTGAGAATTCTCAACCCAGACCAGTCTTCGACTGGAATTGCTCCGTCCATCATTTACCTAGGGGAGAGGGTTATGCAAACTTTGTGAACACTTTCATTTCCATCACCTACACCATCATTCACGACATGCCTTCACCTAGGGTTTTCCCAGAGATGAAACGCTAGCTGCAGGATGGGAAATACTACTGTACCGGAGATTGGTTCCTCAATGAAGATTGCACTGAAATTCGGGTCTACAGAGCCGAAGTTGCTCCATACCGGTTGCCAGTTTTCCCCGTTTGACGAGTTTACGCCCTCGAGTACATCCGGCAAGCCCTCAAAGCCGACCAGCTCCATTTTGTCCCTGCTAAGAAAGGCTACATCTTAAGGCTTCCTGTCCAAATCGGCCCCTTCGTGGTAAACTCTAGATATGCCCTCCCAATTGCTGAAAAAATGCTGCAAAACATGGACCTGGAGTTGGGGGAAAGCTGGGCTTATGACCCACGAGAAATCATTTCTAATAAAAGAAAAAGAAACAGGTCTACGCCCTACATACATGAGCCGAGGCCATTTATGGAGTGGAGGGCTAACCTCGAAATTTGGCCCATGTTTTCGCAAATGGAGACAGACTCATCTGCTACAGGTGAAGAGGAGGAAGTGAACAGGGGCATCGGCGAAGAAGAGGCAGGTACCTCCGGAGGAGCACCACCGCCCAAGAGGCAGAGGGTGGCCACCAGTGAAGCAGAAGTAATAGGAGAAGGGAAATTGCTGGAACCCTTCACGAAATTTGGCGAATTCGATAAAGGCAAGGCGGGGATAACAGTGCTGAGAGACAGCGTCGCCTCCTCTGATTACACAGAGGTTATGCAGGCCATCATTGATCCCACTTCATCCAAGGCGAGTGAAAGGGAGCGGACAAATAAAACTATCTGAGACAGATACAAGGCCGAAATAGGGGGATACATTGAAAAATACCATACCAGGCTCTCCGCTTCTATCAATGCAGACACTAAAAGCCTGGTACTGTCTATGGCGGAGGCCATCCTGGACCCAAATTCTGATGTTCCTAGTTATAAGGTGCTTGAATTGGCCATTGATATGCAGAAGGTACCGGTCCAGGACATGTGCGACCTGTTCCAAACGGTCTGCGACATGATGAAGGACAAACTATCGCAGATTACCCTCGCATTAAAAAAGATGGAACAGAAATATGACCAGCTGAGGGAGTCCTTTGTCGCGGAACAGGCTTCTTGTCGTGCCCACGCACATCAGGTGCGTGATCTCCAGGATCAAATCAAAAACTCAGATGAAGGAGGGAAAGGTACACAAGCAGCACTTATAACTAAGTTGCAGAAGGATATCACAGCCGCAAAGAGACAGGCTCGCATACCGGCTTCACATCCCGTGCAAACTGCTGAATTGGTACAGGTGGAGGAAGAGAAAAAGGAACTGTCTGCTAGGCTTTTCAGGGAAAGAGAAGAGAAGGAAAAGATGGCCAAGAGGATCAGCGAGTTAGAAAACAGAGCAACGGAGCTACAAGGCCGGTGGGATTCGCACAGTTGTCATACGGCTGAAGCATCAAGTGGAACCGGCTCAGTGTCAGCACAACTATCCACAGCTAGAGCTGAGATCGAAGTGTTGGAGAAACAAGCATCCACGGCCAGGCAAAAGATCGCAGAATTGGAGGGCGCCCTGGCCGAAAAGGCCAGAACAGTTGAAGCGCTACAAAGGGAAGTCGAGGAAGAGAAAAAGGTCATGGCTGAGTAGCACAAAACCATTACTGATATGAAGAGTCGAGCAAAGGGGAACCTCACCCTTCTCGAGGCCAGAAGCTTAATCTGGTTAGACATAATTACGGCGATAACCGAGCAATGGGAATTCTTGACAATGATAGGGGAGCTCAAGTCCACTATTCCTTATCTCAATAGAAAATTGCAGGAGGCAGGGGGTGATCTGCCTAACAGAGCTCAACACGCCGGGGATTACATCTCATTCCTTTATGCACTAAGGGAAAACAACTTGGGGAAACATGGTATCTCTAGTCGATTTACAGAGGTCATCGAGTGTCAAAAGATCATAGATAAAGAGGAAGCTCGAGCAGCGGCTTCAAGGGCCCTTCAGCGGGTGGCCGACAGTGTCGAACAGTTTGACGAGGTATGGGATGAGATCACCACAGCTGGACTCCCCTCCTGTTGGGAACCAACTGCCCCTGCCGTGCTTGTGCTTCTAGACCAATACACAACGCGTTTACAAATGGAAAGAGATCGGACTGACCTCCAAATGGGGAAAGCAACCCAGCTCAAAGCCAGTACAATTGTCACAGTCCTCAAAAAGGAGTTTAATCTCCTTTACATGATCAGACACCGGCTCCCTACTGAGGCAGGTATTCACACTCTCGGCGAAGCTTTTATCAAAGTGGAGAAGCTCTCAGCGATGCCAGAACCAACCTCCGAGAGTCAACAGAGACTGACACTGTTCATGAGTCAGCATACTAGTTCCTCCGCAAACGTGCCTCTGCCAGAATCTGCAACGGCTTCCACTCAGCCTCGCCCGTGACTTTTCAGTTAACTCATGATATGGTCTAAACGGCCTATTTCGCTTTCATTTAGTTTATTTCTTTCAAAGTTCCGAGTGGGTTGTTTTTCCCCCACTCTTGCATTTTACTTTTTACATCAAACATTTGTTTAAGTTTCTGTTTTGAAATTGGCCTGGGGCCTGTTTATGCATGATGGGAGGGCTGATTCCCCATCATGAAATTTTGCTATTATGAAAATGACTTTTAACAAATTTTGTTCATGCGAAGAAGATATTTCCCCGAAATATCTTCTTGCTGAAATGAGAGGAATCCTATATAAGGTAGATCAAAGAAGAAAGAAGGGTTCCAATTCTTGGGAAGAAATTGACTGTGTAAGGATTTTCTGTATGTGTTTTGTGAAGACTCAAATGCTAATGTGAAGAGCCCGTTGGGCTTCAATGATAAGGAGTTATACTTTAATAAGGATTCCGGCCTTGGTTTATGGTAGTGTGTAATTCTCTCTTGTTTATTGCAATATCGTTGTTCATTTCATTTACATCCATGTCTCTAGTATTATATTCTGGAATGCGAGTGTCCCGTTGTTTCTGATATGAATTTATCTCTCTGATACTTATATCATAAGCTTCTTGGTACTTTAAAAATGGCTCAGGTATAATACAGTGCTTCATCTCCAATTCGTACATATTTCTACTATATTGGCCATTACGAAGCGCTATTGACGAAAGTTACCAGCATGTATGGATTCTTAGTCATATAAGCCCACCATATGCTGGGAAACTCTTCTTGGTGTCGTCTTCATAACAGTTAATATCTCCTTCATTCTATGCAGCTTAGTAGCCACCTTTATATATACTCCTTTTTTCTGCCATATATCATGAATCTGGCCCTGTTTACTGTGAACTGTCTTAAAGTTGTCTGATATAGCAGTGTTTGAGTTCAGTATTACATTCATCCAGTATTACTCTTTAAGCATCAAACTTTCCTAAGTCTTGGTTCCACTCAAATATTATTCTCTGTTTGTAAAGAAGTTGTATGAGAGCCCTGTCTCGTTTAAACGTTAAAAGATGTTATGCGTCCTCTGCTCTCCATAAATTATAAGATGTCCTAGACACTGGTCTATAGAAACTCTAGGCTGTCTCTAGGAGTTACAACAGGACATAAAACCCGTTGAAATACACTAAGAATCTCAGGTTTTTCAAGATGAAAACCTCTCTGTGTTACTGATCACAATCCATTACATAAAGCAGTAGTTTTGCTAAAAAGTCTCCAACCCTTTGCTAATTCGACCTCTTGGCCTTTAATATACATCTTACAACATGAGATGATATCCTCTTAGGCTAGATACATCGAATTTCTAACTACTAACACCTTGCATAACCATAAGACATGGAATTTATTACAAAAAGACACCTAATCTACTTAACAGTCCTATTACAAATAGGATTCAAAATCCTTATCACTATCTATAACAACCTTATCTAAATTAAATTACATCATTTGCCAAGTGTATCATCACATGGTTGAATTTTGTATGATAGGCTTCAACTCTTCATGACCATATTGCTGACCTCCACCAAAATAGGAAACAATCCCCTGTTTTTTACGCATATGGTATTTTGCATTCATTGAAGATTCTGACCATCATGTACTCTTAATTTCGTGGTCCTTTTCTATTTGAAGTAAAATTAACACATCTCATCACTCATCCCTAGCCTCCAGCTATCCAAAAACTGCTACAAAACTTGTTCAAAAGGCTATAATTTATGGCGCTACGAAAACACAGCAGTTTCGTAGTGCCCTTTGTAACGCTGCCATTTCAACCCTTTTTCTTCAAAAACTTGGTTCTTTCCTTATGAAAATTTTTAATCATCCCTAAATACATCTTCCATGACAATTACATATCTTAAATCATCCTTTTACCCCTTGAAAATTGATCAAAAGGAGCAGAAAAGGGAGCTACAACAGTTTCGTAGCACTTTTCTATTTTTTTACACTAAATGCGCTACAAAAGTGCTGAGTATGCAGTTTTGTCAAAAAATTTGCCAAGTGAAAATTATAATTTCCACAAAACTCAAAATATTACTTATCTCATCATCTAAAAACCACAATAACCATATGCTAACTTCATTTTAGTTTTTTTGAGGCATTTCTTCTTCATTTGCAATAGATTGGCCTATTGGTTTTTCTCGTTTTTTCCTGAAAAATAGGTCTTGGGATAGAGCATATATCTCTTACGCCATGATGTATTTTTAGAAAATAAAGGAGGTTTTTGTAGGCCATTATGTCATGAATGAAAACCTCTCTTGGTTTTTTTAAACATATCTCTTGCTGTCCAGAAACTGCCTTTGAAAAAAATGTGTAAAACAGGAAAACTCTTTTTCTGAAAATAGGGCTTCAAAGAAAGCCTTGTATATCCCAACTGATAACACCTGTGAGAAAAGTGAGAGATATTATTGTTATTTGATATGTTTTTGAAAATAACCTCTCTTAGTTTCTTAAAATACCTTTCTTTTTTCTTAGAAACCTACTTTGAAGTTGACTGCTCAAAACCAAAAAACAGAATTTTGGTTCATATTGCGCTACGAAAAGACAATGCTTTCGTAGCGCAAAACGATTTTTTTGAACTGGTGGGGCTACAAAAGTAAGGTTTCTTGGATAATTGGATAGTTTTGATGAAAAAAATTAGTGAAATGAAATGAATGATGAAATGATGAATGAATTGACATGAAAAACCTTAAATATGAATTTATTTAACACTGAGGAAGGTTCAAACCTAAAAATCTAATACTCCCTTTTGGTCAAATTCAAGAAATGACTCCTAAGACCCTATTTTGAGCCATTAAATTTTGTAACCTTGTCACAATTATGTGCTAAAATTTTTGGGTGATAACAGAACTTAACCTTCGTCACCAAAAAAGTGAATGTCACCAAATGTGGCGTTGCCAAAAGTAGAAATGTTGTGGTGACATTAAAGTTTTGTCATGAATAATTATAATAATGACAGATAGTGACTGCCACCATTTCATATGAACAACATCGATTTATGGCGATATGCCTTTCATGGTCATCACTATTGATACATATATATGGCGGCGTTCATTTACCATCACCATTTCATATTTAGGTGAGGGTCGAAAAATGTCACCATCAACTCATTGGGGATGGTCAAAAGAGTCTTTGTCACTAAAAATTAATGGTCTCCATTTCATGTAAATATCAGGGCACGATGGAATCCAACCACCAACCTTCTTCTTGTAAAGAAGATGTTGTTCCATTGAGCTAGCACCCTTTAAAGAATTAGACTCTAAAAAAATAGATCTTGAAACTTTATAAATTGTAAATTCTACAACTTTCAATAAATAGGATCGAATTTTGTACCTAATGCTTATGGAAGTTATGAAAAGTTGGTGGAGAGAAAAAAGTCATGTATAAGATACTCAATATGTTTAGTTAAATACTCAATTAGAAGTGAAACTTTAAAGAAATTGATAGCCTATAAATTACCTACAATTATCAAATCTAAAATCTGCAATTACACCAAAGATTGATTTCTCACCTTTTGAATCATGTAAATATGTTGTGACGACATAAAAATATGCCTCTAAAAGATTGATTTGCATACCAAAAATCCAAAAACAATGAGTATATATGATAAAATTATGAATAATGAGCTACATGCTTGAATCCTACTATCTATGGGGTCTAGAAAACTAATTGGGAGTGGTTCTTGTTATTAATTAATTAAATATGTCAAAATACAACAATCAATAACAATGATCCTGAAACGTAACCACTAAACAAATGTTAAAATTTGTAAGTACAAATTTTGGCTAATATATGTTACACCAACAAAATATCAAAGGGGCATTCAGACACTTCCAAGTCCACACCAAGCATGAGTATCCAAAGATGTAACTGTATGGATATAAGGAAAGCACTCTCTACCTCTCAATGATAACTATGTCCTCCCACAAGTACTTCAACTAGCAAAGGGGTGTGAATACAAGCACTTCAAAGAAACAAAAGATACACATTATAAAAACACACTTCATCACCCCTCTACCTTTATATAATAGATCTAGGGGAATAAAAAAAGATCCATAGAGAATAGGATTAGAATGAGAAAAATAAATATGATAAGAAAAAAATAACCAACAATGAAAATCAACTAATTTGAACATGTTTAATGTAAATTAAACAAAGATGGCATCCATAGTACATTAAAGTGACATTGGTCAATTTTGGGATTGGTCAATTGTCAACTATCCATAGTGCCACAAATCTAATGAACCGTGATAGGAGATTTTCCCATTAATGGAGTATCATGTTTAAATCTCACACTATTTCTTGATAGTTCAAGCGCATAACTGAAAAACATGGAAATAAAAAGTGAGCATAAAGTCCAGAAGCCCAATCTACCTTAATTGAAAAACACAATAAATCAAAGCTTATGTACAATGTACCAACCATTGAAATTATAGAAACATTAAATAAAATGTCATGATACTTCTCATCAAGGACAAAAAAATCATATCACCTGCAACGATTAATTGATAAACCATTTTCAGAAAATGGTGTTAATACACTAACTATAGTTGTTTGCCAAAAATAAGTCAAGGATATATATAGTCGGTTGGAAAAAAATCATCCTTTAGGAAACCAAACCTATACTAAACAAATTAACCAATAGAGATTACCATTTAGATATGGGTTCTGTCATGTGGCGGGTCACTTGCACTTAGTCCAATATTTGAGGAAATAACCAACCAATTGATGGTACACAATTGTTTTTTATTTAACTATATTAAATAGATCATCCAGTAACTTAAATAATTTACTGCATCCAACCCATGTATCTTTTCCAACAGTTATTGAACCTTAAAATCATCAATAAAATAATTGAATATGATCAGACAAGAATTTTTTTAAGAACCTACCTCATTGGGGGTATAAAGGGAAACCAGTGCTACATAAAAATACCATTATTCTTGAATAACCATGGAACCCCCATTGTACTCATTTAAGATACTCCTGTAGTTGAAATTCCAAGATGAAAATGTGTTTCCCTTTATGTTCAAAGAGAAATATTCCCTTTCCAACTCTTTTTTGAGGTAGATATGCATCTCATCATTCCATCACATAAGGCGGAAAGACCACTCCATTGAACTTTCCAATTAATGTTCTTGCATGTGCATACATGCAAATAGTATCTCCTCAACCAAGACCTCCAACATGATTAATGCACTAAGGTCATATATTTTCCTAGGGAGTCTTGATAGCTTATCCAAGTTGATACAAGATTGGTTTAGAGGGGCATAGGAGACAAAAATGGATTTTTTATTGGAAACTTTTCAGAAGCAAAGAATTCCTTCAGGTCTTAGGGAATATTGACCTCTTTTTTTTCAAGTAATCCCAATTTCCGTTGCCTATTACAGATATGCACCTTCTAGCATGCACCTACCTCCTAAATAGATCTATTAGTATGATTAGTTGATTAGAAAAGTAAAACTAAGCTTAAAATAAAGAATTCGAGATTACTCCACATCCCCCCTAGTCCCCACCTAGTCACATAGCAAAACTAAAGCAAAAGAAAAGCATAAACAACTATGTGCCAAATATCTGTGGTTCTAACTTATAATTTTGTATATTGAATTTAACTTGAAGGAATCTTTAAAAAACCCTTGAGATATTATATATTATGTGTTGAGAAAACCCGTTTAAAAACATCTAGAAAATATATTACAATCTTTCTTTCAAATTTCCTTTTACTACAAAAACAAGGGATATGTAGGAAGACCATAGTTTTGGAATTTATACTAAATCTATGCAACATATTATATATGTTCCCATCATTATTTGTTTCTAGAAACCTACTTGTCAAGCATTACCAAAACGATAGTTTTAAGCATTTTAACTATATACTTCTTTGAAGTAAATTTCAAAAATATAGATGTTACCCATTCTCTTAGATGGGTGAACAAAAAATTTAGTAGTATTTTATCTATACTTCATTAGACGTTCTTCTAATTTTTAACAATTTTTAACAATGCTTCTATGTCTCTGCAAAAGGAAAAGTACAAAAGTTCTTAAAAACCAAACTATAAAAAGGTTATAAGCCACAAACCTCTCTATATATTCAGTTGAAAGAAAAATATTTTAAATCCCAGAATCTCAATATACTCAGTGTATTTGAGGAGAATACAGATAGAAGACAAATTGTAAACTATGGTATTCTCCTCCTAAGAAGTGAACCCGTAAAAAAATAATAAAAAATACATTGAGGGTTTAATGCTCATAGAAAAATACTCAACAAACCATGGGCCATAAATGCATCACTAAAATGAGCTATCTCCAAATGTGATCAAATTCTTACAATCTGTTGGTTGCATGCAATGCTTTCTCAATAGTTTCCAAGACAACCTTATAAACCACTATTATGGTCTATGGATCTGGGGTGAGAAATCAACCATACTCATTTAATAAAATTAATATTCAAATGACAATATCTTCAGCAAGGAAAATTTCCTTCTCGTAGAATGTCAAAAAAAATATTATATGTCTGAATATTTTCCTTTCCCTCAAAAAATTATGCTGCTCAAGAATTTGGGTAAACATATTTTTAAAGAGCATCAAAATCAATGCTTCACTTTAACTGGCAACTAACGTTCATTATAATAACCCATCAATAGTAAAGATCATATTTAGCATATGAACATGATGTCATACAATGGAAGATTAACAAGACAAGGAAATTACTTTTTGGCTAAGGTATCTAATGACTTAAAAAGTTGCTACGTGGAGGAAAAACTAGCTTTGTTTTGTATATCATTTATTAATAACCATAATTCCATACATTTATTAACTAAGTGAAAGAAATATAAACAACCATTACGGCCAAAGATCATGTACATCTTCGTGCCTTTTGACCCCATGCTTAGTTATGCTACCCCCTGCAATACCCCTAATTCCATACTAGGATTTTTTACTTTTATTTGCTCTCAGGGGACCATAACTATTGTGCCTCCTAAATGATCCTGATACTTTCCTCAATGAGATTCTAGAAGTAGACAACAAAAAATATGATGAAAGTGGTATTTTTGTCTCTATTTCCTATGTTTGGAGGGGACCTAAATCATAATCAATTGTTACAAAATAACTACCATCAGGTACATACTAAATACTTTGGGGCCACTATTGACTAGAGCTATCTTTGAACTCTATAGCATGAGCATTAGACTCCCCATTGTGACTAAAAATAGCAGATCCACCTCAATTTCTTGTAAGGAGAGAGTGATCCCATGTAACCAGGTTTTCCTGCCCAGGGGGTTGTGACATATCAATTAGTTTCTGTCTAGTAAGCAATTCTAGTAACACTACACCATAACTATACACATCACCCTTCACAATCAGATGCCCAGTCAATTGCATATTTAGGAGAAACATAACTGCAAAAAAAATATAATGACTAATTATCCAAACTTTGTGAAAAAATTGAGATGGAAGAGCTTATTTGGAAGAATAAAAGGTAGACTAACCAATATTTGTGCAAAGTTTGAAAATTATTGGAGCTTCCTTCAAATTGTACCAAATATTTTACAACTACCATACTATATCATTAGGATATTTGAAAATATAGGGAAATGCGTACATTAATAACAATAGGTATAAGAAAAATATATGTTAAGAAATTAAAGGTCATACACTGGGCATGATCAAGCAAGAAGGGAAGATTGGAAACAATGGAGTCTTATTCCATATTGGCATACATTGAGTCTATTATATATAAATACTCACACATGTCCATCCCTTCTTTCAACAATATCTTAAGGTCAGGAATCTGCAAGAGATTTTTTTCATGTTTAATCATCCCTCGAATCAATGAGTACATTATCCTCATCTAATTATTTTTTGAATGTCGTTGTCTAATGCACACTCTTTACAATCAAATTTATAAAATCCTGAGTTTTTATAATGGATAAGTGGATCAGTAGATACAAAGGGTCTACTTGCAACCATGGTATTAATGGTTGGGTGAGAGGGAATACCATGCATTAATGTAGCAATTTTCATTTACTGAGGCAGCTGGTCACTGCACCAATATACTAAGCTTGTTGGCAGAGGTAGAACTTTTAATAAACAACTGAGATATATTAACCATCAAAATTTCTATTTTGCATGCTAGGTTCCATATCATCATGTCAAGGAATTCCTTCATAGAGGAGTGTCCAAATATGATCATACTAGCACAAAAAATTATTTAGAAAAGGTGGCTGAAATATCCCAGGGGAAACCCAGTTAGGTCCAAAGATAGACATGTCCAGAAGGAAAGAAAGAAGGAAGTTTTGAAGACTGTTGATAATCAGACAGAGAGAATTAGTCCAAAACTGTTGAAAATCATGATGGTTGTAATATGCAATAAAATGGTAAAAGGAAAAGTTCTAACAATGGAAAAAAAGAATCAAACATCCTCCCAAATATTCAAATATCGTGAAGAATATTACTTACAATAATGCAATAACCAATGAAGCATGATATGGACAATAAGGTGTTGAGGAGATGTTGATCAACAATACATTTGAGGCGTTGAACAGGAAAGGCAATATTGTAGGATGAATCTTATTGTTTGATCTTGGAATGTAAAGGGTATAACCCTCCACTCCAAAAGGCTCTAATTAAGGATTTTATTGAAGACAAAGAGTTGATGTATTGTGTTTGCAGGAGGTAAAGACTACTTCCTTTGAGCTCTATTCAACAGTCTTGGATGTAATTTGTTGGCATGGTTTTTTCTAGGCCATTAACCACAAACGAACTCTATTTATACTATTCTTGGAGTAGCATCTCAATTGAGTTCAAAAATTGTACCTCATGGTATGAATTTGAATAATAAGTGTTGCTTTCCAGGTAGGTGAATAGTTTTTGTTCCATTTTCAATGTGTCTATTGCAATAGATTGTAGATGGTTGTTGGATTGGATTGATAATTCACTACCAGTTTCTGAATGGATTCTCTTGAGTGACTTTAATATGGTAAAGTGGGAGGGAGGTAATGAAGACAAATTTTTGTTTGTCCTCTCTGGAGGAGTAAACAGATCCTGTTCAAGTTGTAAATCCATATTTTTAATATTTGATGTGAACTAGACACGAAAACATATGCATTTCAAAGGTTGATTTTTCTTGGTATAATAGAAGGGATATATCCATGTATTATAGTGCACATGAGTATATTAACCTCTCCGCTAAACCAATGCAACGTTAGAAAATTTATCAACTTAAAATGTTTTAAAGCCTACCATTTTTTTTAATCTAATGCCAAAAAATAAAAGCATGTCTCATCTTTCTACACTTAAAGTGGCACATTTCTATCACTATAGCAATAATTAATCATTTTTCCAAAAGGCTATATAATCAATCAATAGCCACATCATGTAAACCCCACATAAAGGAGGAGTATGCCAAGTTGGATTTCATTTTGGGTCATTGTCACAACAAATGTTCTAGATTTCCATCAAACCATAGGTTGACAGATAGTATGTTGTTGCTAGATCTGAGGATGTAAAGATTTTTTTCCTCACTCTGTAGAAATTTGCTGAATAATGATTAATTATTCACCGAGACTATCCTGATCACATACAATTCGAATTTATATGCAACACATAATCTCTTCCACTCAGATCATCAAACATGCGGAAATAAAATCAAGCGATATTTTGCATGATGTGTTAGCTAACACGGTATGGAAAGCATAACTGAAAATCTGTAAATATTGTGTATTATAATGGAGAAATCATGTAATAGGCAGTACAATACTCCTCACAAGTACCATTTCTCTCATGAGATTACACGAAATCTAGCTTAGTTTTAGCATATTCTTTGGTTCAAAACTCACCGCCAATTGCCTTGCCTCTATTGCGCAATCCAGGCCTGTCTATATAGAGATCAAAGGTTCGAATCTCCTTGGCTTGACTGCGCAATTGTCATGGACAAATCCTCCAAGTGTGGTGCAAATCTCATGCACAACTGATGTCGCCACTGATAGCTAACTCCACCCTTTCATCTACCTCTTTCACTGGTCTCCACTGAACTGTCCATGCACTGTAGTGAACTGATGTGTTCTTGATTTGAATAATGAGTTACTAATTAATGAATTAAATAATATTTAATTCACTCCACTCATAACTAATTGATTAGCTAGTTAAACTAATCTCAACCAGTTCAACTAAAATAAACAGAACACAACTCCACTAGCTATCTCATTAACTCCACCAAACTTCTGCCACTGAAGTCCTAACTGAAGTCAACCATGCATGAGCTCAATACCCCATAAGAAAAGCGTATTTCCTTCTGGCAGTTGCATGTGCCACATCCGTAGCTCAAACTGAAGTGCTCCAAGAGAGTAAACTGAAGTTTATAGTCTAAATATTATTAAGGGTAAATAATATTTGACTTCCCTATTTTTAGGAGAAGCAGTCTAAAAATAGACTTCGACCTCTTCGACCTAAAAAATAGAGTCTCATCTATTTTTACCAACATGACCAATGCTCCAAGAATCTCAAACTAGAATCCCCGAACCATGCTCCATATGTCTAAAAATAGACTTTGCGCCAGAATTTGCCTGCGGGCCCACTTGGTGAAGGCGACTTCATTTCACTAAGCTCCATCATCTTGCTGCAATCTCAACACACTCCATGATCACCAAGGTGCTTTAATCTCTATAGGAATTTGGCTTGACCTTAACAAGGTTGACCTGGGGGTAACAATCAATCTAGAAACCTTTGGTTAATCAACCATAGGTAAAGGGGAATTTGATATGCTGGAATTTCCTAGGCACATACTTCGGCCTAATTGTAAGCATGAATACAAGCAATCACAAAAGTATAAGCACATGCATCCCCAAAGGGGTATTTCAATGGGAACAAAGTTATCAACAATTGAGTTGAATGAGGGTTAGAGAATGATTGGAATGGAACTGATTGAAAAATTGATTCGAAGAGTCAACTGCCTAAAAAGGTATATAAGATATTCAAACATCGGTGATAACGACATAGAATTTTTCACTTAGAATTTTGTACCAACCCCTTACTAGGAAAGCATATCAGTACAAACGACTGATCGAATTTGTCATCTATTTTTTCAAATGTTATTTTCAAGAGAAGAATTTATTGTGTGGATTCCTTTTCCCATTCCACACTTTCCCATGAATCAAGCACTATATCTAAAATAAATTGTTTCTGAATAAAACCTATTTACTTTGGGTCGACATAAGTTGAAACCCACTGAATTATTATGGTTAAGGATTTTCCTATAATATTGTACAAGGCTTTAAGAAAAAAAATTGAATTCTAGGAGCTAGGACCTAATGGTGTACCTAGATCATTCTTGGATTAAATTGATCATTTAAATTCCATATTCCCTTTATTCTATAATATAAAGAGTTCCCAAGGGACAAGACATGCAGAACATGTCATTACCAATAACCTTCATATCTTGAAAATCTCACAGGGAAGGCCAACTTTCCCAGGGATTTCTCATCTTTCATCCCATTAAGCACTAGGAGGAAATTCTCTTCTATATTTGCTCCAAGAATATCTCATTCACTACTCCACAAATTAGTAGGGATAACACTCGTCGTCTATGAAGGGGAAAGCCTCACTAACCTGATCTGTCAAAGGAGTATTCTACATAAATATTTTGTAAGTGGAATGTGAATGTATATTTGATCTTTTCTAGGTCCTCAATCAAAATTTCCTCTGGATTATTGATCTTGTGATTCTTTCTAAATAATTATTTGTGCTTTAGAGATTCTTGGAGGGTTCATCACCCTTCACCACTGTAAATGATCCTTGATTCTAACCCCTTGGATCTATATCATTCCTTGCATCTGAGTATACAGTCCTCCTTAGTCATCTTTTCCTGTAGGGAGAGCATGACATTAGGAATATCCTCCTCAAGAAGCACCCACACCTAAATTAATTCTGATATTCCCTTTTGTTATGTGTTCTTTTCTATCTAGCAACTATCCTCCCCCATCCATGAAGGAACTTGACCATTATTCAAATAGCTGCCTCCCACCATTGTATCTAGTCATCATTATCTCATGGTCTAGGAACCAGATTGCAGACATTTGTGATCAATGTACATTAGTGTTTAGCAGAAACATAGGAAAAATTCAACTTGAATGGAAGAGACATTGGTTGATTATTTCCATCATCTTTATGATCCATTTTTCATTAATTTCATTCAAAGAGATGAGACTAAATGAAAGTTACATACAATTTTTAACGAGACAACTACCCCTCAAAACTCGTAATTAACCCAAAGGAAATATGCAGTTTGTAAAACAAGTCCCCTTGGGAAATTTTCTTGAAGTAGTTCCAAAAAAAACAATTATTTCAATGGACGATTCCATTTCCTACAAAGTGGGAAGATTCCCCAAACTGGATTGTTCAAATTGAAAGGAAGGATATGTAGATATTGTTTTCCTTGATTACTTCATAGTCCTAGTGAAACTCCACCTCCACCTAAACTTCAACAACTAAACTGATAAATTTTCTAATGGTACATTGGTTCCATGGAGAGGTTAGCATACTAATGTGGCACAATAATTCATGGACAAGGTTCATATCCTTGTAGTTATCTATCTAATCCATGCGGCATGAATTTCATTCAGAGCGGTGATACTAAATGAAAGTGTTGAGATTCAACAAGAAGATCCTAGTGAAAATTATGCACCTACACTAGGATGGAGCCTCAGGATATTTTTAGGTGGAAGTCTATTTTTAGAATGCATGAGAAAATTCTATTTATAGATGATGTTATATTTATAGATGTATGTACGAGTTCTATTTATAGATCACATGTCTATTTATAGATGCACGTCGATTATTATTATCCCTTAATAATATATGGACAATAAATGTTAATCTATTCTCAATGAGCACTTGGAAATAGTTAACTGAAGTGGCAAACCAGTTAGCGATAGGAAATTCGAGTTCAAAGGTTGGTTGGTGGGACATGCAAGTGTACTTAGTTGTCACTGAGTGATTTGAAGTTGTAACAGAGTTGGATGTGTAGTTATGTGAGTTGTAAAGTAGTTTAACTCAGTTGTGCTAGTTGTAACTGAACATAGACTAGTGAGAGATCGGCGAATTAATTATTTAATTAATTCACAATCAGTGGTCTCACATGCAACTAAATATTTACTATCCTTAACTACATGCATGTCAGATCCAGTGGAGACCCAGTTGAGATGTAGGTGAAAGGGACAGTTTGACTATCAGTTGTGACATTAGTGGGCGAACTCATGCAACCACACACACATTGGAGATTTCAATGAGGATTGTGCAGTCATAGGAGGTAGGATTCCATTCATTAATTGATTGCTATCAACATGGATTGCACAGTGGAGGCAGGTTGTCTGAAGGCAGTAAACTGGCACATGAATTTGCCAATTTTTGTATGACAGTGTGAGACAATTGTATATTGTACTGAGAGTTCTTGGATTAGAGTTTTGCATGAGATTTTTTGATGATCCATGTTATATACATAATATATGATAGTGGGGTTTTTAGCTTTATGATTTCCCGGTAAAAAAATATGTGTTATGTGTGATTGATCTTTCTTGTTGATATTGCAATTGGCGATCGTGTTTTAAATTTCGCAATTTTTTTTTTTGTAGAAGCGATTTTGTATTTAATAGTGGAATATAATTGTTAGATCAGGAGAATCCATGCAATACATAATTGTATTAAAATTTCTACATGGTATCAGAGCATAGAAGATTGCAATTTTGAAGCAGGAGCTGAGTTTATTGGTGGAAAGAATTCGAATTTGCAGAAAGATTTTCTTGGTGCTACAGTTGAGTAAACATCGAAATGTCTTTCAATGGCTTGCGGCTAGAGTATGCACTCAAGGGAAGCTCCAACTACATTTCTTGGAAGGACAAGATGGAGGCGGTGTTATAAGATAATGGCTTGAAGGAATTCATTGATAAATACGCTCCTAAGCCTACTAGGACAAATGATGCATTACTTGAGGCATGGAAAAAGAAAGTGGAAAAGGTGAGGAGAATTCTGTTGGAAGGTGTACGACCACATTGTCTCAAGCCTTCATGGGAAAGCCACACCATATGCTATGTGGAAGTCTTTGACAGATCTTTTCCAAAGCAACAACAACCATAGGAAATTGGCGCTGAAAGATAAAATTAGGAAGATCATGATGGAAAAGGGCGACAACATTCCAAAGTATCTCAAAAATTTTGTCTAATGTTGGGATGAACTGGGGAGTGTGGGAATCACTGTTGTTGATGATGATTTGGTAAGCTTTGCTCTCTTGGGACTTCCTAAGAGTTGGCACAGTTATGAAGGCTCTGTCAACGACCAGGAAAAATTTCCGCATTAGGAATGAATATGGTAGGATCTAGTGTAGGAGGAGTTCTAGCAGAACACCAGAGATGGCTCTTCATCAAACCATGATGATGAAGAGGATTGTGCTTTGATTGCCAAGGCAAGGAAAGGGAAGGGGAAGAAATTCCATTCAAAATTCGAGTCTAAAGGAAAGGAGTTGGATTTTTCCAAGGTGAAGTATTTTCACTGTCATGAACATGGGCATCTTGCTACTAACTGTCTATGGCAGAAGAAGAACAAGAAGGCTACTGGAGCTACAGCTGGTGAGGCCCTTGCCTCAAAATTTGAACTTGATTTCTCTTTGATTGCATGCATGGTGTCAAGCGCATTAGGATCGGTGTGGTATCTGGATAGTGGTGCTTCCTTCCACACGGGAGATAAGGAGTTTTTCAGTGACTTAGAGGAGAAATATCTCCAAATGCATATAGAGATGGGTGAGGATGGACGATACAGTGCGACTAGCATTGGTACCATTACCTTTCATAGGGATTTAGGTAAACCATTTCAATTGAAAGATTTTATGCATGTTCTAGGTCTGAATAAAAACTTGGTCTCAGTTGCAATGTTGGAGGACAGAGGCTATGATATTGTTTTCAACGATGGAAAAGATTTCCTGCAACATAAAACAATGGTTCAAGCCAAGAGGATAGGTATTTGAGTTAAGAATATCTACACACTAGAGGTAGATGGTTGCGCTTCCATGATGGGAAAGGCATAAAAAGTGGTGAGCCGAGATGAGGGCGAATTATGGCATAGGAGATTGGGCCATCTTCATCATGGAGCCTTGAAAGTCATACAACAAATATCTGTTGGAATTCCAATGGGAATAGTTGCTCAGATAGATCAGTGCAAGGGTTGCACCATGGGGAAGTATGTAAAGTCCACCTTTCATGAAAAGGAGAACTATGCTTCGGTGATAATTATTATGTTATATTTGTTGATGAATTTTCTCGTAAATGCTGGATCTTCTTCATGTAGAAGAAGGATCAAACATTCTCAAAGTTCTGTGAGTTTAAAGCGTTGGTGGAGAAACAGTCGGGGAAGAAAGTGAAGGCTCTTAGGAGCGATAATGGTGGAGAATACGTCTCTAACAAATTCAAATTCTTCTGCAGAAAAGAAGGAATTCGAAGAGAACTCATCGCGCCTCATAACCCACAGCAAAATGGGGTCACAAAGAGGAAGAAAAGAATGATTGTGGGTGTAGCACGAGCGATGTTGCATGATTAGCGTCTACCAATGCATTTGTGGGCAGAAGCATGCAACACTGCGGCTTATGTGCAAAACCGTTGTCCTCATAGAGTGCTTGGCATGAATACACCTGAAGAAGCTTTCACTGGTAAGAAACCAGATGTTTCTCACTTTAAGATGTTTGGCTCATATGTTTATGTGCATGTGACCAAGAACGCCAAGAAGAAGCTGGAGCCAACTGCTGAAGTTGGGATATTTGTGGGGTACACAGAAACACCCCATAATTATCGTGTGTATTTTCCAAACAATCAAATTACTGTGGTGCGATGGGATACAAAATTCGATGAAGGGAAAGCCATGCGTTTGTCGCTTGAGAGGGAGCTAGAATTGCATGTAGAGGAGGAACTGTTGGTTCCCAAAGATGAGTCTCTAGATGTGGATCAGCCACAGAAGGAGGTTCATGGAGTGGAGGAGTCCACTCACGCAGAGAAAAACATCAAAACAGGTAGAAGGTGTACCACAGAAGCTGATAGGCTGAGACTTGATGCTATGCAGAATGTAGGAGCCCCTACTTCACAGCGCAGACAAAGATAATCTCCTGACCGATTTACTGGATACATGGCTCTCATGAGAAAATGTATTGTGACTGACACATCTTCCTTTCAGGAATAATTGCAGGAGACCACGTGGGTAGATGCAATGGTGGAATATTATGACTCCATTGTCAAAAATAGTGCTTGGGAAATTATTCCAAGGCTGGTTGATAAATCAGTGGTAGGTTCAAGATGGATCTACAAGGTAAAGCAAGCTACTTATGGGAGTTTTGAGACATACAGGGCCAGATTTGTGGCCCGAGGCTTCTCACAGATCGAGGGGATAGATTATGAAGAAAAATTTGCACTTGTCGCACGATATTATTCCATAAGGACCATCCTTTCTCTATCAACAGAGATGGGCTGGCGATGTGGAAACTGCATTTCTCAATGGGATCATCGAGGAAATGGTGTACATAGAGCATCCTGAAGGATTTGAGATCTTTAGCAGTGAGCCTCATGTGTGTCGACTCAAAAGAGCATTGTATGGGTTGAAGCAAGCACCCCGTGCTTGGTACACTAAGATAGACAACTATTTCACTAGACTTGGCTTCACCAAGAGCGAGGTGGATGCAAACCTATACCAAATTGTGGTGGAGGGTAACTTTTAATCATTGTTCTTTATGTTAATGATTTAATATTGACTGGTGATGAGGTGTTGATACACTCATGCAAGGAGGACCTTGCAAAGGAGTTCGAGATGAAGGATATGGGCCTCCTTCATCATTTCCTTGGATTGGAAATATGGCAGCGAGATTGTGAATTTTTTGTGTCTCAAGGCAAGTATGCAAGGGAGATACTAGGTAAGTTTCACATGGAGGGCTGCAAACCCATGGATACTCCTCTTCGAGGAAATTGGAGGAAAGAGGATGCTACATCTGGAGAGGTAGTGGATGCTATTGTCTATCAACAGTTAGTGGGTTCACTAATGTATTAAGTGAACACGAGACTGAACATTTTCTATGTATTTAACCAGCCGATTCAAGCGATGGTTAAGCCTACCAAGCTCTTTTGGAAGGCGAGCAAGCATGTCCTAAGATACCTGAAGGGCACATATGAGTATGGCTTATGGTACATACAGACGAATGAGGTGAAGTTGCATGACTTCACGGATGAAGATTGGGCAGGCAGCCCAACGGGTAGAAGAGCACATCAGGGGGGATCTTTAGTATGGGATCTACAACTGTTTCTTGGTACAGCATGAAGCAGAGATCTATGGCACTCAGTTTAGTGGAAACGAAATACATGGCAGCGAGTCAAGCTGCATGTGAGGCTATCTAGATGAGAAAGATCTTGGTTGGCTTGTTTGGTTCTATTTTATATCTGACAATGGTTCATTGTGATAATCAAAGTTGCATTAAACTCTGGATTAATCATATGTTTCATGATAGATCTAAGCATATAGATATCTAGTATCATCATATCAGAGATTGTGTGCAGTGGATGATCATGTTGCTTCAGTACATTCCCATGGAAGATTAAGATGCAGATATTCTGATGAAGGCGCTCACCAGCAGAAAATTCAAATACCATAGAGACATGATGGGGGTGAAGGATAATCCCTTTCTTGTTTAGAGGGAGTGTTAAGATTCAACAAGAAGATCCTAGTGAAAATTATGCACCTACACTAGGATGGAGCCTCAGGCTATTTTTAGGTGGAAGTCTATTTTAGAATGCAGGAGAAAATTCTATTTATAGATGATTTTCTATTTATAGATGATGTTCTATTTATAGATGTATGTGTGAGTTCTATTTATAGATCACATGTCTATTTATAGATGCATGTCAATTATATTATCCCTTAATAATAGTAGGACAATATGTATCAATCTATTCTCAATGAGCACCTGGAAATAGTTAACTGAAGTGGAAAACTAGTTAGCTATAGGAAATTCGAGTCCACAGGTTGGTTAGTGGTACATGCAAGTGGAATTAGTTGTAACTGAGTGATTCGAAGTTGTAATAGAGTTGGATGTGTAGTTATGTGAGTTGTAAAGTAGTTTAACTCAGTTAAGTGAGTTAAACTCAGTTGTGCTAGTTGTAACTGAACATACACTAGTGAGAGATCAGTGAATTAATTATTTAATTAATTCAAAATCAGTGGTCTCACATGCAACTGAAGATTTACTACTGTTAACTACATGCATGTCAGATCTAGTGGAGACCCAGTTGAGATGTAGGTGAAAGGGACAATTTGACTATCAGTTGTGACATTAGTTGGTGCACTCATGTAGCCACACACACATTGGAGATGCCAATGAGGATTGCGCGGTCAAGGAAAGAAGCATTCCATTCATTGAGGGATTGCTATCAGTAGGGATTGCACATTGGAGGCAGGTTGTCTGGAGGCAATAAATTGGCACATGAATTTTCCAATTTTTGTATGACAGTGTGAGACGATTATATATTTTACTAAGATCTCTTGGATTAGAGTTTTGTATGAGATTGTTTCATGATCCATGATATATACATAATATATGATAGTGGGGTTTTTAGCTTTATGATTTCGCGGTAAAAACATCTGTGTTATGTGTGATTGATCTTTCTTCTCGATATTGTAATTAGCGATTGTGTTTTAAATTTCGTAAGAAAATTTTGTAGAAGTGATTCTATATTTAGTAGTGGCATATAATTGTTAGATCAGGAGAATCAAGGCAATACATAATTGTATTAAAATTTCTATAGAAAGTTCCAGTCAACTTTGGTTAGATAGCTACCCCTCAGAACTGTCAGCTGAGCCAAAGGTAATCCATAGTTTGCAGTGTAGTCCCTTGGAAAAAAAACTAAAGCAGTTATAAAAATAAAGTTTTATTTTATTAGAATATACCATTTCCCACCAAGTATGACGCTACCCCAAATTTTCTAGTTCAGATTTAGCGACCCTCTCCCTGCATTGGTGCTAATGAGTTTATTATCGAGGTAACAACTACTTTTTAGATAATATCATATTGCCATTGTGTTTTCAACTAAACCCTAAGTGTAGTAAATTCAACCTAATTTTCCTCATTATTCTCTACTCTAGAATCTAGATCGATATTTATACTCATCATAGAGCCATGCTAAAGCCAAAAATAAAGGCTTCCTTTTGAAACAATTTGGATGAAAGCATGATTATAGAGTTTTCCTCACAAGGAAAAAACCAAATCAAATTTGTGTTCATGGAAACCAAGAAGAATTAGGTTTTACTGAAGGAAACCAAGCACAATTAAGATTTCAATCTAGACAAACAGAGGAAAAAATAAATTAGGGTTTTTTTACTGACCACAAAATAATTATTTTACAGAAACTATGTAATAAAAATATCTGCAAGTAACAAAATCCTAGATGTAGGGTTTGTCCACAATCGAACCTCAGTGGGGATATCAACTTGCAATTTGAGATGTAGGATTTGTGCACGAAACCTTAGTGGGGATATCAACTTGCAAAAGGTTCTTTGAATCAAAATCTCCCCTCGCCATTGTAGCATCCTTGATGTCTCATTTCTTTCAAGCTTTATACTTCAAATAAATTATTTAATCTACATTATTTCAAAAAATACAACAACAAAACCTCATGGCATCATCCTGAGCTTTCTCTTTTTGAAATCCTTATGAAGAAACAAATTATCATCTTCTATTCTACGTAAAATATTGGGGGTTTAAAGTAGAGATGACTTAAAATAGAAGTTCAAACACATAAATCTACCAAAATAATATTACTTGTATATGGAGAAACATATGAAAATGTTGATTATGTTGAGCTTGTGAGGGAGCAAAACTATCTTAATGTGAAAAAAATTTAGCGGACTTCGTCAAGAGGTTTTAGTGTTTTGATAGCTTCGCCAAAGTTTTAGGAGGGAAAATGAAAAAAAAAACACTATTTATCAAATTTTTAAATAATAAAAAATAAGGATTTTAAAATTGGAAGTACATTCATAAAATGTGTAAGGGTTTGCATTAAACATTTCACTAAACAAACATGATTTTGAGTTTCTAGCCCAGTATGGGGTAGATATCAAGTAAAAACTTAAACACATAAATATTTAACATTTTTAATCTAATGTCGCCTTATTTAAAAATCAATCTAATTATTATTATGTATAAACACACTATAAATTTAAAATATAAAGAGGGTTACGAACACTCAAAAAAGAGGTATGATATATAAATAAAAATATAAATAAACTGGAGGTATGGTAAATAAATAAAACCTATTTTAATACTTACTGCAAAAGTATGGAAAAGATGGTAAATAAATAAATATAAAAGAGGTATAAAGAAGTATGGTAAATAAATAAAAATATATCAAATAGGATTATAAATCAACATCTAATTATATACCAAGCCTATGGGCCAAATACCATGGTAAATAATAAAGGTATGGTAAATAAATAAAATATAAATAAACCAGAAGTATGCTAAATACATAAACCATCTTTTTATATTTACTCCATAGTCTACAGCCCAGTATGACCTCGATGTCGGGTATGTCACGTTCTCAAAAAATAATAAATTTTACTTTTTCTAATGTCAGCCAAAGCATTAACCTAATCTTGAATTTTATATAATTTGAATATTTAGATTATATATAACTTTTTTAACTTATTAATCGGCTGAGATTAAATATTAAAATACAACTATGTATTATTTATATAATTTGAATGGATAGTAAATTATCTCACCCATTTAATAATTGCTTTATTATATACGTGAATTTGATCTTTACTCTTAACTAAAGTCAATACCATTTCCTAAATCAAAGGAAAAGAGTTAATTCAACACAAACAATCAAAATCCAAAATCTTTTAATATTTCTTTTAATTAAATATTTGTAAAATGAATCTTTAAAAATAAAACTCATATTCTATGGATAAATTAAAATATTTAAAAACATAAATATTTCTCCATCAAAGTTGCAATATTTTAAAAATTAAATAAATATAAATATAAATAAACATGAGGTATGGTAAATAAATAAAACCTATTTTTATACTTACTCCAGAGTTATGGTAAATAAATAAAAATATATATAAACTAGATGTATGGTAAATAAATAAAATTTCTTTTTATATTTACTCCATAAACCTTTTTATATTTAAAAAAACTTAAAAAAGAGGTTTTATTTAGATGAAGCCTATAGGACGAATACCATGGGACAAATTAATATTGATACCATGGGCTAAATACCATGGGCCAAATACCATATTTATAAAATAAGTATCGTATAAATAAATATAAAAGAGGTATAAAGAGGTAAGGTAAATAAATAACAATATATCAAATAGGATTTTATATAAAAATTTAATTATATAACAAGGCTATGGGCCAAATACCATAGTAAATAAATATGGTATGTTAAATAAATAAAAATATAAATAAGCTAGAGGTATGGTAAGTAAATAAAACCTCTTTTCATATTTACTCCATAATATACTTTATATTTACTAATATTTATGTTCATGGAGAGAGAGTGTGTATGTTTAGGGGTGAGATAAAGAGAAAAAGTAGGATGTATGGAAAGAAGGGGGGAGAGAAGAAGAGAGAAGGAGAGGGATGAATATAGTAATGTAGTTGGAGAGAGAGAGGGGTGGAAAGAGAGAGAAGGAAAGGGAGATGGGGGAAGAGAGAGGAAGAATGAGAGAGAGGAGGAGAGTGATGGGGGAAGAGAGAGTATTGGAAGAGAGAGAGAGAGAGAGAGAGAGAGATATCGGGGAAGAGAGAGGGAGTTAGGAGAGAGAGAGAGAGAGGAAGGACGAGAGAGAGGACTTGAGAGAAAGGAGGAGAGAGGGATCGATAGAGAGATGGATTTGGAGGGGGAGAGATGTAGGAAATAATAAATATAGAAAGTGAGAAGTGGAGGGAGATAAGGAGTGACAAGGGAGAGACAGAGAGAGAGCGTGTATGTTTGGGGCTGAGAAAAATAGACAAATAAGGAGAGATGGGGATAAGGGGGGAGAGAAGGAGATATAAGGAGAGAGGGAGGGATATAGTAACATAATTGGTGGGTGAAGAGAGAGAGGGAGAGAGATATGGGAAGGAAAGGGAAAGAGAGGAAGGAAGAGAGAGGATGTGAGAGAGTGGAGAGAGGGAGGGAAAGAGAGATGGACAAGGAGGGGGAGGGACGGGGAGGTAAGAAGAAATATATATATAGAGAGAGAGAGTGAGTGAGTGGTAAGGAATATGGAGAGAGAGGAAGAGAGGACAAAAGGAGGAAATAGAGATATTAGCGGGGGAGAGGGAGAGAAGGGGAAGATAGAGATATAGATGGAAGGTGAAGAGAGGGAAGAAGAGAGATATGGGGAGAGGACGAGATTGACAAAGAGATTGATATATATGGAGTGCGTGAGCGTGTGTGTTTAGGGCGGTGAGATAGAGAGACAGAAAAGAAGAGATGGAGGGGGATATAGATATGGATGGAGGGTGGAGAGAGGGAAGAATATTTCTCACACTAGATGGATTGATATAAGTGGAGATGGTGATTTATAATCTTATTTGATTATTTGCACTATATGCATCGATTTTAGTGTAGATATTTATTTCTAATGATATTTGATTACTTGCACTAGATGCATTGATTTCAGTGTAGGTGGTAATTTCTAATACAATTTGATTTCTTGCACTAGATGTGTTGATTTCAATTTAGATGTCGATTTATAATTATTTTTGATTACTTGCACTAGATGAATTTATTTCAATGTAGATGATTTCTACTACTATTTTATTGTTTGCACTAAATGCATTGATTTCAATGTAGATGGCAATTTCTAATACAATTTGATTGCTTGTACTGAATGTGTTGATTTCAATTTAGATCTCGATTTATAATTTTATTTGATTACTTGCACTAGATGAATTGATTTCAATGTAGATGATTTCTAATCCTATTTTATTGTTTGCACTAAATGCATTGATTTCAGTGTAGATGGAAATTTCTAATCCTATTTGATTTCTTTGAGTAAATGCATTGATTTCAGTGTAGATGTTGATTTCTAGATAGAGAGGGAGAGAGTGGTAAGGAAGATGGAGAGAGAGAGAGAGGAAAAAAGGAGGAAAGAGAGATATTAGCGGGGGAGAGGGAGAGAAGGGGAAGATAGAGATATAGATGGAAGGTGAAGAGAGGAAAGAAGAGAGAGATGAGGAGAGGGGGTGATTGAAAAAGAGATTGATACATATGGAGTGCGAGAGCATGTGTGTTTAGGGGGGTGATATAGAGAGACAAAAAAGAATAGGTGGAAGGGGATATAGATATGGATGGAGGGTGGAGAGAGGGAGGAATATTTCTCGCACTAGATGGATTGATATAAGTGGAGATGGTGATTTCTAATCCTATTTGGTTATTTGCACTAGATGCATCGATTTTAGTGTAGATATTTATTTGTAATGATATTTGATTACTTGGACTAGATGCATTGATTTCAGTGTAGGTGGTGATTTCTAATACAATTTGATTGCTTACACTGAATGTGTTGATTTCAATTTAGATGACGATTTATAATTATATTTTTTTTACTTGCACTAGATGAATTTATTTCAATGTAGATGATTTCTAATCCTATTTGATTGTTTTCACTAAATGCATTGATTTCAGTGTAGATGGTGATTTCTAATCCTATTTGATTTCCTGAAGTAAATGCATTGATTTCAGTGTAGATTTTGGTTTCTATAGAGAGAGAGTGAGTGATAAGGAATATGGAGAGAGAGGGAGAGAGGACAAAAGGAGGAAAGAGATATATTAGCAGGGGAGAGGGAGAAAAGGGGAAGATAGATATATAGATGGAAGGTGAAGAGAGGGAATAAGAGAGAGATGGGGAGAGGGGGTGATTGACAAAGAGATTGATATATATGGAGTGAGAGAGCATGTGTGTTTAGGGGGGTGAGATAGAGAGACAAAAAATAATAGATGGAGGGGGATATAGATATGGATGGAGGGTGGAGAGAGGGAGGAATATTTCTCGCACTAGATGGATTGATATAAGTCGAGACGATGATTTCTAATCCTATTTGATTATTTGCACTAGATGCATCGATTTTAGTGTAGATATTTATTTCTAATGATATTTGATTACTTGCACTAGATGCATTGATTTCAATGTAGGTGGTGATTTCTAATACTATTTGATTGCTTGCACTGGATGTGTTGATTTCAATTTATACATCGATTTATAATTATATTTGATTTCTTGCACTAGATGCATTGATTTCAATGTAGATTATTTCTAATCATATTTGATTGTTTGCACTAAATGCATTTATTTCAGTGTAGATGGCGATTTCTAATCCTATTTGATTGCTTTGAGTAAATGCATTGATTTTAGTGTAGATGTTGGTTTCTAATCTTATTTGATTTCTTGCATTAGGTGCATTGATTTCAATGTAGAAGTTATTTTCTAACCTTATTTGATTGCTTGCATTAAATGCATTGGTTTCAATGTATATGTTGATTTATGATTTGATGTAATTGGATATATGACGGTACATTAATTTTAAAGTGATTGGATTAACAATGTGCATTGATTTTAGTGTAAGCACAAAAAGTTATTGACAATGTATATTGATTTTTGTATTATAGTAATTTAACCTATTAATATCGAAGAGCAAGAGAGACAAGGTATCATGTTTACTATAACAGCTCGAGCTAAATATTTAAACGGTTTACGATTTAAATTTTCTTTTACATATAATCGATATGAAAAGATAACAAAACTAACAAGGGTGAAAATAAGAATAGTATAAGAAAATAGTTTGAGATTGATCACAATGAAGACTATTTGTAACATGAGTACATTCTTATTATTCACACTTTCTATCTTTCAACACTATCATTGTCACTTTGCATTCAAAAACAATATTTCATCATTTTTCATCATTATAGTTATTAACAATATTTATCATCTCAATGAATTGAGGTAAATAAGAAAATTTAAAATTAAAATGACCAAGTTAATCTCAGAAATATTTAGCATATTTAAATGATTATATTAATATTTGATAGATTTACATATTATTAATAAAATTAATCATATCTTCGATAGATTTTCCTTGGCAGCACACAACTGAAACCAGCCTAGATCCATCTTAACTCTGGATCTATCAAGCGCCGGGAGGGATCAAATCTCTCAAGGTGCAAACCTTTCCTCAAGTTTTGCACTCAAAAAAGAGGTTTGCAACTCGAGATATTTGATCCCTCTCAGCGCTTGATAGATCCAGAGTTAAGATGGATCTAGGTTGGTTTAGGTGAAGCCCATGAACCAAATACCACGAGCCAAATTATTATTAATACCATGCAAAAAAAAATTATTAACCCTAATATCAATATTAAAAGATTATTATTATTATTAATTATAATATTATATTAATATATTATAATATTAATATTATTAAATTTAATAAATTTGGATTAATACAATATTAAATGTGTTATATTATAAAATATTAATATATCATGAAATATATTAACTCTAGATATATATGAGAAGGAATAACAAAGACATAGAGTGATAGAGGTGGAGAGATCGAGGGAGCCACAAGGGATATATGGAGATAAATTGAAGGAGAGGGGAGAGAGATAAGGAGAAAGGGAGGGATATAGTGAGAGGATTGGAGGGTAGAGAGAGAGAGAGAGAGAGAGAGAGAGAGAGAGAGAGAGAGAGAGAGAGATGGGGGAAGAGAGAGGGAGGTAGGAGAGAAAGGGAGAGAGGAAGGACTTGAGAGAGAGGAACCACTATCATAGAAGAAAGAGGATGTGACCAAATTAATCTATAGGGAGATGGGAGATATGGGCACCCTACCTACCTAAGTAAATTTGTAAACCAAATGTGGTGTAGTCATCTGTAATGGTGGTCGATTATACGAGGCGGGGATTTTACGAGGAGGCGCTAGATTTTTAATGTGATATGAAAAAAAAAGTACCGAACCTAATAATTTCACATTCACCAATGTTTTCTCTGCATGTGCTAATTTGGTAGATTTGGAACATGGAAAATAAGTCATGTTTTGTGATCACCTCCCAAGCGGATTTACCAATTGTAAGAACAAAACACTTGTGGTTGCATCTTCTAAATCATCGTCACTTCCACAAACACCCCATCCAATAACGCTAGTATAAAAAGTCTCAGGCTCTGGGTAGTGCAAAGGAACATAATTCACGTGCCCTCAATATCTTCTACAAACTTGCAGCTCTTGATGGGCCTCTAAATTAGACATAAATTAAGGCCCATCTACCTCTCTTATGCACATAAAAAGATATATTAAATCTTTCCTTTTGCACTTAATAATGTTTTCTTATACTTTAATATTTTCTTAGGAAGGAGTAAAGGTAATTGCATATTTGTGCCTAATATTGGTTATTTTTGTAGAATATTTGGTAGATTATGCAGATTTGGAGAAGGAGATAATTTAGGGACTTTCTCCCTGCCACTGGAAGATCAAGATTGAAGAATAAATGAGCACAATATTAGGAAATTAGGGATAAATATTGGAGAGATTCAAGGGGATTGTCCATCCTCCTTAAATCTCAAAGGCAGGCAAAGGATCCTCATGAGATCCCCTCCAACAATTCAAATTCTAGAGGTAGCCAAGCAACTCAAGACCAAGTGCACTCAAGCCAGACTTCACTTGGAGTCAAGTGGACTCATTACCTATTTTTTAGGGAGCTGTTGGTAGCTGCCCTTGAGGATAAATAAAGTTGATCAGGAGCTAATTAGGGTTGATTCCGGGTAGATTTTGGTCCATTCAATGCAATTCATTCCATTACATTTTATTTCCATTCCATCCCATGCCATTCATTTTCCATTCTATTAGGCTTTTGTTGTTTAAGACCTTCGAGATGTATTAAGATTGTATTTTTAATGCAATGAGTATTCAGATGAATTTTTATTGATCTAGTTCTAGAGAGCTGGGCTCATGGGTTAGGGCCCAACCCATGTTTCTCAACTTCTCTTTTGTTTTCATTATTTCCTTTCTGTCATTTAGCTAGTTTTTCTTTTGTCAATTAGCTATTTTTGTTTCTATCATTTATTTAATCTTGCTTCTAATAGTTTCAAGTTGCTGTTTCGAATTGTTGTTGTAGGTTTTCATTTTCTTATGAGTAATAGAATAGAGGATAAAACTCTAAAAGCTTTGGATCTATACATCCCTTCTCATCTCTATCAATAGAGCTCGAGGGGGGTAGACTTTCCCACTGGCCAAAAAACTGCTTTCTGTTCACAGTTTTTATCACACACTTGTCTGTTTTTTTTCATAAGTAGGCAGGGTTGATTTCAGGTACAAGAATCTTCATCTGGAAGAAGTTCATTGGAGCCTCCCTACTTCATTTCCCATCTCCCTTCCATCTCTATTGTTATGCTTTTATTCCCTTCTATTTCACTTATTACAGCTTCCGCACCCTTTTTATTCATAAAAACCATCAAAGTTGGACCTTTGTCCTTTCTCCTCGAACTTCTTGCTACCGTATTTCCGCTTTTCCCAAATCGCACTTCGCATATTTTTCCTTTTACATTTTAAGACTTACCGCTCCTATCTGCTGATTGCAATATTGGTATCGTGCTCCGCCACTGGTCCCACCGCCATGTCATCCGACTCATTGCAACCTTTCAACTTTTCACAAATCGCACTTCGCAACCTTTTTCCTTTTTTTAAGACTTACCACTCCAAATAACGATTTGCGATAACTCTTTGTACTCCACCACATCGCACATCACAAATCACATCTTTCACTTGGTTCTCATAACACGTTCTGCTCCCAACGCCAATTGCGATATTGGTATCACGCTCTGCCACCGGTCCCACCGCCACGTTATCCCATCGCATTTCGCAATTCGCTCATGCTCCTGAATAAAACTTACGCTATCCCTCTGGCTTTGCGATATTCCGATTGTGATATCGCATATTGCATATCACACTACCAGCCCTCCATCACAACTCCGCCATCGCACTTTTTAAATCATTCCACTCCAAATCATTTTTGCACCGTAATAGAAATTTAATAAGGTTTAAACCGATTTTCCCACCTCTAAGCCTTGTTTCATGTGTTGAGCCTCCATTAGCACCTTTAGCCCGTTTTCCTCCAAACTCCAAGCCACATTTTGTCAAGTTTAGTTTATCATAATTAGCTGCATGGATAGAAGCATGGTAGATAGAGCATAAGATAAGTAGGGCGTGTTTAGACGATTGGCCAAGTTAAGTGTGATTTAAATTAGTTTCTTTTCTGCCATTTCTTTTCAGCAAGTTAAATTAGTTTTCTTTTTTGTCGTTTATTTTTAGAAATTTAGTTTAGTTTCCTTTCTGTCATTTCCTTTCTGCAATTTATTTTAGTTTCATTGAAGTTTCACAGACTTCACTGAGAACCCCTAGAAGTAGCACCCTTTCATAGAGCGGAAGAGGATGACATGATTAAAATGCATCTGCTGTTTATATAACATTGTTACCTCCAAGTTTGTACGAACCTCGGGTTGATAAAGTAAAGTAGGGCAGCCCCTAGGAGTTGTAGCACTCTTGGTGCAATACCAAGGCTCACCACTTTTTGGCGTCGTTGCTGGGGAGGTGTCTAGTAGATGCTTTGATTTTGTTTTAGCATTATTTTTTTATTTACTTTTCCATGTTCTTTCCTAAATATTGAAAAATACAAAAAAAATATTATTTTCATGCCTCATAGGAGTAGGGATACTCGGAATTTATAAAAAAATGCTTCTCCAATACCAACCCCCCTACTTGACCATGTAGTGCAGTAATAACCACATCACCATACACTTTTGAAGGTAGAAGAGATGGATGGATATGATGATAATGA
The DNA here is from genome assembly GCA_034641835.2 of Pinus albicaulis. Classification (NCBI taxonomy): domain Eukaryota; kingdom Viridiplantae; phylum Streptophyta; class Pinopsida; order Pinales; family Pinaceae; genus Pinus; species Pinus albicaulis. The sequence goes on along the minus strand of CM076571.1, from coordinate 756,548,020 downwards.
AGAAGATCTTATTGGGTTTCCCATTCAAGATATGGACATCAGTGTACATATGAAGAACATCCCTCCATATTTCCTTCCTAAATTCCATGGTATGAGGACAGATGATCTAGAAACATTTCTCTTTGAATTTGAGATACTTTGTAGATCTTATGACTACTTATATCACACTCAAAAATTGAGATTGTTTCCTGCAACATTGAAGGATAAATCTCTTAAATGGTTCATGAGTCTAGGTGCTAATTCAATAATATCATGGAATAATATGCAAAAGATATTTCTAGAAATATATAAAGACTGTGATATTAGAGAAGAAATTTTTAGAATGAACCACAAAGAAGATGAGAGCCTTCAAGATCTAACAGATAGGTTCATGTTTAATGTTAAGAGGGAAAAATTACATCATTTAGGATTTGACGCACAGAAAACCCTCTTACTTAGAACAATTAGGGATGAGTGGATTGATCTCCTTAATCACATGAGTAGAGGAAATGTATACCAATTTCCATTTGAAGAAATTTGTGAAACATGCAAGCACATATCAAGAGAAAGGGAAAGAGTAAGTAAATCTGCCTCAACATTGGTAAGAAAAGATGAACTTAGAAATTTTCTTGACAAATTTAAAACATAAATTCTTAGAGATCTTAGTGAACAAGTAGAAATGTTAAGAAATGAAAATGAGAAAAAAGAAGATGCTAGTATTTTTGTTATCCATGTAGAATCATATGCTGCTAAATGTTGTCCATCATTCCCTGGGTTTAAATAAGTTTACCAAGAAGACAATGGAGCAAGGCAATCACCAAATAATCTATGTTATGTAGCTCCAAGGATACCCTGGCAGCCTAGTCAACTTGATATGATGCAAGGACCCACTTCACAATTTCAATCGTATCCACATCCATCTTAATCTAACTGGGACACACTCCCTCCTTGCCAACCTTGGCCATCTCAACCACAAAACCAATCTTGGAAACATGGTTGGAAAGGTCCTTATTGGGAAAATCCTCAACATCCTCGATATTTCCCTCAACATCCTCCATACCCAACTCCATGCTATCCCTACCATCCACCTCCACCACAACCATAACGTCAATCACATCCATCTCATATATCCACCCCCACTCAACTACTCATACCACCATTTCCAAACCCACACCATGAAGTATCTCATCCCACTTACAATGCTGAGGTATAATACTACCAAACATATCCTCTTGATCTAAATGGTTTGCATCCTAGCTCAAGAAATGTATTGCAAATAAGATATTTTCTTAATGTTATTGAAGGACAACATCAAGAAGAAGAAGATCCAAATGAGGAGATCAAAAGATAAATGGCTGCACTTGATGAATATTCGACATCAGAATCAGATGTTGAGAAATTTTCCTCATGTTTATTAGCATTTCGTCCATGTGTTCAAGAGAACAATCATCAAAAAGAGTAAGATTTGAATGTCATAATAGAAGAGGACATCCAAGGTGATAAAAATCAGTAAGTGGCCCAGGGGCATCACAACTATATTCACATATGGTTCCAAACAGTCATTAAGTTGCAACAACACACTCTTCTCCAACAACACTTGATACAATCCCAGTCAAAGAAATTCATCTCTCATATTCAGGTACATGTCAGAGCATGTCTTCCAAGTGTGCACATGATTTTATCTGTCATCTTGATTTGTACATGGCTCCATTAGAAGTATTCCTATACTTGAAAAAGGTTTTGTTTTTTTCAAGTAGAGTAGGAAAGTGAAAAAGAAAAAAAAAGGGAAAAAGAATAAAATCTCAGGTGAAAACCTCTTTTGGGGCGTTTGAGATTGGCTCACTGATTGAAAACCCCCATGAGGTAGTCACTGGTTTGAAAAGAAAAAGAGAAAAATAAAAGATCCTAGTTGAAAACCTCCTTTGAGGCACCTAGGTAGACCTATTAGTGGAAAACCTCATTGAGGCAGCTAGTAGGCCTTTAAAAAATAAAAAAAATAAAAAAAAAATGCATTTCTCCATGTATCTCTCTCTAATGAATGCAGATTATCTCCAACCTTTGCAAGCAGAAAAACAACAAGTTGGCACAAAAAGAAAATTTGGTCAACACCCTAGTCAAAGGTAGTCAAACTTAGACTTCCTCCTCCTGTGCTCAGAAGCTCCAAAAGGATTTCAAGCAAATTATCACATGCAACTTTAAAGCAGCTTTAGAACCACCGAAGACAGCTTCAACATCCATATCAGGAGCTTCAATATCACCCGAAAAAACAAATCAATGGTAACGCTCAGGTATGCAATCATCTAACCCTTTCTTCGAATCTATTTTAGCTTAATAAAACATTAAAAAGTGTGAGAAGGAAAGTTTTTTATATCTCCAAAATTAGTAGCAGAGCAACCTCAGCCTTATCTAGCGACTAGCCTCACTTTTTCCACCAAGAAGAGGAACAAGACAAAAATAAAAAGGACTTGAGAAAGTGGGTAGTAAGCAATTCATTGTAATGGAAAACAAGGAGTGCCAAGGGGTAACCAAGGGTGAACCGAGTTCACAGAAAAAAGAATTGTGAGTTTATTCTGTATGCAATTAAAAAAAGAAGAAGATAAAAGGTGGATCCACCACCTCTTGGCATGCAAAACATATTTTCTTAAGGCATCTGAGGACCTCCATGAAGCACTTACGAGAATAAATGCAAGAAGAATAGCAGGAGGAGCAGCGCATGAGCTAATAAACAGAAAATGAAATAAGCCAGCATGCAAGAAGAAACATAAGGCAAGGAGGATGAATAGGTTGCTCAGAGGATGCCACAACAATTTTATTAGGGCATGATGATGGGCCTCTAAATTAGACATAAATTAAGGTCCATATAGCCTTTATTAGGCCCATCTACCTCATGCACATAAAAAGATATATTAGATCTCTCCTTCTGCACTTAATAATGATTTCTTATGATTTAATATGTTATTAGGAAGGATTAAGGGTAATTGCATATTTATGCCTAATATTGGTTATTTTTACAGAATATTGTGAGAATATTTGGCAGATTATGCATATTTGGAGAAGGAGATAATTTAGGGACTTTCTCCCTGCCATTGGAAGATCAAGGTTGAAGAATAAATGAGCACGATATCATGAAATTAGGGAGAAATATCAGAGAGATTCAAGGGATTTTCCACCCTCCTTAACTCTCAAAGGCAGCCAAAGGATCCTCATGAGACCCCCTCCAGCAAATCGAATTCCAAGAGGTAGCCAAGCAACTTAAGACCAAGCGCACTCAAGCCATACTTCACTTGGAGTCAAGTGGACTCATTACCTATTTTTAAGGGAGCTGTTGCTAGTTGCCCTTGAGGATAAATAAAGCTGATAAAGAGCTAATCAGGGTCGATTCTGGTGGATTATGGTCCATTTGTGCAGTCCATTCCATTCCATCCCATGCCATTCATTTTCCATTCTATTAATATTTTGTTGTTTAAGACTTTCGAGATGTAATAATATTGTATTTTTAATGCAATAAGTATTCATATGACTTTTTATTGATCTAGTTCCAAAGAGTTGGGCTCATGGGTTAGGGCCCAACCCATGTGCCTCAACTTCTCTGTTGTTTTCGTTCTTTCCTTTTTGTCATTTAGCTAGTTTTGTTTCTATCAATTAGCTATTTTTGTTTATGTCATTTATTTAATCTTGCTTCTGATAATTTCAAGTTGTTTTTTTGAATTACTGTTGTAGGTTTTCATTTGCTTATGAGTAATAGAATAGAGGATAAAACTCTAAAATCTTTGGATCTAGACTTCCCTTCTCAACTCTGTCAATAGAGCTCGAGGGGGGTAGAATTTCCCACAGGCCAAAAAATGCTTTCTATTCACTGTTTTTATCACACACTTGTTTGTTTTTTTGCGTAAGTAGGCAGGGTTGATTGCAGGTACAAAAATCTTCACCCGAAAGAAGTTCATTATCACCTCCCAGCTTCATTTCCCATCTCCCTTCCATCTATGATGTTACGCTTCTATTCCCTTCTATTTCACTTATTGCAACTTCCGCACCCTTTTTATTCACAAAAACTATCAAACTTGGACCTCCGCCCTTGCTCCTCGAAATTCCCACTACCGTACTTCACCTTTTCGCAAATCACACTTCGCATCTTTTTCATTTTTCCTTTTAAGACTTACCGCTCCTTTATGCTGATTACGATATTGGTATCGCGCTCCACCACTGGTCCCACCACCATGTCATCCGACTCATCGCAACCTTTGACCTTTTCACAAATCACACTTCGCAACCTTTTTCCTTTTTTTAGGACTTACCGCTCCAAACGTCAATTTGCGATAACTATCCGTACTCTGCCGCATCGCACATCGCAAATTACATCTTTTACTTGGTTCTTGTAAATCATTCTGCTCCCAACACCGTTTGCGATATTAGTATTGTGCTCCTCCACCGGTCACACCGCCACGTTATCCCATCGCATTTCGCAATTCGCACTCACTCTCGAACAACACTTACGCTACCCCTATGGCTTTGCAATATTGCGATTGCGATATAGCATATTGCGTATCACACTACCATCCCTCCATCACAACTCTACCATCGCATTTTTTAAATCATTCCAATCCAAAGAATTTTTGTGCCATAATAAAGCTTTAATAAGATTTAAACCCGCTCTTTCCACCTCTAAGCCTTGTTTCATGTGTTGAGCCCTCCATTAGCACCTTTAGCTCATTTTCCTCCAAACTGCAAGCCACACTTTGTCAAGTTTAGTTTATCATAACTTAGTTGCATGGATAGAAGCATGGTAGATAGAGCATAAGATAAGTAGGGCATGTTAAGCCGATTGTCCAATTTAAGTGTGATTTAAATTAGTTTGTTTTCTCCCATTTCTTTTCAGCAAGTTAAAATAGTTTCCTTTCCTATCATTTCTTTTCAGCAATTCAGTTTAGTTTCCTTTCTGTCATTTCATTTCTGCAATCTATGTTAATTTCATTGAAGTGTGACAGACTTCACTGAGAACCTCTATAAGTAGCACCCTTTCATAGAGAGGAAGAGGATGACATGAGTAAAATGCATCTGTTGTGTATATAGCACTATCACCTCCAAGTTTGTACGAACCCCGGGTTGATAAAGTAAAGTAGGGTAGCCCCTGGGAGTTGCAGCACTCTTGGTGCAGTACCAGGGCTCATGAGATCTCCTCCCAAACCAAAGCCACTAGTGTTGTGTGTTCACTTTTCCCTGAACCTTGTGCAAACATCCTGAGCTAAGGACCTGTTGCACCAAGGTGTGGATCCACTATGTGTCATATCCAATGAAGGAGAACATGTTCCAAACAACAGGTAAGTTCTCACAACTATCCCTCTATGGGATGTTGAGAACTCCAAAATTCCACATGATCAATAATGAAATCTATAAATTGAGAACTTTCATACAAGACTTGAAGTCATACTAAACTTGGACCAAAAGGCTCGGGCACTGGGTAGCACAAAGGAACATCTACAATATGATTTGTAGTATTATCATCTAGATCATTTTGCATGGATATCTCCTGGAGTTGAAATTCATATTCCAGGTTCCATAGAGCATCTCCCATGGAAGGCCTGTCAATTCCCTTCTCTTCTAAGAACTTTTCTGCAGTCTCCCTAAACGTTTTCAGAGAACCAGGGTTGATGATCCCAACAAGGTGAGGGTCAATGATTTTTTCAAGCTTTCCCTTTTTTTGCCAGTGCATTTCCCACTCTGCTATATTGAATTATTTTCTGGAAAAAGCAAGATTAAGAGTTTCCCTTGAACATAAGACCTCCAGTAACACTACTCCAAAAGAATACACATCAGATTTCTCTATCATTTGTTGTCGTCTAAAGTATTCAGGATAAAGGTACCTAAGGGCAAAAACTACCTTTCATTGTAGTACTTACATGAGTCTGATTCATAGTGGTTCCAGTCTTTGAATGTCCAAATTCCACCACCTTTGCCTGTGAGGATGTTATCGTAGAGATCTCTGACATTTAGATAAGCGCAGAGGATTCACAACAAGGGACCAAATTGTAAGATTGAATAGATACTGGCGCTTCATTGGTATCTCACCAGTCAAACAATTTTCCAATAAGTCGAGGGAGTCTAAATTGGTGCAGTTGAAAATGAAAGGCAATATTTTTTCACCGAGGCTAAATCAAACAACGTTAAGATTGAAACCCCTCTCAGTATTGCAGTTCATGCCTTCGAGCTCTGAGATGGTGATGTTGCAGGGGTTTTGATCTTGTCTCTGATCCACAATCACACCGTCAAGCTCTAAGATGATGACATTGTAGGGGTTTTGATCTTGTCTCTGGTCCACTATGTGATCTTGACTCCATAAACCTGGCACCCTGTTGGGTTAAGAGGCATTATCAGTATTCGATGAATAAACCTTGATAGAAAAATGGAATTCTGGAGACATTGGCTATCATACCTCTTTGGTTTCCTCCGTCAATGTATCAAAGTTTTTGTTCCTCCAAAAGGAGCCTTATTCCCATTCTTTCCTCCAAAACCAGTGTTCAATAGTACTTCCTGTTGTAGCCGCTACAACACCCTCCAAAATTTCACTCTTTTAAAATTTTTAAGCCCCTGAGCATTGAAAACTAGAGTCAAGCCTGAAGTTTGATACTTCAAAATCCTTAGGTCGCTAAGTCGCAAAATAGGTCAATTTAACCAATGAGCGACCTAGCGACCTTGCGACCCATCAGGTCGCGAAGTCGTGTATCACACACGAAACTAAACAATCGCGACCCTGCGACCCCTAGGTCGCAAGGTCACAAGGTAGCGAGGTCGTACATCTCATCAACAGGGCCCCGTTGCGACCTTGCGACCTCATTTATTTCCCACACGCATGACCTCTTTATATATAGAATGTTCGCATAGGTCGCATTACACCTGCGTGACGGGGAACGAAAATGCTTCTGACAAGCCAATTGCAGCGCATTTTTCTCAGGTAAGTTTCCTGATCCTCCTACTGTTTCCTTTTTCCTAATTTTTTTCCTCTGCCCCCTCACCTTAGCCTATTAAAACCATAGCCTACCCACTATTGATACACAGTTGGAGAAAATTACACCCCCCTCTTAGTATCCTAACTCTGTCAGTCTCATCCAAAACCCAGTTGATGAAGCTAACCAGCCCCCCTGTCAGTCTCTTCCTCATGTGTGCTTACCTTTTGATGTGTTACTTTTCCTCCCTTTTCCCTCTCTCGCTCTAAGTGAAATAAGGATAAAGGACAGTGTCGCTGTGTAGAATTGTCCACCCAGCCCTAGTGCGACCTGTGACCCCATGACCTTGCGACCCCCGTGACCTTGCGACCTCGGTCCCCGGTCACTAAGTCGCCAAGTCACGTATTGCTAAAAATTGAAGTGTTGCGACGTTGCAACTCAGCGACCTATCGACCCGGTCGCAAGTTGCTAAGTCGCAGGGTTGCATCCTCATAAAAATTTAAGCCAGTGCGACTCAGTGACCTTGCGACCTAGTCGCAAGTCGCCAAGTCATGAGGTCACTTTTATCTGAGGTTTTAAACCAGCGCGACTTAGCAACTCAGTGACCCAGGGGAGAGGTCACTAGGTTGTAGGTTCACCCGTTTTCTTGACCTTATTTGGGCAGAGGTAAAATAAGTTTAAGAATTTATTAACATGGCATCTATCTTATCATGGGATTGTTTTATGAACATGCCAGGGAACCTCAAAGCAGAGCTAAAGTTCGTTTCCATCTCCTCAGCCTTGAGTGATATGGGGCCATCGTCAGTTTGCAGAAAAAAAAGAGTCCTAAGATAGAAATCTTGGAGGATGAAATACCTATGTCTCCTCCCCCTACCTATGGAGATACCGCATGCATATTCAGCAAAGGAGAGAGCATGAATTGGTATCAAGTGTACCAAGAATTCGAAAAACCTGATTTTTTAGAAGACCTCCCAGACCGACAGGTATATATTCAAGTCAAGAGATTAAAGCTTCACTACGCAGGAGCCCACCCACCTATATTTCCATGCCCTGAGCTCATCGAATGGATCTTACAAAAGTTCGACCCCAGGTTTTGGGTGATTCGGGATGACGAGGGGAAAGCATTTGCTAATCTGAAGGGACAGGATGTTGAGTTCTATTACGCACTTCCCACCCAAGAGAAGACATTCACAAAGGAATGGACCACTACTCATGTAGTTCCCATATCTGAAACCTTGAGAGGATGGTGGGAAGAACCATAAAATTTCAAGGTCAAGAAGGACCAGGAGTATTAGGTAGCAGGTCTTAGGAAAGTATATAAGCTCATGGAAACTATGTTGTGTAGGATGTGTGGTCGTCCCGATGCCACCACTTTCAACGGCTCTTGGGTATCTCTTCTGTACTTTGTTATCGTATACGGCACCCGCTTCAATTGGGCCAGCTTATTGATAGTAGCCCTCAAAACAAACATATCCTCAGCACTAGCGCCCGAGGAGGGGTATGCATCCAAATTTTACATGGCCTCCTATCTGTTGGATGCAGTTTGTGCAAGGTGCCATTTTGAGGGATGGGCACACAACTGGGATCAGGAGTGCGCCTGCCCAATCCACAAGGAGCTGCAGGTATTCTGGGACTCCAAATAAAAGCAGGATATAGAGCCAATCTCACAAAGTTTCATCCCTGTACTCTACGGAAAACTGTTTGGTAAAGATACCCCGTGCATGTCCTGGCGGGCCATGGAAACAATAACCAAAGTGGCACACTATTTTCCTTTTGTAGAAGTCACCTTCATCCGAGTCTTCAGTTCACTCAAGGCTCCTCGTGCACTGCCCCGATTCTTTACTGACAGACTACTACTTCAGGAAACATGTTTCCAAATGACATCTGGCTTTTCAAAGGTTCTTACTAAAGGTAAGAAGAAGCCATGGCGCACTCTGACACTCAATATCGGCACTTATACGGTCAAATATTTCAGAGAAGTAGAGGCGTAGGCTGAGAAAATCAGAGGATTTTGTCTGCCTCCCTTGGCTCACCGAACGTACGACCCTGAGAGGATGATCCCTGCACATTGCAAATGGGCCAAATTTAAATGGAGCTACCAACATACTGAATGCCCAGCTAAAGATGGGGTAAAAAACTGGTACAATAAGGACAAGGAGATCGCTCCAAAGGAGTTAACCGATCAGGAAGATCAACATGATCAAACTTTAGAAGAAAGAATCCATGAGCTAGGAGAAGCCTCTTCTTCTCAAGCCAAGAAGCCCCGAACCAACACAAGCCATAACTCTTCCGCCCAACGAAAATGAAAGGAAGAAAAGTCTCAATGAGAAGCTGAGGAGAGAGAAAAAGAGGAGGAGGATAAACGCAAGAAACAACTAAAGGCAGAGCAAATAATGAAGTAGGCGGAAGACGCACACAAAATAAAGGAAGAGGAGGAAGCAAAAGAAAAAGCTGAGAGTCAGCTTAAAATAGAACTACATAAGGTAGAAGCTGAACGCAAACGAAAATAAGAACAATATAGGGTATAAGTAGAGTGGCAGCTAATAGAGGAAGTAGAGAAAAAGAGAAGAGAGGAAGAAAATCAAAGGTCGAGGGAAAATTCCTCCAAAGACATCGAAGGCAGTAAGACACCTCCTCCTGTGACGGGAATACAAACGGAGCTGCTAGCCATCGAAGTGCCTCAAAAAATCTTGCAACCAATATGCGTTTTGCGCTCTTGGAACTGGGTACCTCTAAGGAGCAGGAGGAATAAGTGTTTGATCTGACAAGACTCACCTATGACCAGTTCACACACAAAATCAGGCAGGAGAAGAGAAGATGTTTAGCAAGGAATCCTGCTGCACCCCTCACGGACACAATGGAAAAGGATATAGTCCTAGACACCAGGACCAATCCAGTTATGATAGCTTTAGCTGGCACTGCTTTCGTCGTAGCTACGGAGGAAAACATGAGCAGAATGAGTAGGGAAATTCTATCCCTACAGAATAGATTACAGGCCTTCAAACAAAAGACAGCTAGATTGGAGCAAGAGAAAAAGGCACTAGAAGAAGAAGTGCAACAGCTTAAGGGTAGGAACGCCCTTACTAATGAAGTACCACTCACCATTCGAAGAGAGCTGGTGACTCTGGAAGCCACCATGAGGCAAGTATAAGAATAATTGTTTAAAATAAAGCAGACGGTTGCACCTCTGCTGAGAGCTCAAGTAGAAAACAAGAAGAGGAATGAGAAACTAAAAGAAGCCTCCACAGCCTTGGACAGAATGCTAGAATGGGTAAACAGGTATCCGCAAGCTCCAGATACTTTGCCTAGAAAAGATTGGATTCACATTCAAAACGACAAGGTCCAAATACACATGAAGGTGCAATCTAAGGAGAAGCTATTCAAAGACCTGGAGAAGGTAATGACCGCTTATTAACATTTGATTAGCGGAATTGACTCAATGGCTGAAATACACCACATTCCTTCTCTAGGCACACTGGGTGAAGAAAAAACATGGGAACAGGTGGACCAAGACATTTAGATGTTTCTACAACTATCAGGCAAGCCACTGATACTCCTAACCTTTCGGCATCACAGGAGAACTTGGTTAAACTCATCGTGATGCTAGTCTGGATTTACACCAAGCTGGCTTCCTTATCTAACCAAATCATGATCAAAAGACAAACTCTGATCCCAAATGCTCTAGAATGCCTACACAGGTTAAGGGAAGATACTCCTCTGATCTCTCCGGTTGCTGCAGATAATCGAGCATGGCGAAATTTCCTTAAAGAGCAACAGGTAGATGTTCCTGACCTTGCGATCAGTCACATGCTCCCATGATCAGGTCACAAGTCGCAACCTACAAGAGGGGTCGCAGGTCGCATCAGCCATGATCAGGTCGTAGGTCGCAGCCAAGCACAAGTCGCAAGTTGCTTTTTCCCTTCGGGTCGCAAAGCATGCCAACAGTCGGGAAGGCGAAAAGTCAAGGCACCCAAGGGTCAATTTTTCCCTATAAATACTCCCTTCGGGGACTTGTAAAGGATCTTTTTTTTGGACTCCAAAGGACATAGGAGAGTTGTAAAGCATTGAATAGACCTTTATTTGAATGAATACAATAATTTGTCTTAAATCAACTTTTGGATCTAATGAGAATTAATGTGTTAACACTGTGAATAATTTCTCTTACATGTCTGATATCTTATGATTAACTGATCTGCGTTTTCTTCTTATCCTATTTATGCATTTCAGCTCACTAAATTTGTTAATGATGGTAGGTTGTTTACCTAGGAGATGTTTGTAATTTCATTATTGACATCTATCTTATCTATGAAACCTGTTAAGGAAGTGAAGGGTGTTCTTTCCAGACAGAACTGTTTCTTCTATGCTTTGAACAAATTTTACAAACACGACCCTAATGATATGCTACTAACAGCATCTCCTTCGGCTGCATGTTTTAATTCATCTTTCTATTTGTAGTGTTTTATGCTCATTAAGAATCATCGATAAATTTTTTTTGTATCATCCGATAATCGTATGTCCATAATTCTATAGGGCTCATTTGTGTCCAAGAAAAAGGAGTATTTAACGGTAGTCGTACCCACACCCTAGACAGGATCCCTATCACAAACAGTTTAGAGTCTAATCGGGACTTTTTACCGGGGAGATCCCTTACTGTTGGCCAGACAGTTTTTCCTGTCAACAGATTCGGCGCTAGAAGGTGGGCCTTAATGGCAGGGTTCCAGCACACAAGTAACATCCCATTACAAACTCCCCAAGGGGAGATCATGCATGAAAATACCAGTCCTCCCCCTTTGAAAAATTTCCAGGAGGAGGAAGCCCCTTACTATGAGGTCACCCTAGAACAGCTAAGTGCCCTGCGTCCCATCACTCGAAACCTTTTCATAGGCTTGCAAAATGTCCCGGTCACTATTTCCTTGGCTAATCCCAGAACTCCCACAGCTAACCATACTCGTCAGGGAACCCTTGTCAATTCCCTACCTCAACTAGTTGGTCTTATGATTGAAGATTATGTGGACGCAGTTGAGCGTAACTCTGAAGAGCCCCCCGATAGCCCCCGAGGGGCTGAAGAGGGAGGCCCCAAGATTACCGAACCCCAACCCAACATCGGTCCTCAGCTAGACCAAACTTTGAATGATAACACCCAAGCCAACAACCCACCTAGGGGGGGGGGGGGAGCCGGGATGGGTCGAGGTAACAGAGGCAGGGGAGACAAAGGCCGTGGACAAGGCCGAAATGTTGACCACTGAAACTAGAATAGATTCCCTTTTCTTTAAAACTAGAGAAACATTAGAAATTTAGGGAAACGTGGAGAAAACCAAGACATGCAGTCCCACCACGAGGGTGAGGCCTTCGAGTCTGGCATGGGTAGTGAATCCGAAAGTGAAAGCGGGCATGTTTACATTCCACGCCACAAACGGGCCAGACGAGTACAACCCTTGGCTTGGATGGCCCAGTCCCCCTGAGGTATCCAAGGTCCCCTCCATGACATGTCCCGACACCCTGAAAAGCATCTCCCTAAGTTCGACCCCGAGAAAGGCATTTTAGCCGAAGACCACATTAGCAACTTCTACCTGTCTTTACAGATGATGAGAGTGCAGTATGATGATGTAGCATGCTGGATTTTTCCTCAAACTCTAGAAAATAAAGCTGCAATGTGGTATCGGTCGCTCCCTGTTGCTTCCATCCCTTTGTGGGAACACTTCCGTCGTACTTTCCTTCAAAAAATTTCGGAAGATAAAACCCCCTCGATGCTCCTCACAGAGCTCAGTATGATGAAATGTCAGAAGAAGGAGAAGATCAAGGACTTTAATCAATGTTTCACCACTATACTAAACAAATTCCCTCCAAACATGGCCTTAGATGATTCCATTACCATTGACTACTACACGAGAGCCCTCCCACAGGATATTGTCGTGTTTGTGAAGCACGAGGCCAGAGCTACCCTAGCAGAAAATTACACCACTGCCCTTGCTGTCGAAAAGGACATGTTGTCCATAGGTGCCCTTGACCACAAAGGTCGGGATGATAAAAAAACCACCATGAAGAGAGCCCAATCCTCAAGTCATAAATCTGGGGACAAAGATAAGGACCCCTTCAATTTCGAAAGTATCACAAAATTCCTCAAGTTGTTGACCAACGAAGTCTCCGTTCTGAAGAGGAAGAGCAACGATCCTATCCCAGCCATTAAAATGCAGAAACCTTTCTTCAAGAAGAATAATCCCGCCATGACCTAGCCCCCGTCAAACTCAAGCGCCAGCCTCAACGTTGAAGAAATCGACAAGGTCAATTTTTGTTCTTTCCATCAAGCCTCCCACTCAGAGAAAACTTATCCCCAGTGGATTAATAGCATGACCACCATGGTGAGCCAAATTTTGGAAGACCAAACCCCTGGATATCTAGAAGAGGAGACCATCTTGGACAATGAGAGGCCTCCCCCCCGAATGAAGACGTAGGTTCCACTGTCCTCGCCTTTGAGGTTATCCGCGGAGAATCCTCCCTTTCCATAGCTAGGATAAACCTGGCTGACGACCCTTAGTATAAACCCCCTCAGAACTATGGTCTGAGGAGCAAAGGCCTGGCCCCTGAACATTCCTTCGAAGAAAAGAGGAAGGCTTTCTTAAGGAAAATTCTGCTAATGCAGAAAACCAAAACAAGACTCCTGAAAAATTTAGTCCGACTAATCCCCGAGAAGGCCGCAAGGCTAAAGCTTCATCTGCTTCCCCTAAAAAATCCGCTGAACTTGCCTCACACACAGATTCTAGATATAACATTATCAAGGATATGAAGAAGACTCAGGCCAATATCTCTCTCTACGAGCTCACTCGCATTTCCAACCAATGAGACCTTATCCTCAAATCCTTTTCCAATCTACCAGCAGCCAAATCTGTAAGCATCACATCTGCCCAAACTGATGCTAGTCCCCAATCCATCGTAAATGCCATAAACACCAACTCTCAGGGATCCACACCACCTTTCCTCCTATCCTTCGAGATCTTTAACTTTAATATCCATAATTTCCTTGTCAATTCTGGTGCATCTACGAATGTTATGCCCTTATCCGTATGCAAGAATTTAAACGTCCACCCTAAGAAAACTGATGCTAGGATCATCCAACTCAACAGATCTCAAGTCCCTATAGTAGGTGAATTAAACAACGTCATCATCCTCCTATCCTCTGATTCTAGAGTGCATCAGTGCATCGATTGGCCTTCTATTAAGCAGAGATTGTTCTAGTAAGCTCCAGGGATACTTTGCCACTGATTGATCCCACCTTTGGCTCCCGTACAAAGGCAGGAATAACCAAATTCGGGTCGAGAGTGAGCCATACATGAGACATACCATGACCGACCTAGATTCAACTAACGAACTAGTCATTTTCGCGCAATAAGAGCTCGGTATGTGTTTCTTAGAATCCATTCTTGGGTGTTATCAAACTCCCCAATCTCTGGTCACTCAAGATGTCCAGTCTGAGCTGCTACTGGCCATTGAAAACCACTCCACCTCAACAAAGGGCCCATTAGAGACTACTACTTCGAGTAGTTCCTCAATGTGCTCAGATACCCTCATCAAATCAAAATATGAAACATGGACCTTGTACTATGACGGTTCCAAAACCCAAGATGGGGCTGGCACTGGTTGTATCTTGCTAGACCATGAGATGAATAAATTTCTAATTTCCTGTCAGTTAGAGTTCTAGTGCACGAATAATACAGCCGAGTATGAGGCATTGTTACTCGGACTCCAAAAGGCCATATATCTAAAATTTCGTTGTTTATAGGTAATTGTCGATTCCGAGATTATCACTCGTCAGGTACGTAACACCATCCATTTCTTGTCTCTGCATCTGAAGGGTTACCAGCAAGAGGTATGGCATTTAATTTCTGCTTTTGATGCTTTCGGTATTAAATCTGTACTTAGAATGCATAATGCGACAACCGATACACTTGCCAACGCTGCCGCTAGGTTCACCCCACTTAGAGATGGATTTTATATTGAATTTATTTACAAGTCATACATACTAGATAATGTTACTAATTTCTGCGTTTTCAATGATGACCAACAGGTATTGGATTTCATGCTCAATACAGATATATTCAAAGATGCGGTTATAGAAGAAGAGGACCATGATCGAGCTTTACAGCAAGAACTACGAGAATGGAAAGGAAATCCCATACCCAAAGGGGTTGTGTCACTCGAAAGGTTATTCGACCTCCAGAACTGTATCCGAGGGCCCCCAAATACAAAGGTGCATAGTTCCACGTTATCGCATCAAAAAATTAACCTCAAGACAGACAAGGATCCCAAGCTTGTCAATCTGGGTAATGAGTGCACCCCTCGAGAGAAACAAGCATTCACCGGATTATTTAAGAAATACAAAGATGTGTTTGCCTGGACATATGATGACCTTCGAACTTACGATACTCAGATCATCTAGCACGTCATACCCACGAAGGAAGGAGTGAGGCCGTTCCAATAGAAACTGAGGAAAGTACACCCAACTGTAGAACCGATGATCCAAAAGGAACTAAAGAAGCTCTTGGATGTGCATATAATTTTCAAAGTTAGACATTCGACCTAGGTATCGAATTTCTTCCCTGTTCGCAAGAAATCCGGCAAAATCCATTTGTGCATCGACTTCAGGAATTTGAACAGAGCCTCTGACAAGGACAACTACCCAGTCCCTCCTACGGAGAAAATCCTTCAATAAATATCAGGGTCAAAGATGTTTTCTCTATTGGATGGGTTTTCAGGGTATAATCAAGTACTAGTGGCTAAGCCCGATCGGCTCAAAACCACATTTTGAACTAAATGGGGAACGTTCACCTTCAGACGCATGCCCTTTGGCCTAATTAATGTCGGCGCCACCTTCCAGAGAGCTATGGACATCGCCTTCAAAGGACTCATTGGGAAAAGCGTGGTAGTATACCTTGACGATGTCACCGTGTTTTCAAAGCGCAGATCTAACCACCTATGCCACCTCAAGAAAAATTTTGAAAGGTGTCGGAAATACGGGTTCTCTCTGAACCCAAAGAAAATAATTTTTGTCGTCGTTGAAGAAAACCTGTTAGGGCACATAATAACTCAAGACGGAATAGTAGTGGACACAGAATGTGCGAAAGTCATCGCTCAAATACCGCCCCCAAGTGGTAAGAAATCTATGCAGTCCTTCCTCGACAAAATCAACTTCGTTCGAAAGTTTATATCAGATTTCTCCCAAATCGTGAAACCATTGCAAGGCATGATTAATAAAAACGCAAATTTTAAATGGAATCCTCCTGAGAAAGAAGCGTTTGATAAGATCAAACGAGCCATCGCAGAAGCACCCGCTCTTCATAGTTTGAATTTCAACAAAGGATTTATCTTGTATACCTTTGCCTCATATTCATCTTTGGCAGCCGTCCTCACTCAGAAAGATGACAACAATGATGAGCGACCTATATCATTTATGAGTACTGGGTTACAAGGCATCGAGCTTAATTATCTGGATAATGACAAACAAGCTTATGTGTTATACAAGGTGGTTAAACACTTCAGTCCATATATTTTGAAGAATCATGTCATAGTCTTCGTACCTCACCCAGTTGTGCACCCACTATTCGTACAACAAGAGCTGGGCGAGAGACAAGGCAACTGGATGATGTGCGTCCAAGAGTATGACCTAGAATTCAAGCCATCACACACTATAAAGGGCCAAGGATTGTATCGTATGGCTGTAGAGGCAGTAGACTCACGGAGTAGTGAGGAAGAAAATTGGGAACACGAGATCGATATGTATCAAGCTGATAGCACGGCCCCACAAGATACCTTTTCTTGGTACGTAGATCTACAGCAATATCTGAAACACGACACCATGTGCCCCACTTTGAATACCTACCAAAAGCGTGAGTTAAGATTGAAAACTATATCCTATCAGCTGGTGCAGGGTAAGTTGTTTTGTAAGCATCACATCGGTGTCTTGCTACGTTGTTTGGAGTACGATGAGGTGCAGAAAGTGTTGGCAGAACTCCATGATGGTCCCGTAGGTTGACACTATGCAGGGGATACCACTGCTCACAAGATCATGTGTGTCGGTTTCTATTGGCCTACTTTGTTCAAAGATGTGCATGCCTATGTTCGGAAATTCCAACAATGCCAAAAGTTTGCAAATAGAGATATACGGCCTTCAGCCCCGTTACATACTGTCGCGGTGGAAGAACCATTTCAACAATGGGGGCTAGACGTGATTGGGGAAATCTTGTTGCACTCTTCCAAGCAACATAGATACATCCTCACTGCCACAGAATACTTCACAAGGTGGGTTGAAGTGATACCATTGCGTCAGGTCAATGATCAAGAGGTAATAGCCTTCATCACCCAATGCATCATGATTAGGTTTGGCGTTCCAACCTCTCTTTTTTTTTATAATGAAACATATTTCTCATCATTGAAATTATATGATTTTGATCTAGAAAATGGTATCGTACTTAAACACTCTGCCAAATATTACCCTCAAGGAAACAGGTTAGCCGAGTCAACCAACAAGAACCTAATCTGCATCATAAAAAATACTCTACCTTCCCAACAGCGAAATTGGCACAAGGCACTCCACAATGCCCTTTGGGTTGATCGAGTCACACCCAAACCTTCCTTGGGTACCTCCCCATTCTTCCTTGTATAAGGAAAAGAGGCTATCCTTCCCCTCAACTTGTCTCTCCCGACCCTTCAATTATCTCAAGAAACTCATGGCACCCCTTGCCCTGCTTTACAAGCCCGTATAGACACACTGTTGAAACTCGAGGGGGAAAGGTAAAAATCCTGGGGAAAATTTTCCATCCATCAGAGTTAGATAAAACGATGGTTCGACAAGAAATCGGCCAGAAACAAGGCTTTCGAAGTAGGTGACCTTGTCCTCAAATGGGATAAAGCTCATGAATATAAGGGGAAACACTCCAAGTTCTAGGCATTATGGATAGGCCCTTTCCAGATCAAAGAAAAGGTCAGCTCTCACACTTACAAGCTACAAACCCTTGAGGGGAGGATTGAGGTTCTCCCCGTTAATGGGCATGACCTTAAGCACTACTTCACCTGACAGCCCCTTGGGGCCGTCACTGCACCCTGTACCATATTTTGTCTTATTTTATATTGTTCTTTACCATTTATGTTTTCAGTAAATCGCTTGCTTCACGCAGGCTCTCATTAACTTTCTTTTTCCTTTGGCATCTCAAATTGAAGGGGGGATGTAGAAGTTATTCAATTGGCATACTAAGCTGGAATCTATGCTGGTGAAGAATCTCCCCTCCCCCAGAACGCAAAAGTGGCACAAGCTTACCTGTGATAGGCACCCAATGGCGAGAACATGACTAAGTCCCTCGAACCAAAACGTAGTAGCTTACCTAATATGCTGGCTCAAGGGACTGCTGTGCAAAAGGAAAGTTTCAGTTGAATCGGCTACTAGACAGGAAAGGAAAGGAGATAGCCTCAGGTGACGAATAGATATCTAGGAAAACGCAAAGTCCTTTATAGACCAGGAGAAACCTCTCTCGCAAGAAAAATAAGTCAGGATCCCTCATCTACCCAAGCAATAATTGCCACATTAATAAGTGCCTTGAGCACATTTTAATAAGTGCACTCAGCACATAAATAAAGGGTAAAGGATTGAGAAAGACTTCCTGCGCAGAGAAGTGATGCGAGGACTCCGCTAGGGTACTGACCAGGCTCACTGGCAGTGGAGAAACGTCCATGACTCCTAGGCAGTGACTCCGCTGGGACCATCAGGTTCGCTGGCAGCGGAGCAACACAATGAGGGAAAAATAAACTATATTGGATCTTGGAAATCCTTGAGGTTACTCCGACCTTTTCCATCCAGTCTCCAAGAATAAAAACACGGTAAACCAACACCCAGGGGCAGGCAAATAGGAGGAGCAGACGCGCAAGGCTCAAAGACGAAAGTAGTGGGACCCAGAGGGTGGAAGGAAAATCATGCTAAAACCACCTGCCCCCCCTAAATATGAAGCACCGGCAGAGATTCTCGACCCTACCAGTGAATCGCCATTTGTTGTAGCCGCTACAAAACCCTCCAAAATTTCACCCTTTTAAAATTTTTGAGCCCCTAAGCATTGAAAACTGGAGTCAAGCCTTAAGTTTGATCCTTCAAAAGCCTTAGGTCGCTAAGTCACAGAATAGGTCAATTTCCCCAATGAGCGACCTAGCAACCTTGCGACCCATCAGGTCGTCAAGTCGCCAAGTCACGTATCACACACAAAACTAAACAATCATGACCCTGCGACCCCGCAACCCCTAGGCCGCAAGGTCGCAGGGTCGCGAGGTCGCACATCTCATCAACACAGCCTTATTGCAACCTTGCGACCTCATTTATTTCCCGCATGTGCGACGTATTTATATATAGAAGGGTTGCATAGGTCGCATTCCACCTGCACGATAGAGAATGAAAATGCTTCTTACAAGTCAACTGGAGCATATTTTTCTCAGGTAAGTTGCCTGATCCTCCTGATGTTTCCTTTTTCCTAATTTTTTCCCTCTACCCCCTCACCTTAGTCTATTAAAACCACAGCCTACCCAGTGTTGAGACACATTTGGTGAAACTTACACCCCCTCTTAGTATCCTGACTCTGTCAGTATCATCCAGAACCCAATTGATGAAGCTAATTAACCAGCCCCCCTGTCAGTCTCTTCCTCATGTGTGCTGACCTTTTGATGTGTTACCTTTCCTCCCTTTTCCCTCTCTCACTCTAAGTGAAATAAGGATAAAGGATTTCGTTGCCATGTAGAATCTTCCGCCCAACCCTAGTGCGACCTGCGACCCCACGACCTTGCAACCCCCATGACCTTGCGACCTCGGTCCCCGGTTGGTAAGTCTCCAAGTCGCGTATCGCTAAAAATTGAAGTGTCGCGACCTTACGATTCAGCGACCTGGTCGCAAGTCGCTAAGTCACAGGGTCGCATCCTCATAAAAATTTAAGCCAGTGGGACTAAGTGACCTCGCGACCTAGTCACAAATCGCCAAGTCGTGAGGTCACTTTTCTCTGAGGTTTTAAACCAGCGCGACTCAACAACTCAGCGACCCAGGGGAGAGGTCGCTAGGTCGCAGGTTCACCCCTTTTCTTAACCTTAGTTGGGCAGAGGTAAAAGTAGTTTAAGCATTTATTAACATGGCATCTATCTTATTGTTTTACAAACATGCCAGGCAACCTCGAAGCAGAGCTAGAGTGCATTTCCATCTCCTCAGCCTCAAGTCATATGGAGCCTCCATTAGTTCGTAGAAAAAACAAGAGTCCGAAGATAGAAATCTTGGAGGATGAAATACCTATGTCTCCTCCCCCTACCTATGGAGATATTGCATGCATATTCAGCAAATGAGAGAGCATGAATTGGTATCAAGTATACCAAGAATTCACAAAACCTGAATTTCTAGAAGACCTCCCAGACCGGAAGGTATATGTTCAAGTCAAGAGATCAAAGCTTCACTACATAGGAACCCACCCACCTATATTTCCATGCACTGAGCTCATCGAATGGATCTTACAAAAGGTCGACCCCAGGTTCTGGGTGATTCGGGATCACGAGGGGAAAGCATTTACTAATCTGAAGGGACAGTATTCTGAGTTCTATTATGCACTTCCCACCCAAGAGCAGACATTCACAGAGGAATGGACCACTACTCATGCAGTTCCCATATCCAAAACCTTGAGAGGATGGTGGGAAGTGTTGGGGTCCTGTGATTTGGCAGATTGGCATACCAAATGACAAGACAACATCAGAACCACTTTAGAATCCTAGGATCTAGCCCTCCTGGATTCAGAGAGGGATATCTCTATATGTGTTTAGAATGATATACTTTAAGGCTTATGATATGATATTAGGCTAGTTATGAAGCACAAGGGATTTGTTTGTTTGTTGTTTGGGGATCATTAACTGAGAAGGTCATGTGAGGTGTGAAGGAGGGAATAAATTGAAGGATATTTCAGCATGGGAAAATAGGTTAAGAAGAAGTGTCAATCCATTGGGCTATAGAGTCATAAAAGGGTTTACTTGCACAACAATTATTCAAGGGTTTCCATAGGGCAAGTCATCTATATCAAAATATCTCTTTAACTTGAGTTTGTGGTATGAAACATTAAGAAATGATGTGAAAGAAGCAAAGCTAATGACCAATTAAGAATCTATTAACTTCACTAAACAAGAAGAGCCTTTCAAAGTGATTGATTTGGAAGCAAGCCAAAGGACAGGGCAAACCATAGGCTTATTTGGGCAATACTCCCACTAAAGCCAACTTTAAAAGACAACAATCCAGTAATCCAACATACTACTTTCAGAAAGGAGAAAACATATAAGTAAACAAAGGGCAGCCTAAGATCAAATAAGGACTTTTAACCTATCTTGCTTTCAGCATACTCTTAAGGGAAATCTTCAAAACAACTGTTTAAGACTAAGTAAGGGACAGGGCTAACCATAAACTTCCTTTATTAGGACTCTACTTAGCATGCAGTGAAAAGATCATTCAAGAACAACATCTCAAGTTCTACTCAGCGAGACATGGGTCACCAACATTCCTTGGATGGTTATACTCTATTGATTCATTCTCAAACACATATTTAGAAGAAATCATAAAGATAAAGCTTATCAGTCAGAATTAGGGTACTTTAGAAGTAAATCCTAATCTATATTTCCTGCTCTTTATCAAAGAATATGACCGAAGTGAAAAACATAAGAAGCAACAGCGATAATGAGGAAAAACATCACCAATGATTTAGATCAGGATCCAATGAATTTTCTTGTCTATTTGATGTCCAAGACCAGTTACATACTTTGAGTCCAATGGCTTTCTACAGTCCAATACTTCTCTTCCCAGCCTACTATATTACAACTACTCAACAACTCTTACTCAATAACAGTTCAACAATTAACAATTTTCCAACCCTTTACAATGAAAATTCTGTGAATACATATAGGTGAAAGAGGAAGAGTGTTGAAGGAAAGATCATAAATATTAGTTAAGACAGAGGGGGAGAGGTATTCGAATGCCCATTCTTCTTAGTGACCATTGCATTAACTGATTGTACCATTTTAGTAGTTTTTTCTGTCTTTGAGGCATATCTGGCAGGCTGGTAATAACTCCAATGTGTGTTCTCTGAAGATAACTTTGGCCGAAGTACTCTGTTTGACCTCTGAGACAAGTAACTCTCATATTTCGGTTTTGAGGCCTCCCATGATTGTGCAATAACTGCTCTGACAGTTTTAAAGAGGTTATGTCATTAGAATGGCTGTCAAGGTGTCTTTGAAAGGTAAAGTAGACCACAGGTGTCCTTACGGGTTGCTGAGAAGTAATTAGCCTCACTGATGTGTCCTTTGGAGGCTTTCTTTGCCTGATTTGTCTCTCTTAAACACTTTAATCACTAATTTAGGCTTTGATTTGTGCTTTAGGCTTCATTAGGCCTTCTCGAATCATCTTCGGTCTTCATCTGATTGCTGTGTACAGGTGGCTTGCGCTGGAGGGCTCACTGTGTCACCAATGCCCATGACGCATTGGTTAAAACCTGAATATTCAACCCTTTATGTCTCTTTCTGCATTGAATTCGGACACAGAGGATCGTCATCCTCGGCCTCTACAACTATATTTGTTGTGGGACGGCTTTTTATTTTAGAACCGCCATTAAACCTACAAACAACACTAAAACCTGTTAAATAAAACCTGCACGGGGGCTTAAACTGCTTCAGAGGGCTCTAGCGGATGCGGAGGAGCTTTGCAGAGGAAGGAAATTGCAGGGAAGGGATTCCATGGCGAAACCATGAAAAACCAGGGAAAATTTTGAATCTAGTGCAAAAATTGCGATGAGCGCTTTTGCGAAAAACCGGAAATGGTTTTCGCATTGGGTTTGAACGGTAAATGGTTTGGTCAGGGGGAACACGATACACATCAGAGGCTGTTGCGTGTCCATTTAAAACCACCCATTTCGCGTTGAAATGGAACGTTAAACCCTTTGGGAGAAATGAGCGCGAAGATGATTGGTGGCCATCCGATCTAGGAGATCCATATCTACAATTGGGAAAGAATGCGATGGGTGGAGATGCACGGTCGGGTGGGACTGGCAGTGACGTCACTCTTTTTTCGTGTAGTAAGAAGTTCATCGGGTGAGTTTAAGAGGTTGGGATGAGATTTTATGAAGAAAAGGTTTTAAAGGAAAGGTGCAAGAGAATGGATGATGGGGAAAATGAGGACTATTGGATCGACGAAGATCGACGGTTGAGATGCGATCGGGGTTTCGCATATCGGCGGAAAAGGAGTGTGGGAGCGAGACATTGGAAACTGCAAAGTGCGATGGTCGATGGGTGATGGAGGGCCCGAAAAGGGTCTGAACAGTCAGATCTGGGGAGATCGATGGCTGAGATATTTTCACAGAGAGGATTCGGTAAAGGGTGATTAGGAGGAAGGATGGCGATGAGAAGAGGCGCAGACCGTTAGATCAAGGGGTTCTAGATCTACGGTCAGGATCAAATCGGGGTTTCGCATATCTTCGGAAAAGGAAAAACGGGAAGTGGGAATAGGGAAATGCCCAAGTGGTGTCAACCTTGTAGGTTGTGGAAATCTAAGAGTAGAAACACTTCCCTCTTTATAGAAGTGAGTGGTAGGCTTCCTTGTCGCCATAATTTTACATTCAATTTTTCTTGCCAACCTGAATGCCTTCTCCAATGAATCAATTTCCAAAACACGAACTTCATGTTGGATGTTATCCTTTAAAGTACCTATGAAGAGATCAATCCTGTGTTCCTCTAGAATATCAATTACCCTTCCATTCAATTTTTTGAAGTCCTCAATGTGCTCCCCCATTAAACCCTTTTGTTTGATATTTATCAATTGGCTAAAGAAGGTGTTTCTCTTTGTATCCTCATAATGTGCTATAATTTCCTCCGTATAAATTGACCAAGTGACAATTTTTTTACGGGAGCAAAGCCATCGATACCATACAAATGTATTTTGTTCTAAATGTAAAGTTGCAATGCGTACCTTTTTTGTGTTTTGCACATTATTGAGATCAAAATATTGCTCCATCTATAGTATCCATGTTATAGGATCCTTTCCATCAAACTTCCTCATATCCATTTTTGGTATATGGTGGCTTTTCCCACCAACATTAGATTTTATGAAATCACGATTAACATTTATTTTGTTCTCATCATGAGTTTCCTCTACTATCTTTTCACCATTAGGAAACATTTCTTGTATCAACTTTGTCAAACCTTCCATGTCTGCTTCTAGATCATTCTTCATGTTTTCCATTTTCTCATCGATCTTAGCTTCCATGTCATCCATCTTAGATTCCATGCCAGCTTCCATGCCATCTATCTTAGATTCCATGCCATTATTCAAACCATCCATCTTAGATTCCATGCCTTTCTTCAAACCATCCATCTTAGTTTCCATGCCTTTCTTCAAAACTTCCATGTCATTTTTTGTTGCTCTTTGCGAGAGCGAAATTTGTTGCACTTGCTCTTGTAATTCTGATATGTCATGTTGCCATTCTTCGTCTTCATGAGTCATAATAGAGCTTTCTAAAGGCTTAATGGGTGTTGAATTCTTTTTAGGGGCCATTTTAGAATCCAATACTGATATCTATCTTACAATATGCCCTTGGAATCAATTCAACTTGATTCTTCAAACAAGACTTATGCAATTTGGAAAAAAAAAATACACACCTTTTACTTGCTTTTGAGGAGATCGATATTGAAATTAAATTATCTCTATAATTGCATATCCTCAATACCTGAAATTCAGCCCTTTAGTAGCCCTTTGAAGCTTCTTTCAAATGCCATAGGTCTGATCTGATTTGGATTCTTCAAGGAAAATTTATGTCCAATCTCCCACAATGACCCAATTTTGGACTGGTTCAATAGAGCGAACTTGTATGACTTGCCACGTGTCATTGTTTCTCCTTCGGGTAATCGAAATTAATAGAAAGAAAAATACCCCAGTAATTTTAGCCATCACTTTCAGTACCATTGTCCAGTAAATCTCGTAGGTATTATGAATATTTTTCCACGACTCTCTTTTGGAGATGAAATTCGAAGCCTCAAAAAAAGCCCTAATCTCCCCCGCGCATCATATTCTCCGAAATATTGAGAACTCACATTCAATTGCACCCATATTCTCAGATTACGGTCACACTATAAAAATTTTAGCTATGAACATTCGTAGAAAAAAATTCTATTATTAAAGAATACCCCCCGATCACCTCGTTGGAAGCAATTCAGAGCCTGCAAAATGACCTAACTCGTACTGCATCATATCTTTGAAAATTTTGTAGTATTTCTAGAGAAAATGTTATAGCGAAAATGCCACGATGACCTGTTTGGAGCAGCGAAACCCTAGAATCCAAACCTCTGATACCAAATGTTGTGTAACCAACTCCAAAAGAGAAGAAAAGAGATATAAACGCCTTAGAAATGAGCCACTTCGAGGGGGCAACCTCCAATACATTACATAAATGAACAATTCTTGGATGATACAATTCACAAAACCTCCTTTCTATATATAGGAGTCCATGGGGCCATAATGTAATCCTAGTGGGCCACAATGTAATCCTAGCCGTCCTAACAATAATAATTTAAGGGCACAATAATAACAAAATGGGGGTTACAAGGGTACAATAATAACAATAAGGGGGTTACACTAATAACAATAAGGGACTATACTAGTAACATAGGGACCTAACAAAATCCTGCTGCACCCCTCACGGCCACAACGGAAAAGGACATAGTCTTGGACACCAGGACCAATCCAGTTATGATAGCATCAACTGGCACTTCTTTCGCCGCAGCTACAGAGGAAAATGTGAGTAGAATGAGTAGGGAAATTCTATCCCTACAGAATAGATTACATGCCTCTTAACAAAATACAGCTAGGTCGGAGCAAGATAAAAAGGCACTAGAAGAAGAAGTGCAATAGATTCACGGTAGGAACGCCCTTAATAATGAAGTACCACTCACCGTTCGAAGAGAGCTGGTGACTCTGGAAGCCACCATGAGGCAAGTATATGAAGAATTGTTTAAAATAAAGCAGACAGTTGCACCTCTGCTGAGAGCTCAAGCAGAAACCAAGAAGAGGAACGAGCAAGTAAAAGAAGCGTCTACAGCCTTGGACAGAATGCTAGAATAGGTAAACAGGTATTCGCAGGCTCCAGATACCTTGCCCAGAAAATATTGGATTAGCACTCAGAACGACAAGGTCCAAATACACATGAAGGTGAAATCCAAGGAGAAGCTATTCAAAGACCTGGAGAAGGTAATGGTCGCTTACGAACATTTGATTAGCGGCATTGACTCAATGGCTGAAATACACCACATTCCTTCTCTAAGCACACTGGGCGAAGAAAAAACGTGGGAACAGGTGGACCAATACATTTAGAAGTTTCTACAACCTATCAGGCAAGCCGTCGACACTCCTGACCTTCCGGCATCACAAGAGAACTTGGTTAAATTCATTGTGACGCCAGTCTGGATTTACACCAAGCTGGCTTCCTTATCTAACCAAATCACGATCAAAAGAGAAACTCTGATCCCAAATGATCTAGAATGCCTACACAGGTTAAGGGAAGATACTCCTCTGATCTCTCCGGTTTCTACATATTATCGAGCATGGAAAATTTTCCTTAAAGAGCAACAGGTTGATGTTCCCGACCTCACAATCAACCACATGCTCCCATGATCAGGTCGCAAGACGCAACCTACAGGAGGGGTCGCAGGTCACATCAGCCATGATCAGGTCACAGGTCACAGCCAAGCACAAGGTCGCAGGTCACTTTTTCCCTTCGGGTCGCAAAGCATGCCAATAGTCAGGAAGGCGAAAAGTCAGGGCACCCAAGGGTCAATTTTTCCCTATAAATACTCCCTTCGGGGACTTGTAAAGGATCTTTTTTTTGGACTCCAAAGGAGATAGGAGAGTTGTAAAGCATTGAATAGACCTTTATTTGAATGAATACAAGAATTTGTCTTAAATCCACTTTTGGATTTGATGAGAATTAATGTGTTAACACTGTGAATATTTTCTCCTACATGTCTGATATCTTATGATTAACTGATCTGCATTTTTTTCTTATCCTATTTATCCATTTTAGCTCACAAAATGTGTTAATGATGGTAGGTTGTTTACCTAGGAGATGTTTGTAATTTCATTATTGACATCTATCTTCTCTATGAAACCGCTTAAGGAAGTGAAGGGTGTTCTTGCCAGGCAGAACTATTTATTCTATGGTTTGAACAACTTTTACAAACATGACCCTAATGATATGCTGCTAACAGCATCTCCTTCGACTGCGTGTTTTAATTCATCTTGCTATTTGTAGTGTTTTATGCTCATTGAGGATTATTGATAATTTGTTTTGTATCATCCGGTGATCGTATGTCCATAATTCGGTAGGGCTCATTTGTGTCCAAGAAAAGGAGTATTTAGCGGTAGTCGGACCCACACCCCGGACGAGATCCCTATCACAAACGATTTAGAGTCTAATCGGGACTTTTTACCAGGGAGATCCCTTACAGTTGGATGGACATTTTTTCCTGTCAACACTTCCATATATGCTAATAAATCCCCTTCATTATCTCCCCCATCTGGAAATTCGAGATGTCAAGCACAAATGTGAAGGTCAAGCTCTCCATCATCGAGGTTTATATCGCATGTCTTGTAACTATGCAAAGAGTCTTATTTTCAATACATTGCTAGATGGTGGTATGATGCAAATATCTCATTTAATGTTGCTTGCTCACCTTATTACCAAGCTATGTGGGACTCTATTATAGCTACAGGAAAGGGCTTCAAAGTGCCTGCTATGCATGAATTGAGGGGAGCCCTTTTGCAAAAAGAGATTTACTACTTTGATTATTAATCAAATATAAGACCAATAATATTGTTTTATTTAAATCTTAATTTGATATAATGATGTAAATTATGTATTAAATGAAATAAATATATTCATTGGTACAATTGTCAATGAAATTGATAAAACTAAACACATTTATCCATTATTATGCAATAAACCACACTTAAATATTTTTAATCATTAATAAAGGTTTATATATTATTAAAAAATTAAATAAAGTTCATACCTAAAAAATTAACAAAATTTCATAATACCATTAAAAATTAACCAAGGTTCATATCAAAAAATTAATAAAAGTTCATACACCAAAAAAAATTAATTACAGTTCATATAATACTCCTCGATGGGGGTGAGGTTTGAGAAACTCGTGGAAGGCGTCTCGCATGAGTAAATAGAAGTGGAGCCAAGGTGATGGACAACACTCTTAGTCCCTTCAAAATAACGCATGCAACGAGAGAGGTAATACCTTCACGTTGGCAATTCGTGTGAAAAATAAATGTGCATTGGAGTTCATAGGTGGTCAAAGGATAAGGCGAGTCAAGATGAGGGAGCCCGACATTCGACTCCTCACTCTGGTTTGGTGTTGGTCCTGGTGATGGCCTCTAGAGAGGAAGCGTAAACATCGCATGAAGTTTTACGAAGGAAGTGGCTTGTGTGTGCTTGTCATGGGAATTTGCTGGTGCAGTGTGTTCAACTGGTCCCTGATACTCAATTTCTTAGCCATTGTCTACGTCTGCGTTGAGGATAGGAAGTTTATGGGAAGTGAGCGCACTTGTTTCCATTTTTCTTGGCTTTCGGTGAGCCTGTTTTTTCATGCTAAGAGAGGAAGCTAGAGTCTGCAGTCCAGGAAACATCGAAGGTGGTGGTAAAAAACTAGTTTCTTTTCCCAATTTCATTCCCTCCGGCGTGGGTGCAACGATGTTTGGTGGATTGGTGTGTGCTCTCTGTGTGGATAATTTGGAGGCTGGTCACTACCTTGGGGGAAGTTACACTCGGGCGTTGGCTACGTCTTTGTCTTCGTTTGTTGTTCAATTTCCTGTGTTGCTTTGGTGGGTGATGGTATTTGGTTATCCTGGTGGTGGCGATATTTATCTGGTAGTGGGAGGTGGCTCTATGTTTCGCTGCAGTGGTGGGCGATGAAATTTGGATCCTTTTCTGGTGGATTTTGTTCTGTATATATAGTGGGGGGTCTGGTCTCTGGACTTTTCACATGGCGGGGTTCCTTGACCTTGGCGAATTATGAAGCCCCCAGTGCGGTGTGAGCATTCTCCCTCCCTTGTCATCCATGGCCCTGTGGGGGCGGCAGACTCGGAAATAATCATGGTGGCTCTACACCAGGATGGCAAGACTGCAAGGCATGTGTGACTCGCCAGTGTGGGTGCACATGGGGGCTGTGGAGGAGGTAAGTGGGGGGATATCAGGGGTGGGGGTTCGAGGTTTCAAAAGTAGAGTCAGTAGGGCAAAGGATCCCGTGGTGGCAAGGGGAATCGTGGGTTGAATTGATTTGAGGTAAATCAGGGGAAGATTATCCAACATTTCTGCATGGAGAGTTATTGTGCACTTATCAACATCCTGATGGAAAGAGTGGACACAACTCAGACAGTACGTCATGAGGATCATGTAGAGCAGATGGCAACATTGGACCAAATGCACTATTTACAGTGCCAAGTCTGGGAGAGACTGGTAGTGGTTTGGTGAGGCCAAAATAAACTCACTGAGAATGTATAAATTAAGTTGGAGACTTGGTTGGCGCACTTTGAAGGGCATGTTCATTGTGACTTCTATCCTCCACCGCCTCCAGGAACAACCCCAAACAACCCTACATCCATCATGTTGGATGAATACTATTCTATTTTATGTTCTTTATGTTTTATATGTGTTTTGGTGCCTCTGGCCCAACCATTTATGGACAATGTCCCTAGTCTCCCTTTCATTTTTTGTCATCTAGTGCAAATTTTGGTCAACAAACCTGGTCGGGGTCAAACCACCTATTTTGTAAGCGTCTATATGTACTCCTTTTTTCCTACATGATTAGAACATTGAATTTCAAAAAAGCAAAGGTTCATACATCATTAAAAAATTAATTAAGGTTCATACTTAAATTAATAAAGGTTCATACGTCCTATTTACTAAATAGGTCTATAAACATATGTTTTAGGTTTATCTATTTAGTATTTATAAAATATGAATATGACGATTTAATACTAGATTTAAATGAACTCGCACGATTAACATAAGAAGTTTTATATTTATCTATTTATTCAATGTAAATATGAAGATTTAACCTTATATTTAAAACAACTAACACTTTTAACATAAATCAATGAAGTTTAAAAATTAAAATTTATGGCCAAAGATTAAATATTAATATTAATATTAATTTGACAATCTAAATATTACCTTTACTAAAATTATAATGCATTAGTGTAAAGTCGATAGATGGTACATGCAATTATGTTAATTTTAGATGAATCCATATGTAGTGTTAAACTTTAGAGACAAAAGGGTATTCGGAATTTTAACACTGTAAATTCGAAGACCCCTTTGTCTTTAAATTTTAACACTGCAGATGGATTCAGAGACACCTAGAGTGAAATGTAACACTTCCGTACCAAAAGCGTAATTTTCCATTTATGGAGTGACACAATTAAAAATTACTGACATAAATGAATAATTCATATACTTTTTGTACTTGTTATTTGGTCATATTTTTATTCTTGGACTATAATAGTCATTTACATTAATCATTATTAATTTTTTCACTTGTTATCTAGTCATATATTTTAATCCTAGACTAAATTAGTCATTTAATTTAGCCGCTTTTAGTTTATTTAGTTATTATCTTGTCATATATTTTATCCCTAGACTAAATTAGTCATTTAAATTAGTCACTTTTAGTTTAGTCACTTATTATGTAGTTGTATATTTTATTCCTAGACTAAATTAGTCATTTTTAGTTCGGTCACTTAAAATTACTCAAATTTAGTAGTAATTCACTTGAACTAATTGCGGTGACTAATTTTTTTAGTCACCTAGTCATTAATTTCATCATTTTTTACTACTGTCTAATGGTTTGAATGGAAGACTTCCCCTGGAGCTTGGCCAAATTAAAGCGCTTCGAATACTGGACTTCGACAGGAATAAGTTGGGTGGTTCTCTTCCGGTTGAATTGGGCCTTCTACGAAAGCTAGAGTACCTAAGCCTTGGTTTCAATGACTTCACTGACAAATTTACGAAACAGAGAGAGAAGCAAAACACTAAATTTTATGAGAACACACCACATGAATATGTTTTATTATGGAGGTATATATACATGTCTGATAATCAGTTACAATCATGATGTTGGCATTATGATCTAATATGTTTTCATTGATGGCAACCTACTCGATGAGTTTCATTTTTTATAGCAACCTATTTTTTGAAGATGTAAAATTGATGTATTTATAGGTCAGTTCAGATGTGACAGAGAAATAATTCCAGTCAGTGACAGAGGAATGATGAAGGTAAATTTTCAAGATGTATATGCAGGTTTCATGAAGGGAAACCGCATATACCCACAGGTTTGATGGAGGGAACTCGAGTATACATCCAAAATTAGTGTATACATAGTTTTGGTGAAGAAAAGTTGCGTATACACGCGTGTAAAAAGAATCAAAGTCGTGTATGTGTTGGCGCACTAATTTTAACCATACCAAGGGTCTTTACCATGGCATCAACCCACAATATTTAGCGTAGTAACGACTATTTGATCCCATCTGATAATACCACTGGCACTTGTGTGGTTTTTGGCTCATGGTATTGGCTAAGGCTCAATCTATATAAGGAGGAGAAGATCACAGTGCAAGTGTGTGGATGTGAATGAGAATTGAATGAATACTTCAGCTTGAAGTATATCTTCACAGATTGGGCTATATTCAATAGATAGATCTGATATTTTGATGCACTCATGAATACAATAATGGATCAGGATCTCTAGACTTGAAATGACTATGTATTTGCATGATATGTTAATGAGTTGTTTAGATCTGTGGTCTGGCGCATAATTGCTGAAGAAAATGATATGATCTGAGCAAGTTTTTTGCTTTGAAGTGTTAAGCAATCCTGTAATATTTACAGATCTATACGTTGGTTCATCACGGTGAAAGCGCGTATACCCGTGGGTTCGTTTCAACAAAGGTGCGTATGGAAGTTAGGGTTTTTCTGAAGATTGCTGAAGAAAATTTCTGAGCATTTCTGATGTCTGTCAATGAATTCTTCATGTAAATCTGAATTGTTTGAATATTATTTATAATTCTAATTGATTATGTATAAGGATGAATAATGTCTGGTTGATTGAGAATGATGGATGTTGATGGCTAAATAAGGGTTCTGTAAATCTGACAGATTGTTCTTGAATGTCTCTGATTTGTTATGAGTTTGTTCAGATCTCTAATTTTAGTATATAAATATCTATATGCAGGTTGCTCCACAGAAAAGCATGTATACACGCAGGTTACCTTAAGTGAAGTAGCATATATAGTTTGTTGTATGAATGATCATGGTTGAAGTTGATTTTGCATGTTAATACAAAAGTCTGGGCTTAATGATGTGATCTGGTTACAGTGATCTCACTGTTTTGTTTAAATATTGGTTACTGGTTATTAACATTGTTCTACAAATGGTGTTGTGTTGAAGCTGTTGGATCCAGTGTGAAAATTTATGAAACATGGTTTGCAGTGGTTCTGAGGGCAGAAGCCTTCAGTGTGGAAGTCGAAGCTTCCTACCAGTAGAAGCTAGTGATCAATTCAGGGGGTTGAAGCTCCTTTCTAGTAATGGCTGGTATACGAGATCAGGGGGTTGGAGCTCCCTTCCAGTGGCAGCTGGAAAATGAGAGAAGGTTGCAGCCTTCTGCAGGTGGGTGTCTGCGTATTAGTATGACTTTGCATTAATAAAACATTATAAGCATTTCTATATATAATAAATATTGAAGACAAAGACGACATAAGCGGTGGTTTTCTGCCGACTTGGGTTTCCACCCTAAAATCTTGGTGTTCATGTGTGATGCCTTTTGTGTGATAATTTACTCTACTATTGCTGCACATATCTACTGCTTAAATGTCTGTTGCATAACTGATGATCTGGGGTAAGTAAATTTTCTAAAGATTTATTTGAACATTAAAGTTATCTAGGTATACACATTTTTCCTTTACAAAAGCCGCGTGCATACGCTAGTTGGACTAATAAGATTTACGTATAGAAATCAGTAAAATGAAAAGAAAAAATTGTGATTATTGTAAATATTGATTCACCCCCCTCTCAGTATTTTTCCCAACAATGAGAAATCAAGATGGAACAACATCTATCAGACCACCACTCTTCAATGGAAACAATTTAATCTTCTAGAAGACAAGAACAAGATCCTATCTTCAGTCTCTTGGAGCATTTGTTTGGGCAATAGTTGAAGGCGATTACCAATATCCAGCTACAGTTCCAACATAACCAACAGCAAGGAAAAACTATGAAACCAATGCAAAAGTTTTCAATGCATTATTGGGAAGTCTGACTAAATCAGAATTTGTCAAAGTTGTGCAGTTAAATATAGCAAAGGGATATAGGAAAAAATCATTCTGATTTATGAAGGTGATGCCAAGGTGAAATGTGCTAAATTCCAATCTCTTAGAACTCAGTATGAAAATCTCAGAATGCATAATTATGAAAGTATTTATAGTTTCTTTTTGCGTCTAGATGAGATCGTAAATCATATGAAAAATCTGGGTGAAGACATAAGAGACACAACCCTACTAGAGAAAATATTAATATCTCTAACTCCTAAATTCGAGTCACAAGTGTCTGTTATTGAAGAGAAGCAAGATATATAGAACCTTATTTTTGTTCAACTTCATGGGATCCTGACTGCTTTTGAAATGAGAAAATGAGGTCTGTCTGAAGTCAAAGAAGCTGATTTTAGAGCTACTGCAAAAGGAAAGGACAAGGAAGAACAAAAAGAATCAGGGTATGTATCAGAAGATGATGAGGTAAATTTTGTAAATAAACTTCAACTTGGCACTGGAAGGTTCAAAGGTAATCTTCCTTTCAATTTTTTTTCTTGTGGAAGAGTGGGTCATTATCTTGTTAAATGTCCTCATAAATACAATCATGATAAGGGAAAGGAATTAGCAAAAGGAAATAGGATTTATTATACTCATGAAGATAGTGATGGCTTGTCACAAAATGAAGAAGGAGAATCTGATCAAAATATTAGACTGCTTGGAATAGAAGAAAAAAAAATTAAAAAATTAAAAAATTAAAAAAAATAAAAATAAAAATAAAAAAATAATTAAATTAAATTAAATTATATATATATATATATATAATCTAAAGAATCAACACATAGAAAAGGAGGAGCACAATGAGAAATTAGAATGTGAAATAGTAAGTCTAAGAAAGGAACTTGAGAAATTAAAACTCTAAATCTTAGATTTTCTAAAGGATCTGAAACCTTAGATGAAATTATCAAGGTTCAACGCTCTCCTCTTGTGAAGACAGGTCTTGGATATATTGGTGAATCTTATGAGTTAGAAAAATCCTCAGCTACAAGCTAGCTACATGTATAAAAAGACAGCCAGCAATGCTTCCTCACTCAGCAAAAGAACAAAGACAATGTCCAAGTAAAGAATGATCATTCAAATTTAAGGATGAACAATAAAAAAAATATGGGTCAAAAGGTAAACACGACTAGAAGGTTCTATGATCACAGGAATTTCTTCTTTAATGGAAAATGTTTCTCATGTCATAATTTTGGTCACAAAGTTGCTCAATTTGTTTCATACAAAAACATCATGGCCAGATAAGCAATAAAGCAAAGAAATGAGACAGGAATAAAGAAGAATAATTATAACAATTTTTCTCCTCTTCAAGATGAAATTGAATGTTCATTTTGCAATAAATTTGGACATGAGGAATCTGAATGCAGGAGCAAACTTCATCCAAAAGAAAAAATATCCACAAGTTCCAAGGTATGGAGAAGGAAGGACCTACAGTTTGAAAGTTGCGACATAGCTTTATTTGTAGAAGGAGAATAAAATCAATGGTACATTGATAGAGGATGTTCAAAACACATTACAAGTGATAAAGATAAACTAATTTCATACAATGCATTAGAAAAGGAAAAGAATGTTACTTTTGGAAATGACTCTCCTGCTATCATTAAGGGTAAAGGATCCATTTTTCTAAAAGAAAAGGTTAAAGCGAACAATTTTATGTATGGTGATGGATTAAAGCATAACTTGTTGAGTTTTAGTCAAATGTGTGATCAAGGAAATGAAGTTGTCTTTCGATCAAAAGAGTGTGTGGTTCGTGAACTTGACACAAGAAAGATTGTAATAAAAGGAACAAGAAAACCAAGCAATCTGTATATACTGAAAGGTGGCCAAGAGCAATGTTATCTAGGTAAATTTGCATAAAATTGGTTATGGCACAGAATATTGGGACATCTAAGCTTTTCTCAAATAAGAAAATCAAGCAGGCTCAAAGTTGTTCGTGAACTACCCAACATCACTTTACCCGAAAGTACCATATGCAAATCATGCCAATTCAGTAAGAAAACTAGGGTTCAATTTAATTCCAAATAAGGATTAGCAAGTAAGCCTCTTGAACTTATACATATTGATTTGCGTGGACCTGTAAGGAAAGAGTCACCTCGTGGAGGACAATACTCTATCTTATTCATTGATGACCTTTCTAGAATGT
Source organism: Pinus albicaulis (assembly GCA_034641835.2). NCBI lineage: Eukaryota > Viridiplantae > Streptophyta > Pinopsida > Pinales > Pinaceae > Pinus > Pinus albicaulis. The sequence continues at coordinate 756,512,502 of CM076571.1, read as the reverse complement.
GTTGGATCGGTTTATTGAAAGATAAAGATGAAGCATTTGAAAAATTTAAGGTCTTCAAAGATTTAGTTGAAAATGAATTAGATCTAAAAATAAAATGTCTTAGATTTGACTGAGGAGGAGAATATATATCAGATGAATTCTTTGATTTCTATGAACAATATGGCATAAAAAGACAGTTTTATGTAGGTGGAACTCCACAACAAAATGGTGTGGCAAAAAGAATCAATAGAACGATTCAGCAAATGGCTCGTGCTATGCTTGATGAATATGGGACTCCTGACACCTTTTGGGGTGAATATTCTCATACTGCAACAAATATTATCAGCAAGGCTCATGTTCATGTAAATAGTGATAAAACTCCTTATGAACTTGTTGTGACCAGCAACAACCCCCCTTTTTATTTAATATTAGTAATAATACTAAATAAATGGGGACCCTTAGTTAAAAAATCCAAAAAATCAATTAGGATTTGTTTTCCTTTTCAAATAAAACTTTCTATCATAAAATTAGAGAAATGCCTTAGAAATAACCTTAAGAAAAACTTAAGTTTATGATAGATTACAATAAAATTGTTCTTTAAACAAAATAGCACATCCATCGCAAAATGGTATATATTTTTTGTAAAACTGAAAATGCGATTTTGCGATTTTGCGATAATGCGATCCCAAAAAGCCTATACAATAACATATTGGTCGCAGATCGCATAGCGCAGAAAAGAGAAATGTTAAATGAATAGCTTTTGCGCTATTTACAATTTTGCGCTTTTGCGATATTTGCGATGTGTGCTTTTGCGCTATTTCGCAATTTGCGCTTTTGCGCTATTTACAAAATTGCGATGGTTTCATTTTGTGATATTGCGATATTGCGACATTGCGATATTGCGATATTGTGCAGCAAATCGCAGATCGCAATGTCGCAGATTCATAAAAGCGCGTTGTTCAAAGAAAATCTTCCCATATATCAATATCTGTTATACGCTTTAATGATTGGATTAAATGAATGGATTGTCAATTAATGGTAAATGAGATTTTGTTTTGATTGAAAGTCGTTTCACGATAAAATAATATATTTCATCCGCCTTTGCATTTAAAACTATCTCATCACCTTTCTTATGCCATTACTCTCATTTAACTCGTAAAACGCAGGCACGAAGGAGTAAACGTCTATATAAAGCTTTCGCAGAACATTATGGGTAAGAAAGAGAAGAGCTCGAATTCTGAAAACAGAGAAATGGCTTCACTGTATGCAGACACCGCTTGCAACAAGGATGCCGGTATAACCACATGGGAAGGAATGTATAATTTGTTGGAAGAAGAAAATCCCGTGGTGATAAAAGTTGCGGCTACAGCAGGTTCCAGTAATACATCTGAGGAAACCCTCAAAGAACTGGCTTGCTCATTTCTGCATAGAATGGCGGCAAGGCCGAGAATTCTCCCATATACGGACATGGTGAAATGGGTGCTGGACAACACCGATATTTCAGACAGGCAATTTAGAACTCCATCTCAAGAGTTAATCGGGTCATTCACCACGGAAGATTTGAGGCTGATGTATAAGTTGCCGGAGCCTCAGGCGACTTATAATAAGCAATTCATGGAAGATTTTACCAGAGAACATGCGAATTTGTCATAATTCACACAGGAGTGGACCAAAAGAGATGAACCGTTAAAAAAAAACAAACACGGGCGGACAGTACCAAAAAAGGATGTTTTAGACACTGTTCACAAGTTCAATATCCAAGTGGGCAATTTGACACAGTTTCTACCACAAGATAGGGTATGTGAGTTTGCCAAATTATCCCCTATAGAGCTTTTAGAAGTTACTGAAAAAGCTGTTGGAGATCAGGAGCTCTTAGGGAAACATAAAGCTCTTATTTAGAAAAGTCGGGAGTTGAAGAGACTTGAAATAACTATAAAGCAAAATGAGGAAACATTGACTAAATTCAAGGCACTTAATGTTGAGTAAGAAAAAGATGTGGAGTGTGTTCGGCAAAGAGAAAAACTACTGCGAAAGGTCGAATCTATAAAGAAGAAACTACCTTAGCTGAAGTATGATATGAGAAAAAGGAAAAGGAGAAAATGGCGAAGCAAAATCGAGATGAAATTGCAAAATTAATAGCAGAGCGAAAAGCTCCAATAGAGGAGAATGCACAAATCATAAGGGCAGAGAAGGCAGCAGAGGAGGCGGCTATAGTGGAAAACACTCTTACTGATTGTGTAAATGATAATTTACACAAAGCTAATTTGATTTCAGAAACTGTTCCAGGATATCTCCCACAGGCACATCAACTGCAAACAGAATGGAGGCAAAAGGCAGAAGAAAGAGCAAAATCAATCCAAGGGCTGACAAGATTAAATTGGGACTCATACTGGACATACTTGGTGAAGCCACACAGTCAGCACAGTGCGCTTAATTGTATCATCAATTCTACAGAGAATATTGCGCCTACACTTGCCGACTCTGTCTTTTCAGGACAGTTGAATTCTGAAGTCGGTCAACCACATCTTCTCAAAACTATGCTAGATGCCTGCAAGTTTAAAGATCAAGTTCATAGATAGTTAGATTTAGTTTTAATTTTACTGTATTTTAGCTTAGGAAAAGGACGGTCATTAAACCGAATCCTTAATTTTTGTAATAGACTATTTTTAGATTTAGCTAAGTAGTATTTAAACCCTTCTCATACATTTAGAGAAGGGTCCTGGATCTTAATATTTTTGACTTGGAGATTACATTTCTGTACTCCACTGACTTATATATTTTTTAAAAGGATCACATCTCGTGATTTTTATGCGGAATTATCTTTGAAGTGTTGCATTTCTATACCTTGGAATTTGATTTTGCATCAGAGTTACTGGATTAGAGTATCAGATTTCATTTGAAAGTCTTCAAGATGAATGAGGTATTTCTATCTGTTCACTGTTGATTTCTTTTGTCTTATGATATTTGCTTTAAAATTTGCTATCATTTATATATATTTGTTTTCACAACGCTTATTTTTATATATCATTTCTGAGTATAATTGAAACGTTATCTTTCATAAGTATATATAGATGGTATACAATGATGAATGCAATAGGCTAATACAACTCTGTTTAATTTCTTAAACAGAGTTATCTTTATTTGTTTCTGCGCATTTCAATTTAAATGATAATACATTTTTATGGTTATTGTTAAATTGGAACAATCTTAAGTTGTATTCACATATCATTACCCGGGTTAGTGTTAGAATTTATTTATCAGTATTTAGTTTAAATTAGATAGTTTTATTTCAGTTAATTTAGTCCCATTTCCACTCATCCAAATCAACCCATCACCAACCCATTTAGTTATAAGGAAACTGGTCCTTTAAATCCAGTCAGAGCCACCATACCAAATGGAAAATGAGCTGTCATAAGGTCCCGACCGGGTGGTTTTCCCCAATGTTTGAAGCAGAGATTTTCTAGGCTTCAACATTTTTGGTGCTAGAAGGAGGGCATGAGCTATGAATGGCAAGTAAATCTTTACCCACAAGCCATTCTGAGAGCAAAACACCCTCATCAACTTCTTCAATTTCTTCTGAAATACAAAATCCTATAGAAGAAATTGAGAAGAATCTTCATACACCCACTACCAAAATCTCAAAACATTTAGACAATCAAAATCCTGAGTCTCCTGAAGTTCAAGATTTAATTCATAAATTGAAAGGATTCTCATTATCTCTAGACGAGTCTGAAATATCTGAAGGTAGTGTAACTTCAAAATTTGTTTCTTCAAAACCTCTTACTAGGCTTCAAAGTGAAAAACTTGGTATTTCTCCGAAATAATTCCCTTTACCTAGTAGAGTCAAGACAAGAAAAACTCAATCGGAATCAGTAAGTGATATAAGTTCAACATCTAATATTCAATTACCTGTTTCCAAAATCCCAACTCAACAAATTACAGTTGTTTCCACATCATCTCCTCAATCATCATCAATCTCAACATCATCTATCCCAACAACTTCTATTCAAACACCACCAGTTTCTACTACTCCTCCAATAGTTTTTCCAATAATGGCTAGACCATGGGCTAATCCAGGGGCAGTCAACATGGCTGCACCTTTACATGATTTACCAGACAATCCTGGAAAATGGCTTCCAAAATTTAGTCCAGATCTTAACATTCAAGCTGAAGAACATATCAATAACTTTATGCTGGCTATAAATTTGAATGGAGTCACACATGAAGATGTTGTAGTCAGAATATTCCCTTATACTCTTCAAGGAGCAGCAGGATCATGGTACTTTTCATTACTTTCAGGATCCATAACAAGTTGGGCCATTTTTGCAGATCATTTTTTAACCAAATTTGGAGATGACAGATCAATAGCTACTTTAATCAACGATCTCTCAAATTTGAAAACAGAACCCAAGGAACCCATTAAAGAATTCAACGCTAGATTCAAAAAACTTTTGAACAAAATTCACACAGATTCAAGGCCTAGTGAACAAGTCAGAAGTGAATGGTACATAACTGCCTTACCTTCAAACATAGCAATTTTTGTAGATAGAGCTGCAAAGCCTACATTAGCTGAGAATATGAAAGAGGCTATTGCAGTAGAAAAATGAATTATTTCTCTAGAAAAGAAAAATTCTATTGAGGAAAGGAAATCAAAGAAAGTCAGCTTCAAAGATGATTCAAAGAAAAATGCCAAAGACCCATATGACATGGAAGGCTTACAGAAAGTTCTTAAAACCATGTCAAATGAAATGGTTGAAATTAAAAAACAAGTAGCTGAAACTTCTACCAAAAAACCATTCCGAAATTTCAGAAGAAACCAAGTTGAATCTAAACCTCCTAATGCAATCTCTAATGCAAAATCAGAAGAAGAGGAAGAAGAAGAAGATACATCTTTAGTATCAGATGAGGAAGATGAGAATGAAGAAATAGCTGAATTGCATGGAATGTGGGATTTTATTCTCCCTAATTCTGATAGTGAGGAAGCTATGCCTGTAAGTACTAGGAGTAAATCTACATCAGAGCCTGTACAAACAGCTCCTAAAAAGAAAATTACAACTCCAAGTACCAAAGACAACTCCCCTGCAAAGAAAACTTCTCCATTACCTACTCAAAATCAGCCATCGTCTTCTAATCCTCCTTAATCGACAACAAAGACTTTAGTGGTGTCAGATCCTATGGAGTACAACATTGTCGAAGACATGAAAAAGATCAAAGCCAACATTTCCTTACATGAACTCAGCAAACTAAAACACCAGCAAAAGTTGCTATTGAAAGAGTTAAACGCTACACCAATTGCTCCTTTACCAAGTGGTGTAGTTGCAAAAGCAGCTAGAGGAGCTGGTAAGCCACCAGATAAGGTAGATGCTACTGATACAGTGCTCATTGGAGAAAAATCAAATTCTCAAACTCCTCCTTTTCTTTTGACTTATGAAATGTACAATAAGAATCTGCATAATTGTTTGATTGATTCTGGAGCCTCCTCCAATATAATGCCTACTTCTGTCTATGCCAAATTGAATATCGAACCACAGAAATCAGCAGTTCATATCGTTCAATTGGATCGCTCTAAAGTTCAAGTTGTAGGAGAAATCAATTCAGTTACTATCAGATTAGCTTCTGATCCTAGGATTGTTCAAAGAATTGATATTTTGATTGCTGATATTCCTGAATTCTATGGATTAATTTTAAGCAGGGACTGATCTGCAAAACTTAATGGTTATATCTCAACTGATTATTCACATATGTGGCTTCCCTACAAAGGGAAACCAAATCAAATCAAAGTTGAACGAGAAAAACATATGACGCACACTGTCACTGAATTTGAACAACCTAATGAGCCTGTGGCATTCAACAACAATATCCTTGGAGGTTATTCTGCCGAATCATTTCTTGGAAACTTCGAAGCACCTCAATCACCTTTTTCTGTAAATACTTTTGTTTCTCAAATAGAAAAATTTTCACAATTTGATTCTTCCAAAATTGTAAATATTTCTGATGTAATTGTAGATAAGTCAATAGATAAATCTTTATTTTGGTCGTTATATTTTGATGGATCAAAGTCTAGTGATGGAGCTGGAGCTGGATGCATTTTAATTGATCCAGATGGAGAGAAAACCATGCTGTCATGTAGGTTAGAATTCGAGTGTACGAACAATACCGCAGAATATGAAGCCTTGGTTCAAGGACTTTATAAAGCTATAGGGTTAGACGTTAAATACTTGAAAGTCTTTGGTGATTCCGAAATTGTCATAAAACAAGTTAGGAATACTATTCATTGCCTTTTAGGACATCTTAAACACTATCAAACCCTAGTACAAGATCTTACCACTCATTTTTTAGCATTCAATATTTCTCCTATTCCTAGGAATCAAAATACATCAGCTGACTTATTAGCTAATGTTGCATCTAAAATCCTTCCTGCTGAAGATTGCAGTCCTGATAGGTTTTCCGTAGAATTTATTTTTCGCCCATCTGTCCCCGATAATGTCACCAATTGGAGAGTTTTCTATCATGATCAAGATATTTTAAATTTCATGACTTCAGAGAAATCATATGATGAGCAAATTATTAATGAGAATGATCATGATTTACAAATTGCTTCAAAAGGTAATGAAAATCTCATTCCAAAATCTGTTGTTAAATTAGAGGACTTATATGATATTAAAGACAGATTCAAGAAAGTCACTAATGCTAAAATTCAAAGTTCCACTTTGAAGTTTGAATTAGTAAATCTTGGTTCTGATTCTAAACCTCAAAACGTTAATTTAGGACTCAATTTAACACCAGAGGAAAGGAATGCTTTCATTAAACTTTTGAACAAATATAAAAACATTTTTGCTTGGAATTATGATGATTTAAAAACGTATGATACTTCGGTTATTCAACACACAATTCCAATGCTTCCTGATATTAAACCTGTTCAACAAAAGTTAAGGAAAGTTCATCCAAATCTCGAAGGACAAATCAAATCAGAACTTAATAAACTTTTAAAAGCCAAAATCATTTTTCCTGTAAGGCACTCCAATTGGGTTTCCAATATGGTACCTGTAAGGAAGAAGAATGGTGATATAAGAATCTGTATTGATTTCAGAAATTTAAATAAGGCATGTTTAAAAGACAATTTCCCATTGACAACCATGGAACAGATACTTCAAAAGGTAGCTGGTTCTGAACTTATGTCATTTCTTGATGGATTTTCGAGCTATAATCAAGTTTTAGTTCATCCAGATGACAGATTGAAAACAACTTTCAGAACAAAATGGGGAACTTATGCTTATCAGAAAATGCCTTTTGGTCTAATAAATGCAGGATCAACTTTCCAAAGAGCCATGGACATAGATTTTAAAGGTCTGATCAATAAATCATTTGTTGTTTATCTTGATGACATAATAGTATTTTCAAAAAAGAGAGCCAATCATCTACATGATTTAAAGAAAATATTTGAAAGATGTAGAAGATTTGGTATTTCCTTAAATCCAAAGAAATATTTCTTTACTTTGGATGAAGGAAAACTCTTAGGATTTGTTGTGTCAAAAGATGGTATATATATTGATCTAGATAGAGTCAAAAAAATTTATGATATTTCTTTACCTCATAACAAAAAATCCATGCAGTCATTTCTTGGACAGATCAATTTTGTAAAAAGATTCATTCCTGATTTTTCATTAATTGTTTTACCTATGCAAAATATGATCAAGAAGAATTCAGTATTCAAATGGGGGCATAAAGAGAAAGAATCCTTTGAGGCAATCAAACAAGCGATCATTAATGCACCAGCATTGAATACCCCGGATTTTTCTAAAGATTTTACTTTGTATACTTTGGCCACCGAGACATCCTATGCAGCTGTTTTAACACAGCTCAATGATCAGAAAATTGAGACACCAATTTCTTTCTTTAGCTCAAATCTGCAAGGAGCTGAGCTTAATTATTCTGATGTTGAAAAACAAGCCTTTGCTGTGTTTAAATCAATCAAACATTTCAGACCTTTTCTCTTGAAAACACATACAAAAATCATTGTCCCATTCTCTGCAATGAGGCAATTATTAATTCAAAAGAAGTAGGAGAAAAGAGAGCTAACTGGGTAACGGCCTTGCAAGAATATGATGTTGATATTAAACCAGCTAAGATTGTTAGAGGACAAGGTTTTTGCAGGTTAATGGCAGGAGCTCATAACATACCAGAAAATCAAGATCCAAATCAAGATATTCAAGTAAGTCAGATAAGTGTTACAGATTCTGAATCTCAGTATGCTGATCTTATCTATTACTTGAAAAATGGGTATGCTCCTTCTAATCTCAGTTATAAGAGTAAACGTGCTTTAAGGTTAAAGGCTATTAAATATGAGATCATTGATAATGTGTTATTCAAGAAAAATTATGATTCAATCTTATTAAGATGTCTTTAAAAGACTGAAGCTGAAAAAGTTTTGCAGAAATTGCATGATGGACCAGCAGGAGGTGATTTTGGAGGTGATACCACAGCTCACAAAATAATTCGTGTTGGTTATTACTGACCTACCCTTTTTAAAGATATGCATGATTACGTAAGGAAGTGCAGAATTTGTCAAACTGCAAGTGGAAGACAAAGGAAACCAGCTTTTCCTTTGCAACCAGTGACTATTGAGCAACCATTCGAACAATGGGGGCTTGACATTATTGGTGAGATAGTACCTCATTCTTCCAAATAGCACAAGTACATCCTTACTGCAACTGATTACTTTACAAAATGGGTAGAGGCAATTCCGTTGAAGGTAGCCAATTCTGATGCAATTATTGATTTCATAGATCAATTCATCATAACCAGGTTTGGTGTACCTAACGCTCTAGTCTTTGATAACGCATCTTACTTCTCTGGAAATAGTTTAATAGAATTTGCAGTCAAAAGAGGTTTTAAATTAAAATATTCAGCAAATTATTATCCACAAGGTAATGGTTTGACTGAATCCACTAACAAAAACCTTATCAAAATCATTAAAAGGACCGTTGATCAAAATCAAAAGAATTGGCACAAGTCTTTAATATTTGCATTATGGGCAGATCGTATCACTGAAAAAGCTTCAATAGGAACTTCACCTTTCAATTTAGTTTATGGAAAATAAGCTGTGATACCATCAAATTTAACTCTTCCATCATTAGCCCTAGTGCAATTTATTGAGGAAAATCCTTCTTCATCCATTCAATTGAGATATGATCAAATCATTAAACTAGAAGAAGATAGAGATAAAGCAAAAATTATTCATGAAAAACATCAACAGCTTGTAAAATCTTCTTTTGATGCAAGTTCTACCGGCTCAAATTTTTTGTCAATTGGTGATCTTGTTCTGAAATGGGATAAAGCACACGAAGAAAAAGGTAAACATACCAAGTTTCAGAAAATGTGGCTTGGACCTTTTCAGATCGTTGAGAAGATAGGCTCAAATACATTCATACTTCAAGATCTAACAGGTAAGAGAGAATCTCTTCCTGTAAATGGGCTTATCTTGAAGAAATTCTTTTCATGAGGAGGTAATCCCTTCTTAAATTGTACATATTCCTTTCTGCAAATTTTTTGATTGTTTCTGCAAAAAAAGGTTGTTAATAAGTCTATAATTGACTGTTTACTATTTAGGAAAATTTCTTAGGAAAAATATTATAAATATTTATTTTGTGTAAATAAGAATTTTTAAAGAGATGATCACAGTTTTTGGATAGTTTAAAATAGGATGTTAAACTTTGAAAGATTATTTCAATCATTTGCATGATCTTTTGAAAACTTGAGGAGAATGTAAATCATTATAATTTTATTAAGCAGCGAAAGGTTATCTATAAAAGCAAAGATTTTTCAAAGTCTTGGTACTCAAAAAACTCTGAAAATTGTCATCCATTGATTCTTAAGGATAAAACTATTTCACCCCATCCATTTAAGTTGTGATTTTTTTTTTTTAGAATGTAATTCTAAGAAATTATATGAAAATTTAAGAGATAAGAGGTCTCATTATGAGCCAACTTACCATGTTCATAAGGAGTAATAAAACTGACATTACCAATACTGCATACCAAAACAGGGTAATGGCTTATAAATATAAGACAAGGGGTCTCATCACGAGCCAGCTTGTTCAGTTTAATTATAACTAGTGAATGGCATTGTTATTAACTGGATACCAAACCAGAACAATGGCTCTTAAAAACAAAAATAAGTAAAAGACAAAAACATGAGATAATAGGTCTTATGAATTTATCTTTAAAAAGTCATAATTTTAGTTGGATGGGACAATGAATGGTTAATGGTTTAAAGGTAACCCTGTCGAGACTATGAATGTTTGCAGGCAGCAGAGGCAATACCTATGACAATAGAGTATATTATAAAACCAAAACTTGGAGAAATCCACTTACTTCATTATTAACACCGATCAAAGCTTGAGATAACCCAAAAATGTTTTTATTCTTAAGGAATTAGAAAGAAATTGTGAATGATTTTTATTTATTTTTCATAGTTAGATTTTATTTGAATTATCCTAAGATAGTTTTCATTATCTTTAAAAATATTTATTTACTAGAAATATAGTGTTCATTTTATTTTTTTAGAGATAACTGTTTCTTTCAATGAATCGCCAATTGTTGTGACCAGCAACAACCCCCCTTTTTATTTAATATTAGTAATAATACTAAATAAATGGGGACCCTTAGTTAAAAAATCCAAAAAATCAATTAGGATTTGTTTTCCTTTTCAAATAAAACTTTCTATCATAAACTTAGAGAAATCCCTTAAAAAGAACCTTAAGAAACACTTAAGATTATGATAGATTACAATAAAATTGTTCTTTAAACAAAATAGCGCATCCATCGCAAAATGGTATGTATCTTTTGTAAATCTAAAAATACGATTTTGCGATTTTGCGATAATGCGATCCCAAAAGCCTATACAATAACATATTGGTCGCAGATCGCATAGCGCAGAAAAGAGAAATGTTAAACGAATACCTTTTGCGCTATTTACAATTTTGCGCTTTTGCGCTATTGCACAACTTGCGCTTTTGCGCTATTTCGCAATTTGCGTTTTTGCGCTATTTGTCATTTCGCGATGGTTTCATTTTGCGATATTGCGATATTGCGACATTGCGATATTGTGATATTGCGCAGCAAATCGCAAATCGCAATGTTGTAGATTCATAAAAGCGCGTTGTTCAAAGAAATCTTCCCATATATCAATATTTGTTATGCGCTTTAATGATTGTATTAAATGAATGGATTAACAATTAATGGTAAATGAGATTTTGTTTTGATTGAAATTCATTTCACGATAAAATAATATATTTCATCCGCCTTTGCATTTAAAACAATCTCATCACCTTTCTTATGCCATTACTCTCATTTAACTCGTAAAACGCAGGCACGAAGGAGCAAACGTCTATACAAAGCTTTCATAGAGCATTATGGGTAAGAAGGAGAAGAGCTCGAATTCTGAAAACAGAGAAATGGCTTCACTGTATGCAGACACTGCTTGCAATAAGGATGCCGGTATAACCACATGAGAAGGAATGTATAATTTGCTGGAAGAAGAAAATCCTATGGTGATAAAAGTTGCGGCTACAGCAAGTTCCAGTAATACGTCTGAGGCAACCCTTAGAGAACTGGCTTGCTCATTTCTACATAGAATAGTGGCAAGGCCGAGGATTCTTCCGTATACGGACATGGTGAAATGGGTGCTGGACAGCACCGATATTTCAGATAGGAAATTTAGAACTCCATCTCAAGAGCTAATTGGGTCATTCACCACGGAAGATTTGAGGCTGATGTATAAGTTGCCAGACTTATAATAAGCAATTCATGGAAGATTTTGCCAGAGAACATGCAAATTTGTTGGAATGTACAAAGGAGTGGACCAAAAGAAATGAACCATTGAAGAAAAACAAACACGGACGGACAGTACCAAAAAAGATGTTTCAGACGTTGTTCACAAGTTCAATATCCAAGTGGGCAATTTGACACAGTTTCTACCACAAGATAAGGTATGTGAGTTTGCCAAATTATCCCCTATAAAGCTTTTATAAGTTTCTGAAAAAGCTGTTGGAGATCAGGAGCTCTTAGGGAAACATAAAGCTCTTATTTAGAAAAGTCGGGAGTTGAAGAGACTTGAAATAACTGTAAAGCAAAATGATGAAACATTGAAAAAATTCAAGGCATTTAATGCTGAGTAAGAAAAAGATGTGGAGTGTGTTCGGCAAAGAGAAGAATTACTGCGAAAGGTCGAATCTATAAAGAAGAAACTACCTTAGCTGAAGTATGATATGAGAAAATAGCGAAGCGAAATCAAGATGAAATTACAAAATTAATAGCAGAACGAAAAGCTCCAATAGAGGAAGATGCACAAATAAGAAGGGCAGAGAAGGTGGCAGAGGAGGCGGCTACAGTGGCAAACACTCTTACTGATTGTGTAAATGATAATTTACACAAAGCTAATTTGATTTCAGAAACTGTTCCAGGATATCTCCCACAGGCACATCAACTGCAAACAGAATGGAGGCAAAAGGCAGAAGAAAGAGAAAAATCAATCCAAGGGCTGACAAGATTAAATTGGGACTCATACTGGACGTACTTGGTGAAGCCACACAGTCAGCACAGTGCACTTAATTGTATCATCAATTCTACAGAGAAGATTGCGCCTACACTTGCCGACTCTGTCTTTTCAGGACAGTTGAATTCTGAAGTCGGTCAACCACATCTTCTCAAAACTATGCTAGATGCCTGCAAGTTTAAAGATCAAGTTCATAAATAGTTAGTTAATAGTCTTTATTTTTAGATTTAGTTTTAATTTTACTATATTTTAGCCTAGGAAAAGGACGGTCATTAAACCGAATCCTTAATTTTTTGTAATAGACTATTTTTAGATTTAGCTAAGTAGTATTTAAACCCTTCTCATGCATTTAGAGAAGGGTCCTGGATCTTAATATTTTTGACTTGGAGATTACATTTCTGTACTCCATTGGCTTAATATATTTTTAAAAGGATCACATCTGGTGATTTTTATGCGGAATTATCTTTGAAGTGTTGCATTTCTGTACCTTGGAATTTGATTTTGCATCAGAGTTACCGGATTAGAGTATCAGATTTCATTTGAAAGTCTTCAAGATGAATAAGGTATTTCTATCTGTTCACTGTTGATTTCTTTTGTCTTATGATATTCGCTTTAAAAATTGCTATCATTTATATATATTTGTTTTCACAACGCTTCTTTTTATATATAATTTCTGAGTATAATTGAAACGTTATCTTTCATAAGTATATATAGATGGTATACAATGATGAATGCAATATGCTAATACAACTCTGTTTAATTTCTTAAACAAAGTTATCTTTATTTGTTTCTGCACATTTCAATTTAAATGATAATACATTTTTATGGTTATTGTTAAATTGGAACAATCTTAAGTTGTATTAACATATCATTACCCGGGTTAGTGCTAGAATTTCTTTATCAGTATTTAGTTTAAATTAGATAGTTTTATTTCAGTTAATTTAGTCTCATTTTCACTCATCCAAATCAACCCATCACCAACCCATTTAGTTATAAGGAAACTGGTCCTTTAAATCCAGTCGGAGCCACCATACCAAACGGAAAAGGAGTTGTCCTAAGGTCCCGACCTGGTGGTTTTCCCCAATGTTTGAAGCAGAGATTTTCTAGGCTTCAACATAACTCTAGTATGGTAATACTCCCACTATGAAGCACTTTAAAGTTTTTGGAATCAAATGTTATATCAAAAATAATGACAAAAAACTTGGTAAGTTTGAACCTAGAGCAGATGAAGGAATATTTCTTGGTTACTCTTCTAGAAGTAAAGCATACCAATGCTACAATAAGAGACTTCAGAATATTATTGATTGGATTGATGTTGTGATTGATGAATCTCTCACAGCTCCCAAAAGGGAAAGAACAACAAATGAGGATGATGAAGATGAATTTTTTCCCTCATTAAATAACAATAATATAGAAGGAGAACCTAATGAAGCACCAAAAGAAGATACATCAGAAAGAGAAAAGGCTCCATCTAGGTATGTTCAAAGAATAATCCTGAATCTCAAATTTTGGGAGAAAAGGAATCAGGGGTACAAAAAAGAAGAAATATTGTAGGATCTCCCACTTATCTAGAATTTGTATCCACCATTGAACCAAAAAATGTAAATCAAACTAGTAAAGATGAAATTTGGATTCAGTCCATGGATTTAGTCCATGAATGAAGAACTTGATCAAATTGAAAAGAATAATACTTGGGAATTGGTTCCAAGACCTCATGATAAAAATTTTATTGGAACAAAGTGGATATTCAAAAATAAGTTAAATGAAAATGGAGATGTAATTAGAAATAAAGCTATACTTGTTTGTAAAGGGTATGCTCAACAAGAAGGTATAGATTTTGAAGAAACATTTGCACTAGTAGCCAGACTTGAAGCCATAAGAATGTTTCTTGTATTTTCAAGTTTTCAAAAATTCAAGGTTTATCAAATGGATGTAAAATTTTCTTTCCTTAATGGTGATATGGAAGAAGAAGTCTATATAGAACAACCAAAAGGATTAATTCTGGGAAATGATCAAAAACTTGTTTGCAAAATTTAAAAGACCCTATATGGTCTAAAACAAGCTCCACGGGCATGGTACTATCGTCTTGAAAAATATCTTCAACAACAAGGTTTCACAAAAGGATTTGCAAACAGTAGCTTATACACAAAAATTGAGGATGATAAGATGTTAATTATTGTTGTTTATGTTGATGACATCATTTTTGGGAGTAATGAAGAATCCATGAGCAAGAAATTTGCATCTGTTATGCAACAGGAATTTGAAATGTATTTACTTGGGGAAATAACATGTTTTCTTGGCTTACAAGTGCAACAAGAAAAAGATGGGATCTTTCTCTCACAAGCAAAATATCTCAAGCAAATTATAAAGAAGTATGGGATGGAAGATTGCAAACCTGTGAGCGCTCCAATGGTGACCGGATGTAACCTCAGTTCTCGTGATGATTCTCCCATGGTAAACCAACTAGAGTATAGATCTATGATTGGAAGTTTGCTTTACCTAATAAGGACTAGACCGAATATCATGCATGTAGTTGGGGTTGTTGGACAATTCAAAGCCAATCCAAAGGAGATACATCTTTAGGCTGTAAAAATAATATTCAAATATCTACAAGGAACTCAAGATTTTGGTTTATGGTATCCAAAGAATGTTGATCTTACTCTTCATGCTTACACAGATTGGGACTGGGCTGTAAATGTTGATGACCGGAAAAGCACTAGTGGAGGTGCATTTTATATGGGGCCCCAATTAGTATCTTGGTTTGGCAAGAAACAAAGTTCCATTGCCTTATCTACAGTAGAAGAAAAATATGTGGATGTCGCATCATGTTGCACACAACTTCTTTGGATGATGCATATATTACAAGATATGCAAATTAAATTTTCTCCTCCCGTGTCCATCCTATTTGATAATACAAGTGACATCAGTATCTCAAAAAATATTGTTATGAATTCCAAAACCAAGCACATTCCTATCAAGTATCACTTTTTACAAGAACAAGTGTTTGAGAAAAAGGTTAAATTGGAGTATGTTTCCTCCAAAGAACAAGTTGCATAATATTTACTAAACCTCTTCCCAGAGAAGCATTTGAATATCTAAGACAGAAGATGGGAGTTTTCTTTGCCTCACTTATCTGAGCTGTTTGATTTCAGAAGATTAAATTAGGTACACAGGTTTCATGACTCATAGTCTCATATATACGCAAGTTTCTCTCTATACAGTCGCGTATGGATCCTTCTGTCATACAATTAGTGGGTCAGCCTTTAGAACAGTCTTTGTCATGTTGTTGAAATATATGGTTTGGCTCTGTTTCTTAGGTTTTGATGGGTAGAGTCTGTGGTTTTGGTTTAAATATCCTTTCATTTATCTACTTGATGAAGATGCTTTGATGAATTGGTTGTTGAAAATGTTCAGGATGCATAGGTTTAGGGGGAGCATTAGCCATGTTGTATGTTGAGCCTCAAGATTGTGCTTTATTTCATCTTACTTTACCTCATTTTCCTTTGTCCATTGTTATCCTAGACCCAATTGATCAATGAATTTAGTTAAAATTACTTTTAGAATGATTAACATGACTGACTTGCTAAGTTTTGTGATTTTTTTCATTGTAATGCATTTTGACCGGAACTAGCTGCAGAATGCAGACATTCCGTAGCTAACCGGAAATTCTGCAGCTGTCTTCACGTTTGGGTATGTTCCAGGTGGCCTCTCAAGAAAAACCGCATATGGGCATATTCCATGTCATGTCTACATTGTTCGTTTCTCACCATGAAGGAAAAACCAAATTCTGGATATGGTTTTGGTACGTGGGAACACATTTAGGAAGACAGACTTCTAATAGGACTGTCTTAGTCTAGATGTCCATTTCCTTTTTACGTTGCCACTTCAAGAGTCCTAATGTTATTTCGATAAGGAAAGACAATGATCCTCGAATTGTTGCAAGTCTTGTTATGTACATTTGTTATATAAACACTTGGGAAACCGAGAGCTAGGCTAGATTTTTCTCTAGATTTTGCTTAGATTCTGTGCTACATTTCTGAAGACGCAGATTGCTCTGTTCAAGTTATTTCTCTTTTAATGAAGAAGACAATATTGTTTTGAAAGCGTTGATTTGATTTGGAGTTAGATTCCGTCTGGTGGTAGAGGGCCCCTGCCTCCTGCACGGATTTATTTGCGTAAATTAGATAAGTATCTTAGTTGCCTTTACGTTTTGAAGTTTGAATTCGTAGTTGTTTTCATTAGCCACTATAGTTATACTCGTTCTAAAAACTCTTCCAAAAGAAGAAGCTCTTCCAAAAGATCATGATAATGAATGGGAAATGGCTATAGTGTTGTAGGATTTAATTGTAATCTCTTTTGTTCACCATCACAGTTATACTTATGCTAAGCACTCTTCCAAAAGAAGAAACTCTTCCAAAAAATCCTTATGATGTCTTAAGCATGATTGTGATCCTGAACGTTTCAGTTGTGTGTTTGCACTAAGTACCATAGCTATTCTTGCTCTTAAAACGCTCTTCCAAAATATCATAATGATGGGTAGAAGATAGCTATGATATCTTAGTTTTTAATTGCTTTCAGTCTTTATGTTTGCATTTGCACTGAATTGTACAGTTAGGATTGTTCTAAGAAACTCTTCCAAAATACCAATCATGATGGACAAACAGACTGTATAATTCCAGAGAATAATGCATGATAGCTTAGTTAGAATGCTCCGGAGTCTAATTGCACTTAACTCATGCTCTGTTATTTTGTTTTGAGTTTGATAATGACTTGTTAGTTCAACACTGTTTTAGACTAGTGACATTTCAAGTTCAGTTTTAGCTTAACTCATTGCATTTTCACTCCACATTTAGTTGTCACCCACGGCATATTAGATTACTTTAGTTGTTAGATTTAACCAAACAGCCTTCATTATTTACAAAACCTCTTCTTGTTCCAAATCTATAATTGATTCATAACCATATGAACAGAAGACAATATCATTCCAAGGCCTGAGGTACTTTTGCAATTTCCTTTATCATCTCACAAACAAACCTTTCCTCAAAAGACTATTCAAGGAAATCTATAACCTTTGAGTGAAGTGTAGAGGTGTTAAACTAAATTGCAAAATAGAGTTAGGAACTAGTCTTAGAGTAGAAGATCTTATGATGTCAACAATATTTTTCTCCAAATATGTTTCTACAAATCTTTAATCATGGATAAAATATTGTCTCATTATAAGTTGATGATTTAATTGTTTAGATTAGGAGAATTTGTATACTTAGCCGACCATTTCTCAAACTCTCCCAAAATACCTTTGATAAAAGAATTGGACAAGTTAAGTTTGTGTTTTGATTTATTCCCTTGAAAGTCATTATCAAGCTTTGTTTCAGTTTAGTCCTAGTTTAGATTTGATTTTGTTTCAGTAGTTGCCTTTGCATTTGCCACTTGTCATCAACCAAATAGGCTTCACTCTGTAGCTACTTTCCATTAGCTTTGTATTCATTTTCCTTGAGAGCATAAAAGACATCAAAAGACCAAAAACATCATAAATCATCATAAAAGACCAAAAACATCACAAAACACTAAACACAACGCATTAAGAGACAAACACCTAGGCACATATGGTGCACTTCACTTCAGCAGTTTACCAACCCTGGTTGACAATTAAATGAACTCAATTTAGGAGACTAGATTGAGACCAAACATTGTATATAATGCATTATTGGCATTCTATTAGTTACTGAAGTGTGTTCGATTATCTCTCTCTATTGAGGTCCTTTGGTCTTAGTTGTAATGTCATATATGTAATTTGATGTAAGGGTCCCGTTGAGACCTATTATGTAAATATTTTCATATTCAGTCATATCGGGACTTTTTCAAATTTGTAAACCCACTTGGTTGGGTTCTTGAGTCAAATATGTAACCCCACTTTGCTTGGGTAATTGATGTATGTATGTGTCCTTGGTGATAGGAAAGGTTATAGAGTCTTGCAAATCTGTTTTGAAGCTAAAACATGTGTTCAGGAGGAGTATGGTCCATATAGTGCAACGCAGATCTCGACATTCCTATATAGGTTCACCCTTTGCTCTTGTTGTCAAATGGGGAGAGTAACTTGGTGTTTGAATAATGCTTATGATTGATGTGTATATCAGGTATCTACAAGTTGTGGTGATCAAACACCAACATGGTTTCCATCAAGTCTAAAGGGGGATATTATTTGCATTATGATGTAATACATTGTCCTTGATGGCAACCTACTCGATGAGTTTCTTTTTTGATAGCAACCTATTTATTGAAGACGTAAAATTGATGTATCTATAGGTCAGTTCAGATGTGACAGAGAAAGGAATTACAGTCAGTGACAGAGGAATGATGAAGGTCAAGTTTCAAGATGTATACGAAGGTTTGATGAAGGGAACCTGCGTATACCCGCAGGTTTGATGAAGGGAACCCGAGTATACATCCAAAATTAGTGTATACGTAATTTTGATGAAGAAAAGTCGCGCATACACGTGGGTACAAAGAAGCAAAGTCATGTATGTGTTGGCGCACTAATTTTAACCATACCAAGGGTCTATACCATGGTATTAGCCCACAATATTGAGCACAATAACGACTATTGATCCTATCCAAGAATACCACCAGCACTTGTGTGGTTTTTGGCTCATGATATTGGCTAAGGCTCAATCTATATAAGGAGGAGAAGACCATAGTGCAAGTGTGTGCATGTGAATGAGAATTGAATGAATACTTCAGTCTAAAGTATATCTGCATGGATTGGGCTATATTCAATAGAAATATCTGATATTTTGATGCATTCATGAATACAATAATGGATCAGGATCTCTAGACCTGAAATGACTATGTATTTGCATGATATTTTTATGAGTTTTTTAGATATGTGGTATGGCGCATAATTGTTGAATTAAATGATATGATCTGAGAAAATTTTCCACTTTGAAGTGTTACATAGTCCTGTAATATTTACAGATCTATATGTTGGTTCATCACGGTGAAAGCGCATATACCCGCGGGTTCGTTTCAACAAAGGCGCGTATGGAAGTTAGGCTTTTTTCTGAAGTTTGATGAAGAAAATGTTTGAGCATTTTTGTTGTGTTTCTGTTGTCTGTCAATGAAGTCTCCATGTAGATATAAATTGTTTGAATATTGTTTATACTACTAATTGATTATGTATAAGGATGATCAGTGTCTGGTTGATTGAGAATGATGGATGCTTCTGACTGAATAAGGGTTCGGTAAATCTGACAGAGTGTGCCTGAACGTCTCTGATTTGTTCTGAGTTTTTTCAGATCTCTAATTTCAATATATAAAGTTCTATATGTAGTTTTCTCCACAGAAAAGTGAGTATACATGCAGGTTACTATAAGTGAAGTAGTGTATACAATTTTTTGTATGAATGATCAGGGTTGAAGTTGATTTTGTGTGTTAATACAGAAGTATGGGCTTAATGATGTGATATGGTTACAGTGATCTCACTGTCCTATTTAAAGATTGGTTGATGGTTATTAACATTGTTCTACACATGGTTTTTTGTTGAAGTTGTTGGATCCAGTGTGAAAATTTATGAAACATGGTCTGTAGTGGTTTTGAGGGCAGAAGCCTTTAGTGTGTAAGCCGAATATTCCTGCTAGTATAAGCTGGTGATATTTTTAGAGGGTTGAAGCTTCCTTCTAGTAGTGGTTGGTAAACGAGATCAGGGGGTTGGAGCTCCCTTCCAGTAGAAGCTAGAAAATGAGAGAAGGTTGTAGCCTTCTGCAGGTGGGTGCTTGCATAATGGTATGAGTCTGCATCAGTACAACATTGTAAGCATTTTTCTATATAATAAATATTGAAGACAGAGACGACAACATCGATGGTTTTCTCCCTACTTGGGTTCCCACCTTAAAATCTTAGTGTTCATGTGTGATTTATTTTGTGTGATGATTTTATTTGTTATTACTACACATATCTAATTCTTAAATTTCTATTGCATAATTGATGATCTTGGCTAAGTAAAGTTTCTGAAGATTTATTTTAACATTAAATTTATCTGGGTATATGCATGTTTCCTTTACAAAAGCCATGTGCATATGCTAGTTGGACTAATTAGAGTCACGTATAGAAATAAGTAAAGTGAAAAGAAAAGATTGTGATTATTGTAAATACTAATTCACCCCCCATCTTAGTATTTTTCACAACACAGGAAACTACCAACTGACTTTTAAATAATTCTATAAACTAAATCTTAACTAAGATTAATCTTTAACACTGCGCCTTAATATTGAGGGCTACATTATTTTAATACCTAACTTCTTACATTGAAATTAAAAATTAAATTTTCCTATTGGTTTGGTGAATATATTTGCTAATTGTTCCTTGGAATCACAAAATTTCAGAAAAATATCACCATTCTTAACCAGTTCACGGATGAAGTGAAAACGAGTGTCGATATGTTTTCTCTTTTGATGAAAGACATTGTTCTTCGATAAGGAAATAATGAAAGTGTTGTCACAAAAGATTGAAATAGATTCATTTTCTGTATATCCGAAGTCTGATAGAAGTCTTTTCAGCCACACTGCTTGACATGATGCTGAATTCGCTGCAACATACTCAGCTTCTGTTGAAGATAACACAACTATGGGATGCTTTTTGGATGATCATGAAATCAAATTTCTGCCAAATATAAAAGCATATTTAGAAGTTCTTTTTCGATCATCAATACATCTTGCATAATCATTGTCTATATAACCAACAATATTACTATCAATAGAGGTTGTATACAACAAAACATAAGTACTTGTTCCTGCAATGTATCTTACCACCTTTTTTCCAGCTTTCCAATGACAATCTTTAGGAGATTCCATAAACCTAGAAATATAACTAGGAAAATGCTATATCAAGTCTAGAAGCAGTTAGATACATTATACTACCAACAATTTGCTTATACAAAGTTGAATTAATAATAGCACCCACATCATCTTTACTTAATTTTGTACCAACCTCAATATGAGTATCCACTGGTTTACACATGTCCATCTTAAGAAATTTCAAAATATCAGCAGCATACTTCTGTTGACCCATAAAATTATTATCGTGTGTTTGTTTCACTTCGATACCTAAGATGTATCTCATTAATCGCAGATCTTTCATTTAAAATTCATTTTTCATAGCAGATTTAAATTTATCTAACTGCATATTACCTGTATAAATTATGTCATCAATATAAAGACATAGTATCAGCATATTACCTTGATGATCATTCTTGATATACAAAGTGGGTTCATGGTTGCTGCTTTTGAAACCATTATTGAGTAAGTAATGGTCTATTCGGCTGTACGAAGCTCTTGACGCTTGCTTCAATCCATACAATATTTTCTTCAACATGTACACATTATGTTTTTGATTTTTTGTTTTGAAACCAGGTCGCTGATCAACATGCACTTATTCATTCAAAACACAATTTAAAAAATCAGACTTTACATCCATGTGGTAAATAGGCCACTTGTTTTGTGTTGCAATAGCTAATACAAATCGAACAATATTAATTATTGCTACAGGTGAAAATGTTTCACCATAATCTATGCCAGGTTGTTGTGAAAAACCTTTGGCAACTAATCTTGCTTTGTGTTTATCAACTTCACCTCTCTCATTTAACTTAGTTTTTAAAACCCATTTGACACCTATAGAATTTTTATCATTAGGTAGATCAACCAAATCCCAAGTTTGATTTATTTCAATAGCATCGATTTCATTATTCATTGCATCTACCCATTCCTTTTCCTTTATAGCATCTTAAAAACAAGTAGGTTGAAATGAGAGAAATGAAAAATTTACAACATCATCAACATCGTCTTGTGCATAAATATCACTTAAGCTTATTTTTTTTGGATTAATAGAATCAGACTCACTTAAATATGATGAAATTCTACTTCTTGATGAACTACTACTGGTTTTGTTCTGAACCTGTAATCTTGGAGTGCTCGTTGTAGGTGCTTGATGTTCGTCTAACATAATAAAAGGATTAGGAAAAATATTGTTCTCCATTTCATTCCAAGATTTTTCTTCCATAAATTTCACATCTCGACTTACGAAAAACTTCTTAGAAATAGGATTAAACAATCTGTATGCTTTATATTGGTCACTATACCATGTAAATATATACTTTTTGCTTCTATCATCAAGCTTCTTTCTTAATTTTTCTGGAACATGAGCAAAAGCAATACAACCAAATACTTGAAAGTGTGAAATAATTACCTTTTGTCCACTCCATGATTCTTTAGGTACAAGACTTTGAACACTGGAAGTTGGTGATCTATTCAAAATGTATACTGAACATGCAACTACTTCAGCCCATAAATCTTTAGACAAATTTCGTGTTTTGAGTAGACTTCAAGCCATATTCATAATTGTTTGATTCTTTATTTTCGCTACTCCGTTCTATTGTGGAGTATAACTGGTTGTCATCTATTTTTTAATACCATGTTGTTTGCAAAAATCAATGAATTCGTTAGATTCATACTCACCTCCTTTATTAGACCTGAGAACTTTAATAAACTTGCCACTTTTTTTTTTTGAGCCTCGGCTTTGAACTGCTTGAAATTGGAAAATGTTTCAGATTTTTATTTTATGAAATACACCCAAATTTTCCTGCTAAAGTTATCAATAAATGTAAGAAAACAGAAATTTCCACCTATTGATTGTGCTTGCATAGGACCGAACAAAGCTATATGCACTAACTCTAGTTGTTCTTTGGCTCTATAAGAGGCTGACAAAAAACTATCTCGCTTACGTTTACCCATTATACAACTTGTACAAGAAGAGATGTGGTCAAGCAAAGTAGGAAAACCTTTCACCATAGAATGTCTTTGCAATAAACTTATACTTTTTATAGGTAAATGAACATATCACAAATGCCACAAGTCAGTTTCATTAGGTGTTGAAACATTATGTGCATACAACTTCTCACTTTTCATTTTTAATTGATACAACATGATCTTTGTGATAGGAATCTTGCAAAAAGAGACTTATGTTGATCAGAAATCATGCAAGTAGTGTTATGAAAGCTAACATCATAACCATGTGCATCTAACTAACAAACACTCAAAAAATTATGCTTGAAATTGGGTACATAGTAAACATCATAGATATTATTCACCACATTTTGTTTGGTTAATATAGGTACAACACCCTTTCCTGAAGATTTGACCTGATGATCATCACCCAAACCAATAGAGGAACTCAAAGAAGTATCAATATATGAAAGCAAATCACTATGACCAGTCATATGATTACTACATCCACTGTATACCAACCAAACATCCTTATTAGCTACATGCACAGTCACTTGGCATGCCAGAAATAAAGCATCAGATGTTTCACATTCAATTTTTGTGACATTGGCTTTGTTTTTACTTAAAACATATTGTAATTTTAGACATTAAGACTTATAATGGCCATATTTTTTACAATAGTGACACTGAATTTTTTATTTTTCTATCCACCTATGACCATGATCAGTTTCAGACTACTCTGAATGTGTTTGATTTACCTGTGATCTATCATCTGACTGAGATTGTCCTCTTCCTTTTCCTCTCCTTCTACGAAAACCTCTTCCTCTACCTCTATCCATAGAAGCTTTAGATTTGAAATCATTCTCTAAAGTACTAAAATATAAATTAATTCTTTCTTCATGAGCCAATAAAGATCCTGTTAATTCTTCCATATACAATTTTGTTAGTTTTTTCGTCTAAAAAACAATAACTATCATGTCAATTTTTTAGGGAAAACATCTAAGAATATTTTCAACAATTATTTGATCTTCTAGTTCTTCACCATTCATCCTAAGTTGATTAAAAAAACCCATAAATTTAGTCATGACCTGATCAACTATTTTTTATTCAATCATTTTAAGTGTTTCAAATTGAGTTCTGAGAGTTTGTAATTTTACCATCTTTACTTTCTCATTACCTTGATAAGAAAATTTAAGTATACCCCATATTGATTTAGTAGTCTTAGAAACAGTGATTTTAAGAAAACAAGAGTCATCCAAAGAATTTAAAATGCATGAATCAACTCTACCTTCTTTCTGCTTAAGTTCATTAAATTGTCTTCTTTGAGCAGCATTCATAGCAGCTATTACATTTGCATTAGGTTCTATGAACCCTGATTCTAGAGTTTCCAAACAACCTAAACCTTGTAAGCATGCTTTCATTTTAATACTCAATAAATAATAATTCTTCCCACAAAATAATGGTGTAGGGATTGCAAACTAACTTGTCGAAGCCATGTTTGAAGCAATCAGAAATCCGAAAACAACTCCTTTTAAACACTTCAAAATAAATAGGATAAACTGACTTTCAATGAGGGTGATCAAAAACTATATTGGTTTCTCTCTATTTAAAATCAATATCTTTCAAGAAGGGTCACTACAAAATAATGATAGGAGACAAGTTTGAGATATTTAAATCCACAAGAAATAAAGCAATAAAATAATATTGAAGGGACTGTGTCGGCCAAGAAAGAAATTAAAATACAAATAATTGCATATATATGGGTTTTCATGGGTTTATATATCTCGTTGAACACTAGTCAGGGAGTACACAGTCAAAACCACATCCAGATGCTTTAATTCAAAGAATGAGAATTATTGCTACAAAAAACCTGATCCTCGTTGGTGTGGGAAGAGAAAAAAAGTCAACCTAGCTCAGATTCAAAGCATTGGTTTGTAGACTGCTACTCCTTCAACAACAAATAATCATGACTTCCGGTACACATTTAGGAACTCTTCTCAATAGATTCATAACTAAACATATCGATTGAATGCCTTCTCTATACGTGTCAGCCATCTACAATGCATTCCGATTTTTTTTCTCTAAAATGTTCATCAAGGGTCTTTCGTATGGGATAGAGGATCTTTGGCGGTGACTACAGGGCTGCTTATCCAACAAAAACAACAAAATAAATCAATAGCTAAAACCCTTTGAAGGTTGGCAGTCTCGTAGACAGTCTCTTCACTAGCTTCACAACAAACAAACATAATCGACTCTAGGCTTCGATACCATGAAAAATTTACGAAATAGAGAGAGAAGCAAAACAATGAATTTTATGAGAACACGCCATAGAAATATGCTTTATTATGGAGGTATATATACATGTTTGATAATCAGTTACAATAAGGAAAATACCAACTAACTTCTAACTAATTCTAGAAACTAACTCTTAACTAAGATTAATCTTTAACATTCACAGGAAATATACATTATCTCACAGGGGGCATAGCTAAATCCCTTGTCAATTTGACGAAAAAAACTACTTAGATCTCTCCAGAAACATGTTCACTAGCAGTATACATAAAGCCATCGCCAATTTGAGTCTGTCAAACATGTTCACTGGTCCCATCCCTAAAACCGTTTTTAATTTTAGTGAATTAGTTACTTTAGATGTCAGTGACAATAGGTTAAATGGTAGCATCCCTAAAGATATTACTAATTTAAAAAATCTTGAAAATCTGATTCTCTCGAACAAAATTTTTACAGGCACAATTCCTAAAACTATAGGGAAACTCCATTCATTGTATAACTTATATTTGGACTCAAATAAATTCACTGGATGTATTCCATATAGTATAGGTGAGTCAAAAGCTCTAAACTCACTAAATATGTATATAATAACTATTTTTTTGGGAGTGTTTTGGAGAGTATTAGTAGTTTCGTTGCACTTCTTCCATTAGATTTATCTGAAAATAATTTGGAAGGAGCCATTCCTTATGGTATTGGTAATTTCTTTTCTATAATGTTTTTTTTATTCATTCTAATAATTTTTCTGGGATATTTCCTACATCTTTAGCCAACTGTAAACAAATTCTTGGATTGGATTTCAGTAAAAATGAATTAACAGGTGAGCTTCCTCAATACTTCACCTTTTTTATGGATTGAGATTATTAAGCCTCAGTTATAACAATCTGCATTGGTTGCATTCCTCAAAATATCACAAATCTTTTCAGTTTGTGTGTGTTAGATTTATCCAACAACAAATTTAGTGGAAGAATGCCACCACATCTTGAGAAATTGTCTCATGTAAAGGGTTCAAATAATCATGCAGTTTGTGGAGAAATGGAAATTTTCATAAAAATATATGTGTATAATCTACCATATTGGTGGCTTGAATACACTATATTCGATTTATCTTGCAAGAATATCATAGGATAAATCCCTCCAAGCATAGGAAGTATGAGTGGCTTTTGGTTGTTGAATTTATCTCAAAATCATTTGGAAGGAGAAATACTTGCAAATCTAGGTCAAATATCTACTTTGGAGGAACTGGACATGGCAAATAATAATTTAAGTGGAACAATCACTCAAGAGCTCTCTATGCTACACAAATTGAGCATTCTAGATGTTTCATCAAACAACCTTTGTGGGAAAATCCCAACTGGAGCACAGTTTTCCACTTTCAATGTAACTTCATTTCAAAATAATAAGTGCTTATGGGGCTGTCCATTAGATTCATGTAGTGAAAATGAAAGACCAATGAGAAAAACTAATGGTCTTAATAAAAGTAGTAATGTAAAGGTGGGTTGGCTAAATCAGGTGAAGGAAAATATTTCATTAGTAGCATTGGATATAGGAATGGGGCTTGGATTTGGGGGAGTGGTCATTATCTTTATATTTTATAAAAGAGCTAAATATTGGCTAATGTATCCATATATCCCACCTCAACCTTTTTTTGGGGTGTATAGATTTCCTAAATAATAACTGATGGGCCTCTAAATTAGACATAAAATAAGGCCCATCTAACCTTTCTTAGGCCCATCTACCTTCCTTATGCACATAAAAGGATATATTAAATCTCTCCTTCTGCACTAAATAATGTTTTATTATGCTTTAATATGTTATTAGGAAGGATTACAGGTAATTGCATATTTTTTCCTAATATTGTTTATTTTTGTAGAATATTGTGAGAATATTTGGCAGATTATACAAATTTGGAGAAGGAGATGATTTAGGGACTTGCTCCCTGCCACTAGAAGATCAAGATTGGAGAATAAATGAGCACAATGTCAGGAAATTATGGAGAAATCTTGGAGAGATTCAAGGGGATTTTCCACCCTCCTTAACTATCAAAGGCAGCCAAGAAAAGTGAAGACCAAGTGCACTCAAGCCATACTTCACTTGGAGTGTCCAGCAAATCGAATTCCAAGAGGCAGCCAAGCAACTGAAGACGAAGGGCACTCAATCTATGTTTTCTTGGAGTCAAAGTGGAATCCATCACCATTTTCCAGGGAGTTATTGGTAGCTACCCTGTAGAATAAATAGAGCTAGGAAGGGTTAGTCAGTTAGTCTATTCTAGTCTCGATTATATTCAGAAATATTGTTGTGAGCTATTGAGATTTTTGTGCTATTCAGTGATCAAAATTTCAGAGATGTATGAAGTTATTCTTTTATGAAATGAGTAAATTGATTTTATTTGATTGATTTAAGCTTCAGAGGGCTAGGCTCGTGGGTTAGGGCCCAACCCATATGCCTCAACTTCTCTATTGTTTCCATTCTTTTCTTTCATGTCATTTAGCTAGTTTTTATTTTGAGCATTTAGCTAGTTTGTTGGTATTTTTATTGATGTTTTAGTTTACTTCCCGTTGTCTTTTCTTGTAGATTTAATTTTCTTACCAAGTGATAGAATAGTTGATAAACTCCATAAAGTTGTGAGGCCAGCCTTTCCCTCTCAACTCTCTTGAGGAGGGTAGAACTTTCCCCATAGACCAAAAATTCTTTCTCGCTTATGATTTCTTCGAAATAGATTAGATCAGTCCCTGTATTTTCATGAACATATTGTCTGCCTTTCTTGCATAAATAGGCAGGGTGATTGCAGGTACGAGCAACATAGCCTAGGAGAAGTTTTCCAGCACCTCCTACTTCATCTTCCATCTTCCTTCGATCTCTATGTTATGCTCCTGAGCCTTGCTTTTTACGCCTCCATTCCCCTCCTTAAAATCACCGTTGTCGTACTTCGCAAATCGCACTTCGCGACTTTTTACTTTAACATTTACCGCTCGTTGTAGCTGCTTGCGATATTGCGATATCGCATATCACAGATCACATCTTTCCTCTTTTTCTTTCGAGACTTACCGCAAATCGCATCGCCTTGCCATAATTACACTTCACATTATTTAGCATGTTTCGTTCACACTTACCACTCCAGCTGCCAATTGCGATATTGCGAAATCACAAATCGCAAATCACACCGTTTACCTTTTTCGGATAACACTTACTGCTCATGCCACCGATGCGATAACTCCACCACGTCACCTGTCACACTCTGCAGTTTGCAGGACTTACCTCATCACACTTCACATTTCGCTCCCACTCCCAAGCAACACTTTCGCTATCCCTTTAAAAATGCGATATTGCGATTACAACATCGCATATCACAACCTTTGTCCTCTATCGCACTCCACCATCGCACTTTCTAAATTAATATACTCCAAGGCCTATTTGCACTTCAACAAAGCTTTAATCTAGTTTAAACCCCCGCTTTCCACTCCTAAGCCTCATTTCATGTGTTAAGCCATTCGTTGGCCTCTTTAGCATTTTTCTCTCCTCCAAGCTGCAAACCACTCTTTTTAATTAGAATTAAGTCATGGATAGATTATTTGCATGAGTAGAAGCATGGTAGATAGACCATAGGATATATAGAGTACATTTAGTCGATTGGCCAAGTTAAGTGTGGTTTAAATCAGTTTCCTTTCTGCAACTTAGTTTAGTTTCTTTTCAGTAATTTCCTTTCAGCAAATTAATTTAGTTTCTTTCTGTCATTTCCTTTCAGCAATATAGTTTAATTTCTTTTTAGTCATTTCCTTTTCTATAAATTAAATTAGTTTCATTCTTGTCATTTCTTTTCAGCGATTTAATTTCCTTCTGTCATTTCCTATCTGCAATTTAGTCTAGATCCATTGAAGTGTGATAAACTTCCTTGAGAACCCTTAGAAATAACACCCTTTTGTAGAGAGGAAGAGGATGACATGAACAGAATGCATCTACTGTGTATATAGCATTGTCACCTCTAATTTTGTACGAACCCCGTGTTGATAAAGTAAAGTAGGGCAGCCCCTAGAGTTGCAACACTCTTGGTGCAATACCAGGGCTCACCACTTTTTGGCGATGTTGCCAGGGAGGTGTCTAGTAGATTCTTTGATTATGTTTTAGCATTATTTTCTGCTTTTCTTTTTCATGTTGTTTCCGAAATATTTAAAAATACAAAAAAATCTTATTTTCATGCCTCATAGGAGTAGGGATACTTGAAATCTTTTTTTTTAAATACTTCTCCAACACCAACCCCCCCACTTGACCACGTGGTGCAGTAAGAAACACATCACCATACACTTTTGAAGAAAGAAGAGATGGATGGATATGATGACAATAAAGAAGATCTTATTGGGTTTCCCATTCAAGATATGGACATCAGTGTACCTATGAAGAACATCCCTCCATCTTTCCTTCCCAACTTCCATGGTATGAGGACAGAGGATCCATAAACATTTCTCTTTGAATTTGAGATACTTTGTAGGTCTTATGGCTACTTATCACATACTCAAAAACTAAGATTGTTTCCTACAACATTGAAGGATAGATCTCTTAAATGGTTCATGAGTCTAGGTACTAATTCAATAAGATCATGGAATGATATGCAAAATATATTTCTTGAAAAATATAAATATCGTGATCTTAAAGAAGAAATTTTTAGAATGAACCAAGAAGAAGATGAGAGCTTTGAGGATCTAATAGAAAGGTTCATGTATAATGTTAAGAGGGAAAAAATGCATCATCTAGGATTTTACACACTAAAAACCCTCTTACTTAGAACAATTAGGGATGAGTGGACTAATCTCCTTAATCTCATGAATAGAGGAGATTCATACCAATTTTCATTTGAAGAAATTTGTGAAACATGCAAGCGCATATCAAGAGGAAGGGAAAGATAAGTAAATCAACATCAACATTGGTAAGGCAAGATGAACTTGGAAATTTTCTTGATAAATTTAAAACAGAAATTCTTAGCAATCCAAGTGAACAAGTAGAAATGTTAAGAATGCAAAATGAACAAAAATACGATGGTGATAATTTTTTATCCATGCAGAATCATATGCTACTAAATGTTGTTCATCATAACCCAAGTTTAAAGAAGTTTACGAAGAAGACAATGGAGCAAGGCAATCACCAAAGAAGTTATGTTATGTAGCTCCAAGGAGACCTTGGCATCCTAGTCAACTTGATATGATGTAAGGACCTACTTCAAAATGTCAAGATTACTCACATCCATCTCAAACTAATTGGGATACACTCCCTCCTTGGCAACCTTGGCCAACTCACCCCCAAAACCAATCTTGGAAACTGTAGTAGATCTGATAAGAAAATATATAGAAATATAAAATATGCCCAAGAAATAACACCATAGAAGATAAAACTTCAGATCTTCATTAATATCAAAACCCTTAAGGTAGGGCAACACCATACATTCACTCCTTAAGGAAGGAGATCACTCCACAGGCCATATGCTTGTCCATACAATAATCCTTGACATCTCTCAATGGAGTCTCTAACCTCTATATAGGTTTCATACATGTAATACCATGAGTAGTTACCATGGGTCTCTCAATACCATACATCCAATACAATGGGCTTATCACTTTATTCCCTCTCTACATGTGGTCCCTTATATAATGTGGGTTAACCACTTTATTTATTAACTATGGCCCATTTATTTATCATTCTTATATTAATACATCATATTATTCCCTTGGGTACCTCCCTCTGTACCATATATTATCCCCCCATAGGTACACTACATTACACCCCCCTTAAACATGTTTCGTCCCCGAAACATGAGAAGAACACAAATAATAAGATCTACTCAAAAGAGTATTCCATTGATACCATTCACGTGCATCCAGCCATCCAAGAGAAATGTGAACACTCGATCTAGTCGGTGCCTCGCTCGCTTGAGATGGAAGCGGGTTCTGGTGGTTCTTCTGTGTTGATGTGTTGTCAGTGGATCATCGCATCTCTCTATGTGTCATCCAAGGGTTGTTGTCCTTGTTGCTAATTCGTTGCCACTTTGCTGGTTGTTGTCTTGCTGGGTGATGCGGGTGGTGATATGTTGAAGCTTTAACTGATGTAACATCTTTCAGTAATTCCTCCATTATTGGTGATGGAGTGGTGTCTGGTTCTTTTATTGGTACTTGCTTTGATGTTTGTGTTTCGCTGTCTACCATCAAAGGCTCATCATCTGATGTATCTGGTTCTTTTGTTGGTACTTGCTTTGATGTCCGTGTTTGGCTGTCTACCATCAAAGGCTCATCATCTGATGTGTCTGTCTCGTTGGATATTTGTGCTTCTGCCTCCCTGGTCTCTGCATGGTTCCTAATGCAAATATCGTGCAATGTAATTTTCTTCTTTTTATACCAGAGTTTCATGAATTTCTTTTGCACATTAAAATTGACAGTACCAATGGATTCCATCCAAGGGTGTCCCAAAACAACGTCCACAATATCCATATCTGAAGCATAAAAATCAGAATGCAACACATATTTATCCATAGAAATCTTCAAATCTTTATAAATTTGAACATCTTCATTATCAACCTGTGTCTTTTCAATATGCTTTGCTGGAACTTGCAATTTTTTAGCCAAATTCACATTGATACAATTATGATTGCAACTAGGAATGATAGACACTATGATGTTCTCTTTCTGAATACTTCCATGAACCTGTAATATGGAAATATTAGTAGAAAATAAGTCTTTAGGGCTCTTGCTGTCCTTCTTTCCGGCTTTAGACCACTTGTCCAAAAGGACTTTTTCAAGTTTTTTCTCGGGAAGTTTCCTCACTGAGCTATCAAGTGAGGTCCACCATTTATCTGCCTCATCTTTCATATCAAGCCCTATGGAGCCTATCCAAAATTGTCGGTAGCGATCCTTGTGATATTGTAAAAAATCTTCAATAGTAGGACCATCATCTTTTCCTGTAAACTTCATCTTGCGAGAACCCATAAAATAAAGTAAGGGTTTTGAAGAAAATCACTTACTTTGGCAAAAATTTAAAATGGACATTACTCGGTCAATATAACTCAGAATCCTTAATATAACCTGTTTTTGAAAATGGAATAGCCATTCTGCATCTAAACATGTTGCTGAAAGCCCGATCCAGGCACTCTGGAAACACAGATTTGCGCTGCAACTGCCCCGGCGTCACAAAATTACTGAAAAATGGCTGATTTTAAATCAGTGATAACTCCCTCATCCGGACTCCGATTCGACTGATTTTTTTTTTGAAATCGGGTGATTTTTCAAGGGGAGCTCAGATCTGTAATTGGTTGTCTGAAATTTTGCACCAGAATCTACTAAAACGTCAGGAGAGCCGCCGTACAGAAATTGTCGTCAGAAACATTTCTACAACATAGCTGAATTTAAATCAGCGATATCACCCTCATCCGGACTCCGATTCGACTAATTTTTTTTTGAAATTGGGTATTTTTCGATAAGGAATCCAGATCTGATATTTATTTTTGAAAAATTTTCACCAAATTTTCCAGATCTGCTCTACAAACTCGCCGCCCAAAAATTTCCTGCAAAAAATGAAAAAACAAATCTCCAAACTCTGCCCAAGAAAGTGCTCCGATACCACTTGTAATAGATCTGATAAGAAAATATATAGAAATATAAAATATGCCCAAGAAATAACACCATAGAAGATAAAACTTCAGATCTTCATTAATATCAAAACCCTTAAGGTAGGGCAACACCATACATTCACTCCTTAAGGAAGGAGATCACTCCACAAGCCATATGCTTGCCCATACAATAATCCTTGACCTCTCTCAATGGAGAGTCTCTAACCTCTATATAGGTTTCATACATGTAATACCATGGGTAGTTACCATGGGTCTCTCAATACCATACATCCAATACAATGGGCTTATCACTTTATTCCCTTGCTACATGTGGTCCCTTACATAATGTGGGTTAACCACTTTATTTATTAACTATGGCCCATTTATTTATCATTCTTATATTAATACATCATATTATTCCCTTGGGTACCTCCCTCTGTACCATATATTATCCCCCCATAGGTACACTACAGAAACATGGTTGGCAAGGTCCTTATTAGGGAAATCTACAATATCCTCAATATTTCCCTCCATATCCTCCATACCCAACTCCATGATATCCCTACCATCCACCTCCACCACAACCACATCCATCTCATATATCCACCCCCACTCAACTACCTGTACCACCATTTCCAAACCCACACCATGAAGTATCTCAGCCCACTTACAAAGCTGAGGTACAACACTACCAAACATATCCTCTTGATCTAAATGGTCTATATCTTACTTCAAGAAAGGTATTACAAAGAAGAGGTTGTCTCACTGTCATTGAAGGACAACATCAAGAAGAAGAAGATCCAAATGAGGAGATCAAAGAATCAAGTGTTTCACTTGATGAAGAGCAGATATCAAAATCAGATGTTGAGAGAGTTCCCTCATGTTTACCATCATTTCCTCCATATGTTCAAGAGAAAAATCAGCAAAAGGAGGAAGATTTGACTACCATAATAGAAGAGGAAATCCAAGGTGATCCAAATCAGCAAGTGAACCAGGGGAATCACAACTATATTGACATATGGTTCCAAACAGTCATGAAGTTGCAACAACACACTCTTCTCCAACAGTGCTTAATACAATCCCAGTCAAAGAAATTCATCTCTTATATTCAGGTACATGTTAGAACATGTATAAAAAGTGTGCACCTGATTTTATCTGTCATCTTGATGTGCACATGGCTCCATTAGAAGTATTCCTATACTTGAAAAAGGTTTTTTTTTTTGCAAGTAGAGTAGGAAACTGAAAAAGGAAAAAAAAAGAGAAAAAAAAGAATAAAATCTCAAGTGAAAACCTCTTTTGAGGCATCGGAGATTGACTCACTGATTGAAAACCTCGATGAGGTGGCCATTATGTTGAAAAAAAGAGGAAAATAAAAGATCCTAGGTGAAAACCTCCTTTGAGGTGCCTAGGAAGACCTTCTAGTTGAAAACCTCATTGAGGCATCCAGTAGGCCTTACAAAAAAAAGAGAGAGAAAAAATGTATTTCTCCATGTATCTATCTCTAATGAATTTAGGTGCTCTCCAACCTTTGCAATCAGAAAACAACAAGTTGGCACAAAAAGAAAATTTGGTCAACACTTTAGTCAAAGGTAGTCAAACTTTGACTTTCTCCTCTTGTGCTCATAAGCTCCAAAAGGACCTCAAGCAGATTATCATATGCAACTTCAGAAATACTTCAACAACCATATTAGTAGCTTCAATATCACATGCAAAAACAAATCAATGGTAAGGCTCAGGTATGCAATCATCTAACCCTTTCTTCGAATATATTTTAGCTTAATAAAACATTAAAAAGTGTGAGAAGGAAAGTTTTTATATAGCCAAAATAAGTAGCAGAGCAACCTCAGCCTTATCTAGCAACTAGCCTCACTTTTTCCACCAAGAAAAGGAACAAGAAAAAATAAAATGACTTGAGAAAGTGGGTAGTAAGTAGTTCATTGTAATAAAATACAAGGACTGCCAAGGGGTAACCAAGGGTGAACTCAGTTAATAGAGAAAAAAAAAAACTCTGAGTTTACTTTGAATGCAATATAAATAAAAAGAAAAAAGAGAAAAGAGAAAAAAAATCAAATAAAAGGTGGATCCACCACCTCTTGGCATGAAAAACAAATTTACTTAAAGCACTTGAGGACCTCCAAGAAGCACCCACAATCAGAGTTGAAAATAGAGGTGTAACAATAAGATTAAGCAGGGAGATCAACGCATGGGCCAATAAAACAGAAAACAAAATAAGCCAGCATGCAAGAAGAAACATAAGGCAGGGAGGATGAATAGGTTGCTCAGAGGATGAGCAACAGTTTCAGTAGGGGGGTGATGATGGGCCTCTAAATTAGACATAAAATAAGGCCCATCTAACCTTTCTTAGGCCCATCTACCTTCCTTATGCACATTAAAGGATATATTAAATCTCTCCTTTTGCACTTAATAATGTTTTCTTCTGCTTTAATATGTTCTTAGGAAGGATTAAAGGTAATTGCATATTTTTTCCTAATATTGGTTATTTTTGTAGAATATTGTGAGAATATTTTGCAGATTATACATATTTGGAGAAGGAGATGATTTAGGGACTTTCTCCTTGCCACTGGAAGATCAAGATTGGAGAATAAATTAGGCTAATGTCAGGAAATTATGGAGAAATCTTGGAGAGATTCAAGGGGATTGTCCACCCTCCTTAACTATCAAAGGCAACCAAGCAAACTGAAGACCAAGTGCACTCAAGCCATACTTCACTTGGAGTCTCCAAAAAATCTAATTCCAAGAGGCAGCCAAGCAACTGAAGACGAAGCACACTCAATCTATGTTTACTTGGAGTCAAAGTGGACCCCATCACCATTTTCTAGGGAGTTGTTGGTAGCTACCCTATAGAATAAATAGAGCAACGATAGAGCTAGGAAGGGTTAGTCAGTTAGTATATTCTAGTCTTGATTCCATTCATAACTATTGTTGTGAGCTATTGAGCTTTTTGTCCTATTCAGTGATCAAAATTTCAGAGATGTATGAAGTTATTCTTTTATGAAATGAGCAGAATGATTTCATTTGATTGATTTAAGCTTCAGAGGGCCAAGCTCATGGGTTAGGGCCCAACCCATGTGCCTCAGATTCTCTGTTGTTTCCATTCTTTTCTTTAATGTCATTTAGCTAATTTTTCTTTTGAGCATTTAGCTATTTTCCTGGAATTTTTATTGATGCTTTAGTTTGCTTCTCATTGTCTTTTGCTGTAGACTTAATTTGCTTACCGAGTGTTAGAATAGTTGATAAACTTCATAAATTTGTGAGGCCAGCCTTCCCCTCTCAACTCTCCCAATAGAGCTCGAGGATGGTATAACTTTCCCCACATACCAAAAATGCTTTCTCGCTTATGATTTCTTGGAAATAGATTAGATCAGTGCTTGTATTTTCATGAACATATTGTCTGCCTTTCTTGCATAAATAGGCAGGTTGATTGCAGGTACGGGAAGCATAGCCCAGGAGAAGTTTTCCAGCACCTCCCACTTCATCTTCCATCTTCCTTCCATCTATGTGTTATGCTCTTGAGCCTTGATTTTTACGCCTCCATTCCCCTCTTTTTCCTCTTGTTTAAATCCTGCACCCGCCTTTTTCTTCATAAAAATACTTAAACCATTCAGCCGCCTTATTCTTTTGTTTTTATCGGTCATAGCTATTGCATCCTTTTTAACGCAGAACGCTTGAAAAACTATTGAAACCCGACCTCTTTCTTCCCTCCCTGAAATCACCATTGTCGTACTTCGTAAATCACACTTCGTGACTTTTTACTTTTAACACTTACCGTTCGTTGTAGTCGCTTGCGAAATTGCGATATTGCATATCTCAGATCACACCCTCTTTTTATTTTGAGACTTACCATAAGTTGCATCGCCTTGCCACCATCGCACTTTGCATTATTTAGCGTGTCCCGTTTGCACTTACCGCTCCAACTGTTGATTGCAACATTTCGAAATCGCAAATCGCACCCTTTACCTTTTTCTCATAACACTTACCGCTTGTTCCGCTGATGCGATAACTCCACCATTTCACCCGTCGCACTCTACACTTCGCAGGACTTACCTCATCGCACTTTTCATTTCGCTCCCACTCTCGAACAACACTTTTGCTATCCCTTTAAACTTGTGATATTGTGATTGCAACATCACATATCGCAACCTTTGTCCTCTATCGCACTTCGCCATCACACTTTTTGAATTATTCCGCTCCAAGGCCTCTTTGCGCTTCAACAAAGCTTTAATCCAGTTTAAACCCTTGTTTTCTACTCCTAAGCCTCATTTCGTGTGTTAAGCCCTCCATTAGCCTCTTTAGCCTTTTTCTCTCCTCCAAGCTGAAAACCACTCTTTTTAATTAGAATTAAGTCATGGATAACTTAGTTTCATGACTAGAAGCATGGTAGATAGACCATAGGATAAATAGAGTACATTTAATCGATTGGCCAAGTTAAGTGTGGTTTAAATCAATTTCCTTTTTGCAACTTAGTTTAGTTTCTTTCCAGTCATTTCCTTTCAACAAATTAATTTAGTTTCTTTCTGCCATTTCCTTTCAGCAATATAGCTTAGTTTCTTTTCATTCATTTCCTTTTCTGCAAATTAAATTAGTTTCATTCCTATCATTTATTTTTCAGTGATTTAATTTCCTTATGTCATTTCCTTTCTGCAATTTAGTCTAGTTTCATTGAAGTGTGACAGACTTCATTCAAAACCCTTATAAATAGCACTCTTTCGTAGAGCGGAAGAGGATGACATGAACAGAACGCATCTGCTATGCATATAGCACTGTCACCTCCAAGTTTGTGCAAACCCGAGGTTGATAAAGTAAAGTAGGGCAGCCTCCAGAGTTGCAACACTCTTGGTGCAATGCCAGGGCTCACACTTTTTGGCGCTGTTTTCAGGGAGGTGTGTAGTAGATGCTTTGATTCTATTTTAGCATTATTTTATGCTTTCCTTTTTCATGTTGTTTCGGAAATATTGAAAAATACAAAAAAAATCTGATTTTCATGCCTCATAAGAGTAGGGATACTCAGAATATATATTTTTTTAAATACTTCTCCAACACCAACCCCCCCACTTGACCATGTGGTGCAGTAAGAACCACATCACCATAAACTTTTGAAGGAAGAAGAGATGGATGGATATGATGACAATGAAGAAGATCTTATTGGGTTTCCAATTCAAGATATGGACATCAGTGTACCTATGAAGAACATCCCTACATCTTTCCTTCCCAACTTCCATGGTATGAGAACAAAGGATACATAAATATTTCTCTTTGAATTTGAGATACTTTATAGATCTTATGGCTACTTATCACACACTCAAAAATTGATATTGTTTCATGCAACATTGAAGGATAGAGCTCTTAAATGGTTCATGAGTCTATGTACTAATTCAATACGATCATGGAATGATATGCAAAATATATTTCTAGAAAAATATAAAGATTTTGATCTTAAAGAAGAAATTTTTAGAATGAACCAAGAAGAAGATGAGAGTCTTGAGGATCTAATAGAGAGGTTAATTTATAATTTTAAGAGGGAAAAATTGCATCATCTAGGATTTGACACACTAAAAACCCTCTTACTTAGAACAATTAGGGATGAGTGGATTGATCTCCTTAATATCATAAATAGAGGAGATTTATACCAATTATCATTTGAAGAAATTTGTGAAACATGCAAGTGCATATCAAGAGGAAGGGAAAGAGTAAGTAAATCAACATCAACATTGGTAAGGCAAGAATAACTTGGAAATTTTCTTGATAACTTTAAAACAAAAATTCTTAGCAATCTAAGTGAACAAGTAGAAATGTTAAGAATGCAAAATGACAAAAGGAAGATGCTGGTGTTTTTTTTATCCATGCATAATCATATGCTACTAAATGTTGTTCATCATTCCCCAGGTTTAAATAATTTTACCAAGAAGACAATGGAGCAAGGCAATCACCAAATAAGCTATGTTATGTAGCTCCAAGGAGACCCTAGCAACCTAGTCAACTTGATATGATGCAAGGACCTACTTCACAATGCCAAGCTTATTCACATCCATCTCAAACTAATTGGGATACACTTCCTCCTTGGAAACCTTGGCCAGCTCACCCCCAAAACCAATCTTGACAACATGGTTGGTAAGGTCCTTATTGGGAAAATCCACAATATCCTCAATATTTCCCTCCATATCCTCCATACCCAACTCCATGTTATCCCTACCATCAACCTCCACCACAACCACAGCATCAACCACATCCATCTCATATATCCACCCCCACTCAACTACCTGTACCACCATTTCCAAACCCACATCATGAAGTATCTCAGCCACTTACAACGCTGAGGTACAACACTACAAAACATATCCTCTTGATCTAAATGGTTTGTATCATAGTTCAAGAAAGGTATTGCAAAGAAGAGGTTGTCTTAATGTCATTGAAGGACAACATCAAGAAGAAGAAGATCCAAATGAGGAGATCAAAGAATCAAGTGTTGCACTTGATGAAGAGAAGATATCATAATCAGATGTTGAGTGATTTCCCTCATGTTTACCAGCATTTCCTCCTTGTGTTCAAGAGAACAATCAACAAAAAGAGGAATATTTGACTGCCATAATAAAATAGGACATCCAAGTTGATCCAACTCAGCAAGTGAACCAGGGGCATCACAACTATATTGGCATATGGTTCCAAACAGTCATTAAGTTGCAACAACACACTCTTCTCCAATAGTACTTGATACAGTCCCAGTCAAAGCAATTAATCTCTTGTATTCAGGTACATGTCAGAACATGTATTCCAAGTGTGCACCTAATTTTATCTGTCATCTTGATTTGTACATGGCTCCATTGGAAGTATTCCTATACTTGAAAAAGGTTTTTTTTTTCAAGTAGAGTAGGAAACTGAAAAGACAAAAAAAAGAGAAAAAAAGGGCAAAAAAAATAAAATCTTAGGTGAAAACCTCTTTTGAGGAGTCTGAGATTGGCTCACTGATTGAAAACCTCCATGAGGTGGTCATTGGGTTGAGAAAAAGAGGAAAATAAAAGATCCTAGGTGAAAACCTCCTTTGAGGCACCTAGGCATACCTTCTAGTTAAAAACCTCATTGAGGCAGCTAGTAGACCTTCAAAAAAAAAAGAGAGAGAAAATGTATTTCTCCATGTATCTCTCTCTAATGAATGCAGGTGCTCTCCAACCTTTGCAAGCAGAAAACAACAAGTTAGCACAAAAAGAAAATTTGGTCAACACTTTAGTCAAAGGTAGTCAAACTTGGACTTCCTCCTCTTGTGCTCAGAAGCTCCAAAAGGACCTCAAGCAGATTATCGTATGTAGCTTCAGAACAACTTCCATTAGGGGAATTTTGAGGTCTAAAATGGGCCTCCTAAGAAAAATGTACAACTAAATAAACTTTATAAGAACCAATAGGATTCAATATGATGATGTCAACCATGGCAGATGATTCACCATTTTTGGAGTAAAAAAGTAAAAATATTAAAAAATAATAAAATAATAAAACTACTTTTTCAACTCGTATTTTCAACTTATCTCTCTAAGGTTTTACTAAAATTTCGATCTAACCCATTATCACATGCAAAAACAAATCAACGGTAAGGCTCAGGTATGCAATCATCTAACCCTTTCTTTGAATCTATTTTAGCTTAATAAAACATTAAAAAGTGTGAGAAGGAAAGTTTTTATATAGCCAAAATTTGTAGCAGAGAAACCTCGGCCTTATCTAGCAACCAACCTCACTTTTTCAACCAAGAAAAGGAACAAGAAAAAATAAAAGGACTTGAGAAAGTGGGTAGGAAGCAGTTCATTGGAATAAAAGACAAGGACTACCAAGGGGTAACCAAGGGTGAACTCAGTTAATAGAGAAAAAAAAAGCTCTGAGGTTACTTTGCATGCAATAAAAATAAAAGATAAATAAAAAGATAAAAGATAAAATATAAAAAAAAATCAAATAA
This sequence comes from Pinus albicaulis, assembly GCA_034641835.2. Classification (NCBI taxonomy): domain Eukaryota; kingdom Viridiplantae; phylum Streptophyta; class Pinopsida; order Pinales; family Pinaceae; genus Pinus; species Pinus albicaulis. The sequence continues at coordinate 756,471,365 of CM076571.1, read as the reverse complement.
AATGTGGATCCACCACCTCTTCACATGCAAAAAAGATTTACTTAAAGCACTTGAGGACCTCCATGAAGCACCCACAAGAAGAATTGCAGATAGAGGTGTAACAAGAATATTAAGTACGGAGATCAGCGCATAGGCCAATAAAACAGAAAACGGAATAAGCCAGAATGCAGGAAGAAACATAAGGCATGGAGGATGAATAGGTTGCTCAGAGGATGAGCAACAGTTTCAGTAGGGCAGTGATGATGGCCCTCTAAATTAGACATAAAATAAGGCCCATCTACCTTCCTTATGCACATAAAAGGACATATTAAATATATCCTTCTGCATTGAATAATGTTTTCTTATGCTTTAATATGTTCTTAGGAATGATTAAATTTAATTGCATACTTATGTTTAATACTGGTTATTTTTGTAGAATATTGTGAGAATATTTGGCAGATTATACATATTTGGAGAAGGAGATGATTTAGGGACTTGCTCCCTGCCACTGGAAGATCAAGATTGGAGAATAAATGAGCACAATGTCAAGAAATTATGGAGAAATCTTAGAGAGATTCAAGGGGATTTCCCACCTTGCTTAGCTATCAAAGGAAGCCAAGCAAACTGAAGACCAAATTCACTCAAGCTATGCTTCACTTGGAGTCTCAAGCAAATCGAATTCCAAGAGGCAGCCAAGAAATTGAAGATGAAGGGCACTCAATCTATGTTTACTTGGAGTCAAAGTGGACTCCATCACCATTTTCCAGGGAGCTGTTGGTAGCTACCCTATAGAATAAATAGAGTAGAGATAGAGCTAGGAAGGGTTAGTCAGTTAGTCTATTCTAGTCTCAATTCCATTCAGAACTATTGTTGTGAGCTATTGAGCTTTTTGTCCTATTCAGTGATCAAACTTTTAGAGATGTATGAAGTTATTCTTTTATAAAAAAGGGAAGACTGATTTCATTTGATTGATTTAAGCTTCAGAGGGCTAGGCTCGTGGGTTAGGGCCCAACCCATGTGACTCAACTTCTCTGTTGTTTCCATTATTTTCTTTCATGTCATTTAGCTAGTTTTTCTTCTGAGCATTTAGCTATTTTGCTAGTATTTTTATTGATGTTTTAGTTTGATTCCCATTGTCTTTTGATGTAGATTTAATCTTCTTACAGAGTGGTAGAATAGTTGATAAACTCCATAAATCTGTGAGGCCAACCTTTCTCTCTCAAATCTCTCAATAGAGCTCAATGAGGGTAGAACTTTCCCCACAGACCAAAAATGCTTTCTAGCTTATGATATCTTGGAAATATATTAGATCAGTGCCTGTATTTTCATGAAACTATTGTCTGCCTTTCTTGCATAAATAGGCAGGTTGATTGCAGGTATGGGCAACATAGCCCAAAAGAATTTTTCCAGCACCTCCCACTTCATCTTCCATCTTCCTTCCATCTCTGTGTTACACTCCCGAGCCTTGCTTTTTACGCCTCCATTCCCTTCCTTTTTCTCTTGTTTAAATTTTGCACTCACCTTTTTCTTCATAAAAATACTTAAACCATTCAGTCGCCTTATTCCTTTGTTTTTATCGGTCACGGCTGCCGCACCCTTTTTAACGCAAAATGCTTGAAAAAACATCGAAACCTGACCTCTGCCTTCCCTCCTCGAAATCATCGTTGTCATACTTCGCAAATCGCACTTCACGACATTTTACTTTAACACTTATTGCTTGTTGTAGCTACTTGCGATATTGAGATATCGCATATCGCAAATCACACCTTTCCTCTTTTTCTTTCGAGACTTACCGCAAATCGCATCACCTTGCCACAATCACACTTCACATTATTTTGCGTGTTCCATTCACACTTACCGCTCCAGCTGCCGATTGTGATATTGCGAAATCACAAATTGCAAATCGCACCGTTTACCTTTTTCGCATAACACTTACCGCTTGTTCCACCGATGCGATAACTCCGCCACGTCACTCATCGCACTCCGCACTTCGTAGGACTTACCTCATCACACTTCGCATTTCTCTCCCGTTCCCGAACAACACTTACGTTATCCCTTTAAACTTGTGATATTGCAATTGCGACATCCAATAACGCAACCTTTGTCCTCTATCACACTCTGCCATCGCACTTTTTGATTATTCCACTCCAAGGCCTCTTTGCGCTTTAACAAAGCTTTAATCCAGTTTAAACCTTTGCTTTCCACTCCTAAGGCTCATTTCATGTGTTAAGCCCTCCATTGGACTCTTTAGCCTTTTTCAATCCTCCAAGCTGCAAACCACTCTTTTTAATTAGAATTAAGTCATGGATAGCTTAGTTTCATGAATAGAAGCATGGTAGATAGACCATAGGATAAATAGAGTACATTTAGCCGATTGGCCAAGTGAAATGTGGTTTAAATTAGTTTCCTTTCTGCAACTTAGTTTAGTTTCTTTCGAGTCATTTCCTTTCACCAAATTAATTTAGTTTCTTTCTATCATTTCCTTTCAACAATATAGTTTAGTTCCTTTTCAGTCATTTCCTTTTCAGCAAATTAAATTAGTTTCATTCTTGTCATTTATTTTAGAGATTTAATTTCCTTCAGTCATTTCCTTTCCGCAATTTAGTTTAGTTTCATTGAAGTGTGATAGACTTCACTGAGAACCCTTAGAAATAGCACCCCTTCATAGAGCGGAAGAGGATGACATGAACAAAACACATATGTTGTGTATATAGCACTGTCACCTCCAAGTTTGTATGAACCCCGAGTTGATAAAGTAAAGTAGGGCATCCCCTGGAGTTGCGGCACTCTTGGTGCAATACCAGGGCTCACCAATCACAACAAATGTTACATTTTATTATAACAAAAGATAATATGTAGAGAACCAAAAGGTTATTCACTCCAAATATTTTTCTTTTAAATATATATAAAATATAAAAAAATTCTCTATTGATACAAATTTAAGATTGATGATTCATGACTTGAAATATATAATGTGCTTATGAAGTGACACTCTCAATTATCTTTTAATTTTTATTTGTATTGTTTATAGGTATAGTTTCACTAAGCCTAATTGTTAAGAATGTGTTTTTACCTAAAAAGGTCACAACCCCAAGTCCAAAGAGGGCTCAAGTATGTACACTTGGAAAATTAGCAATTTTGAATATGGTCTAAAAGTATGAAATGTAAGAAAATAAATTGGATTTTCCAATATATGGTTTTTATTTATTGAAAAAATTATAAGCTTAGTTTTGTATATTCTTTTAAATTATGAAAGATATTATATCTTTGAAATTACAAGGCCTTTTGTTAGTGATATGTAAAATTATCTTAACATTATCAAATAATATACATTTTTTTAATTGTTAGTCTCAATCATTACTAGTGTCTGTAGAGTTAAGGTAATAAAAATTTATAGTAAAAATAAATGAGGGAGGCATTTTAATATTTGAATATATGTCAAGAAAAAATATTTAGAAATTAGTTATATATATGTGTGTGTGTGTGTGAAAAAAATATATTTGGAATAGGCTACTTGACTCTTTATGTGTTTGTAGTTTCGTGGACAATGGATTTGTCTAGTTTATAGAAAAATAATGTAAAAAAATAGAGATGTATTTTGAAAATAGAGGATTTCATGTATTTGTAGCCAACTCAACAAGAACATCAACTTCCCCCTTAAGAAAATCAATTTAAGAGAATGCAAATGTTCTTAAGGAGAATGCATGTATTATGAAAGTGCACACATGCTCACTGAGGAATGCATGTGTGCTACTTGAGCACACACATGCTCATGCAAAGAGGCAAGTGAAGGTTGGTGGGGAGGAGAGGAGGAGGGAGAGGGAAAAAGAGAGGGAGAGAGGGAGGCATAAAGGAGTAGAGGGAGAGAGAGGAGGGGGCTAGGGAGATAAAGAGAGGGGGAGAAGGGGGAGAGAGAGTGAAAGAGTGAAAGATAGAGAGTGAGAGGGAGAGAGAGTGAGGGGGTAGAGAGAAAGAGGTAAATATGGAATTGGGTGGGGGGATACTGGGGAAGGGGGAGAGAGATAATTGTGGGAGATAGAGGGGCTAGTAGGGAATTTTTTTATTTTTTTTTTGAGAGAAAGGAGTTGGTGGTAGCGAGGGTGAGAGTAAGAAAGAGAGTGAGGAAGAGGAGGAAGTTTGAAGAGAAGGGGAGAGAGGTGGAGGAAAAGAGAGACAAAGGGAGGTAAGGAGAGAGGAATATGGAGAGAGAGATGGAGAGGGAGCAAGGATGACAGAAAAGGAAGGGGGTGGTGGGGAAGAGTGAGAGTGGGTTTGGAACATTGAGAGAAAGAGAGTGAGTAAGTGAGAAGTATAGAGTGAGAGGGAGAGAGAGTGGGGGTAGAGAGAGGGAGGAAGAGAGATAATTAAAGAGGGTAAAAGGGGGGATAGTGGGGAAGGGTGATATAGGGAGAGAGAGAGGAAGAAAAATAGAGAGGAGGGGGAAAGAGAGAGATGTGGGAGGCAAAGATGGGAACAAAGAGATATGGGAGATGAGGTAGTTGGGGGATAAAGGGAGGGAATTTTATATAGAGTGAGAGAGAATAAGGGAGGGAAGGAGAGTGAGAGAGAGGAAGCGGGGGGGACAAAGGGGGAGAAATTGTGTGTGTGTGTGTGTGTGTTTGGGTAGAGAGAGGGGGATAGAGGAGTTGTAAGATAGTGAGAGAGGAAGGGAAGGAGAGAGGGGAAGAGAGAGTAGTGAGGGAGAGAGAAATAAAGAGGTGGAGAGAGGGAGGGAGAGAGAGCAAGAGATATAGACAGGGAGGGAGATAGATAAAGAGTCAAGAAAACATAAATAGAGGGAGAGGGAGAGGGAGAGGAAGGGGAGAGAGAAAGAGAGGGGGAGATGGAGAGAGAGGGAGAGGAATGGAGGAAGAGATACATACAGTTGGTGGAGTTGTCAAAGAGGGATTAAAGGAGGGATGGAAGTATAGAGAAGAATGGAGAGGGAGTAATGTGGAGAGAGAGTTAGGAATGGTGGGGGGAGGTATATGGACATAGAAGAGAGAGGGGAAGAGGGAGATAGATAGAGAGAGATAAATACAGGTTAGGGAGTGAGGGGGAGATAGGTGGAGTCACATAATAGAGAGAGTAAGGGGGGGGAGACAAGGAGAAGGGGGGAGAGAAAATGAGAGAGGGAGGGAGGGATAGAGGGGGAGAAAGCGAGTGAGAGAGAAGGAGGAGTGGGGAAGAGTGAGAGAAGGAGGGAAAGGGAGAGAGGAAGATGTAGAGAGAGAGAAAGGGAGAGGGAGTAAGGGTGAGAGGGTGGGGAGGAGGAGGCATAGAGAGAAAGGGGGATAAAATGGTACAAGTGAGTGAGAGAGACAAAGATGTTGAGTCATTATATTTTTATAGTTATATTATTAGGTCGGCTAGAGTTTTTCATTGTACCCTTGGTATCCTATGTGTATACCAAGGACTAGTCCTAGAAGCATCTCATTTTGTTTTGTACATTATATTCATTGTAAAGGGAGGTTTCTCCCTTGAAGTGGATAATATATGTGTGTGTGTGTGTGTGTGTGTGTGTGTTAATATTTAATATTACTGATTAGTATTTATCAATATTAAATTATTATAACACTATTTAGATTTATCATTGAATTTGGAGATTTATACTAAATTTGGAGATTTTATATAATAAACTTGTTTTTTCTAATGGTTAGTTTTTTTACTTTTGACCTAGTCCTATAGTTATTTAACTCCATATTTTTATACCCCAGTTGGATCATATTCTCTTCATCTATTTGCTCTGATGGTGAACCACATTGGTTGGTTCAAAACACGTGAGCAATCAATACATTTATGTGAAGGATCTAAAAGACAAATGTTTAAATAATTATACTCATAGAAACCTCCATTAATATAAGTAATTATAACTTTAGAGGATGCTTGAAAAATCAACAGAAATGTTTATGAGTTATTGACTGTATAAAATAGCATGTCAAATCATATGAAGAAGGTGACTTGCAATATAAGAATGGTGTCTCAAAAAGACCTAAAAGTAAATATAGGTCTGTAGGAACAACTCTAAAAGGAGAAGCCAAGAAGGTAAATTATGTGGCGGGAGATAAAAAGGAAGGAGAGTGCACAAGATCAACGAAGCTTCCTAATCAGTAGTAGCATGCATCATCAATTGGTGTTAGGAACACAACTTTCATGATTTACTCTTATTTCATTTAAGTAGCATATATGATTAATATAAACAATCGAGAGCTTAAGTAAATAATTAGTATAGCTTTGCATGTTCCTTGGTTATCAATTGGTATCTCTATGCCAATTACTATTTTTGGGTTCATGTTGGGCCCTAGATATGTTATCGTATTGGTTATCCAAACCTTTCATTTACAAGCCATATTCATACCTTTACAACATAATATGTAACTATTATATTATCAATTTTCACTAAATGCATTCATTTTACCTTGTAGTTAATTATTAATGATTTATTGTATATTTTTAATGATTAAATGAGTTTTTAACTTGGTTTTCCAATGATAGTTTACTAATATGTTTATGTGCCCAAAAAACAAGTTCTAACACTGGAATCTAACAATTTGGTTCTTATATAAGTTTCAGTACAAAGTAAAAAGTTAACACATTGACACTTGTCGAAATAAAATATGTTACAACTACATTATTATGGATGGATTTATGTTCAGATTTATGTTCATTAGATCACACCTAGGTCACATGTGAAGCTCAAGTCGTTATTCAAAATTATGGTCAAACCTAAATTCCACCTACAACAATTCGGTACTTAGTTCAGTACCATTTTGGAATTTTCCATAAATTCGATACTTAGTTCAGTACCAATTCAACAATATCTATTGGTAGTTACGTCTAGATTTAGAGGAAAGTCAAACCAATTCCAAGCGCCCATCGCTCCCATCTCCAACGGTTTTTGTGGTGGACATTGAGAAAGAAATGATGCAACGTTACTAAAGGGATAAATGGCAATGTGTTGAGTTTTTGAATTTGGCCCACCCATTTTGATAGCTGCAAATACTTACCAAACCATGCAACTTGTCCTATCAACATTATTTCATGTTGCATGTTACGCTGAGTTTGTTTTAACTATATTTTTTGTAAGATATTATGAAAGTGATCGAAACATAATAATATTAGAAAGTAAAGCTCGGTGCTTCATATGAAATGAACTTAAATTAAGCACATCCATAGAACGCATAGTGATACATTTTTCACGGCATATTCTAACAAGCTTTTAACATCGGATGATCCAGATTTGCCTTATTTCTCTGTTATCTGTGCAGGCATTTTCTAGATTCGAAGTTTAGAAGTGATTTGCAGAAGATTTTCATCATTATTGAAATCAGAGTGCATGTTTGGAACATTCAATTCTCCACAGATCCAAATGATACCATTTAATGCCATGAACAGAATAATTATTGTTTTTTTCACCAATTCGATTTGGAAAAGCCTTATTTTTTAGTCTATTGGCCCATTAATGCTAAGAGTACTAATGGGCATACCTATGCCATGTCACCCATGCAAAACCACCGCAGATGATTATTAAGATTTCGCAGCTCTTCCGCCTTCACCACCTCCAGGCACGCCACCACCAGACCGTAGCCTTCACCACCTCCAGGCACGCCACCACCAGACCGTACGCCGGCCAGCTAGCAGGAGGCTCAGACCTCGAAGGAGGCCTGAGGTTTGAAATTTGAAATTGAATCCATAGATATAACTCCCGCCAACGATGCTTTGCTAAGCTCAAAGCTCGACCATTTAACGATTCCTGCAACTTAACTGCTTATTCTCTCTGCAAATATAGATATGCCCAAAGCTGGAACTTTCGAAGGCATGGTCGAAGGCATGGTGAGCCTGTGGGACAGTCCGCAGAATGATTGCCCTGGTATTTGTTTGCCCAAATCTTTTTTTTTTTCTTATTTTGGTTATGATTCAAACATGGGTTGATTGCATGATTTAATTTTGCAGAGGTGTCGCTGGATGTGTAGCAGGCAACTGCAACAAAGTTGACCTCAGGTGATGGGAAACCGAGTGAGTTTTAGCAAGAGATGGTTCACTTGGCTCCAGTTTCGAATGCATATCATTTGGTCAGTAATTTATTTTTGGAGACCGGAAATGTTTGGGAGGTCTGTGAAGGTGAAGCAAATAGTGTAGTATGCAGAGAAGAGACGCCATAAACCTCTCGGCATCAGATTCTGCGATATGAAACCTTGGCTCACATCCAAAACCATTTCTTAATAATATAGTGTTGCCTTAACCATGTATTGGTGTTGATTTTTAAAACCCTCGATAAAATTTCTTCTCCTATTTTTAATATGATTTTGTTAAACTCTGCGTTTTTAATATGATTGAGGAAAAATACGATTCTGTTAAACTCTGAGGTTCTAATGTTTTTAATATGACTAAAAACTGATTGCGCCGAGAGGTGCATCTACAGCCCAGTATGACCTTGATGTCAGGTGGGTCACTTCCTCATACAAAATGTCAGCTTAAGTTTTAAATTTAAAAAAAAAAATCGCATTGTGCTAGAACATATATCAATTTATAATACAATTATGTATTATTTATATAATTTGAATGGATAGTAAATTATATACGTGAATTTGAATGGATCATAAATTTACCTTTAACAAAAAAAATTACCACATTGAATTTCCAAATTAAGCAAAATTTTAAACATCTTTACTCTTTACTAAAGTCAATACCATTTCCTAAATCAAAGGAAAAGAGTTAATTCAACACAAACAATCAAAATCCAAAATCTTTTAATATTTCTTTTAATTAAATATTTGTAAAATGAATTTATGCTTACTCCAGAGCTATGGTAAATAAATAAAAATATATAAACTAGATGTATGGTAAATAAATAAATATTCTTTTTATATTTATTCCATAAAACTTTTTATATTTAAAAAAACTTTAAAAAGAGGTTTTATTTAGATGAAGCCTATGGGACGAATACCATGGGACAAATTAATATTGATACCATGGGCCAAATACCATGCGTAAATAAATAAATATAAAAGAGGTATAAATAAGTATGATAAATAAATAAATAAATATAAAATAGATATAAAGAGGTATGGTAAATAAATAAACATAAAAGAGGCATAAAGAGGTAAGGTAAATAAATAACAATATATCAAATAGGATTATAAATAAAAATCTAATTATATAACAAGCCTATGGCCCAAATACCATAGTAAAGAAAAGGGGTATGGTAAATAAATATAAATATAAATAAACTAGAGGTATGGTAAGTAAATAAAACCTCTTTTCATATTTACTCCATAATCTTCTTTATATTTACAAATATTTATGTTCATTAGTTTACATAACTAAGAAGAAATAGAGAAAGAGAGTGATAAGGGAGAGATGGAGAGAGAGTGTGTATGTTTAGGGGTGAGATAAAGAGACAGTAAGATGCATGGAAACAAGGGGGGAGAGAAGAAGTGAGAAGGAGAGAGGGAGGGATATAGTAATGTAGTTGGAGAGAGAGAGGGGTGGAAAGAGAGAGAGAAAGAAAGGGATGGGGGAAGAGAGAGGATTAGAGAGAGTGAGAGAAAGAGAGAGAGAGATATGGGGGAAGAGAGAGGATTGGAGAGAAAAGAGAGAGAGAGAGGTGGGAGAGAAAGGGAGAGAGAGGAAGGATGAGAGAGAGGAGGAGAGTGATGGGGAAGAGAGAGTATTGGAGAGAGAGAGAGAGATCAGGGAAGAGAGAGGGATTTAGGGGGGAGAGAGAGAGAGAGGAAGGACGAGAGAGAGGACTTGAGAGAGAGGAGGAGAGAGGGATTTAGGGGGGAGAGAGAGAGAGAGGAAGGACGAGAGAGAGGACTTGAGAGAGAGGAGGAGAGAAAGGGAGAGAGAGGAAGGATGAGAGAGAGGAGGAGAGTGATGGGGGAAGAGAGAGTATTGGAGAGAGAGAGAGAGAGATCAGGGAGAGAGAGAGGGATTTAGGGGAGAGAGAGAGAGAGGAAGGACGAGAGAGAGGACTTGAGAGAGAGGAGGAGAGAGGGATTTAGGGGGGAGAGAGAGAGAGAGGAAGGACGAGAGAGAGGACTTGAGAGAGAGGAGGAGAGAGGGATCGATAAGAGAGATGGAGTTGGAGGGGGAGAGATGTAGGAAATAAGAAATATATAAAGTGAGAAGGGGAGAGAGAGAAGGAGTGACAAGGGAGAGACAGAGAGAGAGAGCGTGTATGTTTGGGGCTGAGATAAAGAGACAAATAAGGAGAGATGGAGATAAGGGGGGAGAAGGAGATATAAGGAGAGAGGGAGGGATATAGTAACATAGTTGGTGGGTGAAGAGAGAGAGAGAGGGAGAGAGAGATGGGAGAGAAATGGAAAGAGAGGAAGGAAGAGAGAGGAAGTGAGAGAGTGGAGAGAGGGAGGGAAAGAGAGATGGACTTGGAGGGGGAGGAGGAGAGAGGTAAGAAGAAATAAATAGAGAGAGAAAGGTGGAGAGAGAGAGAGTGAGTGAGTGATAAGGAATATGGAGAGAGAGGGAAAGAGGGGGAAGATAGAGATATAGATGGAAGGTGAAGAGAGGGAAGAAGAGAGAGATGGGGAGAGGAGGGGATTGACAAAGATATTGATATATATGGATTGCGAGAGTGTGTGTGTTTAGGGGGGTGAGATAGAGAGACAGAAAAGAAGAGATGGAGGGGGATATAGATATGGATGGAGGGTGGAGAAAGGGAAGAATATTTATCACACTAGATGGATTGATATAAGTGGAGATGGTGATTTATAATCCTATTTGATTATTTTCACTATATGCATCGATTTTAGTGTAGATATTTATTTCTAATGATATTTGATTACTTGCACTAGATGCATTGATTTTAGTGTAGGTGGTGATTTCTAATACAATTTGATTTCTTACAATGAATTTGTTGATTTCAATTTAGATGTCGATTTATAATTATATTTGATTACTTGGACTAGATGAATTGGTTTCAATGTAGATGATTTCTAATCCTATTTGATTGTTTGCACTAAATGCATTGATTTCAGTGTAGATGGCAATTTCTAATCCTATTTGATTTATTTGAGTAAATGCATTGATTTCGGTGTAGATGTTGGTTTCTAGAGAGAGAGAGAGAGAGAGAGTGATAAGGAAGATGGAGAGAGAGGGAGAGAGGACAAAAGGAGGAAAGAGAGATATTAATGGGGGAGAGGGAGAGAAAGGGAATATAGAGATATAGATGGAAGGTGAAGAGAGGGAAGAAGAGAGAGATGGGGAGAGGAGGTGATTGAAAAAGAGATTGATATATATGGAGTACGAGAGTGAGTGTGCTTAGGGGGGTGAGATAGAGAGACAACAAAGAATAGATGGAGGGAGATATAGATATGGATGGAGGGTGGAGAGAGGGAGGAATATTTCTTGCACTAGATGGATTGATATAAGTGGAGATGGTGATTTCTAATCCTATTTGATTATTTGCACTAGATGCATCAATTTTAGTGTAGATATTTATTTCTAATGATATTTGATTACTTGCACTAGATGCATTGATTTCAGTGTAGGTGTTGATTTCTAATACAATTTGATTGCTTGCACTGAATGTGTTGATTTCAATTTAGATGTTGATTAATAATTATATTTGATTACTTGCACTAGATGACTTAATTTCAATGTAGATGATTTCTAATCCTATTTGATTGTTTGCACTAAATGCATTGATTTCAGTGTAGATGGAGATTTCTAATCCTATTTGATTTCTTTGAGTAAATGCATTGACTTCAGTGTAGATGTTGGTTCCTAGAGAGAGAGAGAGAGAGAGAGAGTGATAAGGAAGAGAGAGAGAGAGAGAGAGGACAAAAGGAGGAAAGAGAGATATTAGCGGGGGAGAGGAAGAGAAGGGGAAGAGAGGGAAGAAGATAGAGATGGGGAGAGAGGGTGATCGACAAAGAGAATGATATATATGGAGTGCGAGAGCGTGTGTGTTTAGGGGGGTGAGATAGAGACAAAAAAAAAAAGAGATGGATGGGGATATAGATATGGATGGAGGGTGGAGAGAGGGAAGAATATTTGTTGCACTAGATGGATTGATTTAAGTGGAGATGGGGATTTATAATCCTATTTGATTATTTGCACTAGATGCATCGATTTTAGTGTAGATATTTATTTCTAATGATATATGATTACTTGCACTAGATGCATTGATTTCAGTGTAGGTGATGATTCCTAATACTATTTGATTGCTTGCACTGGATGTGTTGAATTCAATTTAGACGTCGATTTATAATTATATTTGATTTCTTGCACTAGATGCATTGATTTCAATGTAGATTATTCCAAATACTATTTGATTGTTTGCGATAAATGCATTTATTTCAATGTAGATGGCGATTTCTAATCCTATTTGATTGCTTTGAGTAAATGCATTGATTTCAGTGTAGATGTTGGTTTCTAATCTTATTTGATTGATTGCATTAGCTGCATTGATTTCAATGTAGAAGTTATTTTCTAATCTTATTTGATTGCTTGCATTAAATGCATTGATTTCAATGTATATGTTGATTTATGATTTGATGTAATTGGATATATGATGGTACATTAATATTAAAGTGATTGGATTAAAAATATGCATTGATTTTAGTGTAAGCACAAAAAGTTATTAACAATGTAGATTGATTTTTGTGTGATAGTAATTTAAGCTATTAATATTGGAGAGCAAGAGAGACAAGTTATCATGTTTACTACAACAAATCGAGCTAAAGATTTAAATGGTTTACGATTTAAATTTTCTTTTTCATATAATCGATATGAAAAGATAACAAAACTAACAAGGGAGGAAATAAGAATAGTAGAAGAAAATATTTTGAGATTGATTGTAACATGAGTACGTTCTTATTATTCACATTTTCTATATTTCAACACTATTATTGTCACTTTGCATTTAAAAAAAATATTTCATCATTTTTCATCATTATAGTTATTAACAATAATTATCATCTCAACGAACTGAGGTAACTAAGAAAATTTAAAATTAAAATGACCAAGTTAATCTCAGAAATATTTAACATATTTAAAATGATTATATTAATATTTGATATATTTACATATTACTGATAAAAGTAATCATATCTTTGATAGATTTTCCTTGGTAGCACACGACTGAAACCAGCCTAGATCCATCTTACATCTCAAAAATATACAAAAATTTGTCCCCGAAAAATGTGTGTTGATGCCTCGTGGGAACTGGCCCTAGATCCATCCCTAACCAGCGGATCTATCATGCGCCGAGAGGGATCAAATCTCTCGAGGTGCAAACCTTTCCTCAAGTTTTGCACTCAAAAAATAGGTTTGCACCTCGAGAGATTTGATCCCTCTCGGCGCATGATAGATCCGGAGTTAGATGGATCTAGGCTGGTTTCACAAGTTTACAAACGTAACATCAAAATTTAGGTAATAAAATCTATGGGATCTATTACTGGATTGGAACAATTATTTGGTCTGGAGTTCTAATTTAATCATTTCGATTATTTGATTATCTAAATCGCTAAATGAGTTAGTTTAATAGAGAAAATTATTATTTTTAAATAAAATTTAATTTTTCATGTTTTTTTTAATAGCATTAAGAGTGATTTCAAAGGCTCACAAACATAACATGAAAAATTATGTTAATTATTACTAGTGTGGCATATATTTTTTTGTTTTGGAGTTTTTTTAATGATTTTAATTATTAGTGGATATAGTTGGTATTATATTTTTTACTAAAAATAATTCAAGTTTTAATTTATCAACTATTATTTTCATGTTTTATTTGAAAACAGGATTGTTATTATTTTGATGTAAAAATGTGTAGGAGTTACTTATTATTATATTATTTTGATGTTATATTATGTAAGAGGTACTTTTAGGTTGTATTTAGAAAATAATTTGATTACATGTATTTATAATACAAATAAATTGTGAAATTCAAATAAAATTAAGGAAAAAATATATTTGTATTGAGAAATTTGTTTTTATATATATATGTATATATATATATATATTGAATTTCGTTGATGTTCAATTAATACGACATTCGGAAGTTGAAGAGGTTTGATATAGTGAGTAATGAAATATATTCATATTTGGTGAAAGATTATACGCCCAAATTCTAGATCTAGTTAACTATTTAAAGAAGCAAGGTCCTTCATGCTTAATGCAGTAGCAAGCAAGCTTATTATACGAGATCACATATTTCGAGTTTTCCGGAAAGCATCCTCATTTGGTAAATTTCCATTATGCCCCCGGGGAACTAGTCTCTCCTACCCATTTTCTTTTCCTTTTCTCGTACTTTCCCCATTAGGATTTCCCCAATTCTCCCTTACTATTGCAACTTTGTAAGAGGGGATTTCTACCCTCCTATCGGGCCCATTAATTGGTATCCTTAGAAATAGTTGTGTCAACTAATAACTAGTGTGTTTGTTGAGTGAGATCCTACTACAATAACTTAGTGGTAGCTAAATATTTCAGATCTTTGTAGATACCTAACATTAATGTCATCCAAATATATACTTTCTTCATCTAATTAAATGATATCATGCTAACTTAATAAAAGTCATTATTAATTATACTTTTCTCTTATTACATATAATTAAAGTAGTTTATTTTACAAAGAAAAAAGGAAATAAAATATACTTTTAAACATGGTAATAAAAAAATTATGAAACTCTACCAATATAATATTAGATAATTAGTTATTAATTATTTTATTCTATTTCAATATAAATCATTCTTATCTCTTATCACATGCAATTAAATTATTTTAAACATAAAGCAAGGATAAAATGATGTATGTTTTTTTTTTAAGTAATGAAGCAATGGTGAAATTCTACAAACCTAGTGAGTAAAATTGATAATTAATTATATATTTTTAAACCTATTAATAATTAATTATCTACATTTTTAAAAAATAAGTTATTATTTTTAATTAATTAAAATCTTATTATATTATTCTATGATTATGATAATGAAATTGGTTAAAAATTTAAAACGTATTTAACTGTCTTCAAATTATATATACTTAATACATCTATGAAATATCGGAATCTTTTATTTTATTGAAAATGTGTGCTTTTTTATAATGTGTTTACAAAGTCACATTAAAAGGTTTTGAAGATGAAGAATTTATTAGATTTATTTTGTGATGTGTGTAAATATTTTTTTTTATATGAAGAATTTATTAGATTTATTTTGTGATGTGTAAATATATATTTTTATATTATTGTATATAAATTGGTTAAAATTAAATAAATATGATTAATATTTTGATTTAAATTAAAATTTCATAATCATATATAGACTTGGTTTTCTATTTAAAAAAATTGAAATGAATTGAATATTAATATATAAATGAAATATATATTAATAATTAATTTTATCAATATTCATAATATTTTATTAAAAATAATTAATTATTAATAGTAAGTTAATAATTATAATATAAATATAAATAATTAATTATTATTTAAATAATAATAATAATAATAGTGGGAGTTTAGTGGTGCTTTGCAACCTCTGTGCTAGGGTTTCTAGCCTTCTTGCACTGACGCCACCCTTCTGCAAAAAAACTCTGCTATCATCTCCTTTGCAAGCCCCTCTTCTCTCCATTGCATCTGTTGATTCACCTTTAATGGATCTGTTACAGGGGGGGGGGCTCACAAAGCCTCCCCAAACGTCAACACTGTTTCAAATCAGAAGCCTCCTTCTGACACAACACAGCCCTCCTCTGGCAATGCACAATTCTCTGTCACGGGCAAAGAACTGCAGGACAATGCCGCACACCACCAATCTTCTGGGAAAGCGCCGAAAGGGCAAACAGATAAGAATGTGGATCCGTCGAACGCCACGACTGGACCCAAAGCAACCTCTGCCACCTGCAGGCCGATAGCTGTAGAGCGTCCCAAGATTGAGCTCCCAAGCCATCGCATCAACGCCCAGATCCAGTACATGAGAGATCATGCGATGATCAGCAAATCTATGGGTTTTTGGCTCACCGAAAAATCCCTACATGGTTGGATTAGGTCTAAATGGAAGCCGAAGGGTCAGGTTACGCTCCAACTCGGACCTAAAGGGTTTTTTACAGCCATTTTCAACTGCCTTGAGGACAGGAACCATGTCATGGACGAGGGTCCCTACTTTTTAACTCCTCAGGCCTCTACTTGCGAGACTGGATTGAGCGATTCAATGCGGACAAAGAGGATTTTAACTGGGCACCAGTCTGGATTAGGCTTTACTCTCTGCCTCTGGAGTACTAGGACGAAGAATCCTTAAGATACATTGGCAATGGCCTAGGCGAATTCATAAAGATAGCAGAGGAAACCAAGTTCAGGCGATATACCTCTTACGCTCGAATCTGCGTCTTCATGCATCTCGCACAAGCCCTTCCAGATTCAGTAAGTCTCTACCACAATGACTATGAATGGGTGCAGTTTATTGATTATGAACATGTGCCTTTCAGGTGCCGAAAATGCCATGCTCATGGCCACCTATTCTGTGACTATCCTCTTAATCCGCCTCCCAACAAGCCCTCTAATGCTTCTTCCACCCCTGATGCAGAGGGTTTTACTAAATTCCAGAATCAGAGGCATCATAATAAGAAATCCCCCCCTTTGAATCCCAAATCCTCCTCTCAAGCTCTGGATTTCCCTTCCACTAGCAATAGCTTTGAAATCCTTGCTAATCCCGCTCTACCTACCTCTGAAACCCCTCAATCGGTCGCCAACCTCCAATCCCTATTAACCTCGGAGCCTATTCTAGACCCTTCCATCCCCTCTAATCGCTCGAAGCTTTCTCCTGATGCTTTCCTCTTGCCTTCCAAGTCTTCCTCCTTCTTTTCCGTTCTTGTCAATGGTACTCCCTCTCATCCCTTCACTCCCTCTCATGGTATTCGCCAAGGTGACCCTCTGTCTCCCTTTCTCTTTATTCTTATGGCTGAGGGATTAGATCGTTCTATCAATCATTCTCTCCACTTACAGCGACTCCAGGGTATCTCAGTTCATGGGGCCTCTACCATCACTCACCAGCAATTCATGGACGACAATATGCTCTTCGGACACCATTCTGCTCAAGAAGCCTCCTCTTTTAAAGCCATCCTTGATACGTTTGCTGAAGCCTCGGGTACGTCGGTCAATGCCTCCAAATCACAAATCTTTTTTTTCAACACTGCTCTCCCTATCCAAAACCGCATTGCTAGAATCCTTGGATTCACCATTGCTAAGCTGCCTGCCAAATACCTTGGGGCCCCCGTGATTAATTCTGCCCTCAAGCACTCTTCCTGGCAAAACCTTCTTGAGAAGCTCGAGGCCAGATTATCCTCCTAGACTTTTCGTTCTCTCAACCTTCCAAGCAGACTTACTCTGGTCAAGTCAGTCTTACAGTCCATTCCCCTATACCTCTTCTCTGTGTTAGCTGCCCCTAAATGGGTTCTCAAGCAAATCAAATCCCTTCAGCGCAACTTCCTCTGGGGAGCCTCTGGTCAAAATAGAAAATGGGCTCTGGTGAAATGGATGACTATCTGCAGGCCAAAGAATGCAAGTGGCTTAGGACTTCGCGATCCTCAGCACAACAACTCCATAATGGGAGCCAATATCTGGTGGCAATGGTTAACATCGCCTCATAGCCCTTGGGCAAGGCTATGAAATGCCAAATATGCCAACCACAGACCCACCACAGAGCTCATCTGACTGACAGTAGCAGAAGCAGGCTCACAGATCTGGAACGCTGCCAAACAACATCGCCTCCTAATCCAAGAGCACAACTTCTGGGAGATTTGTGATGGACACACAGCCTGTTTCTGGACGGACTCTTGGCAGCAACAATCCAAACTGCTTACTACCATTAGGCTGCAACTTCAGCCAGATATGATCACCCCTCTTGAAGCTATGGTTCATCATTTTTGGGAGGAGAACCATACTCAAGGTTACAGGCAATGGAAATTGGCGGCCCGCTGCCTGAACCAGTGGCAGGAACAGGCTCACTCAGCTCTGGATGCGGAATTAATCGACAGGAAAATTAGACACTCAGAGAAGCAGGACATCCTTCGATGGGGTCACACCTCAAAAGGCAAATTCACCACTCAGGAGGCCTATACTATGATAACCCAGAATCAAGAACCCATTGACCCCATCTGGAAGGATCTTTTGTCTTCGTATCTGTGGCCGAAGGTCTCCACATTCGTGTGGCTTCTCTGTCATAAGAAATTCCTTACCTGCTACAATCTAATTAAGAGGGGTTTTACAGGGCCTTCTAGATGCAACAGCTGATGTGATGGTGGTTTTCCTGTGGGTTGGCACGTGGCATGGCCACATGGCCACCCGCAGGCTGCAGTTAATAGGCCTCGGAGCGATTAATACTCCAGGCCATCACCCTCTGCGACATTTATGCCGGTGGGGAGGTCGAGGTGGTAGGCTGCTCAAAATGACTTCCTCTGGTTCCTCTTCTCCGTTCTTCGATTCGGCTTCAGGGTTCTTAGCTCCGTCTCGGCGCGGTCTGGTGGTCTCCATGTCGTTGCAATTCTTGCCTGTTGGGTCTGGCTACTCCCTGGAGGCTGACTTGCCCAGCTCCCACACCTCCCTTGGCAGGCGTTGTTATCTGGGCTGCTGTGTCAATTTTCTCCCTGGATTCCATTTCTCGCATAGCCCATTCTGCTCCCTGCAATTCGCTTCTACTCTTGGTCTCAATTCGCCACCTCCTCCCCTGTCGCCTCCTGTCAATTCTGCATTCTCCTTTCGACTCAGTGTTGTCATGCCGAGGCTCAGGCACCGTCTGAGATGCCGACGGGGTAGCTCCAGAGCTCGCACCTCCGGTCGGCATCGCTCCCCTTCCTCCAGCCCTTCGTCGTCATCTCCTGAGAGCTTCCGTGGTCACTATCCTTCAACGTGGAGTGGGAGGGGCCGTGGGCGTCAACTCCCCTCCTCCCCCAGTCGTGGCGCCTCTGCTTCTCTGTCGCCTCCTCGCTCCCGTCCTGCTTTCTCTGCTTCACTTCACAACCCGTCCACCACCATTTTTAACTTCCAGTGCAATTCTAATCGCCCCCTGGTCATTGCGACTGTCTCTGTTTCATTTAAGGAAATCCCAGGGGCAAATCCTAACCCCCCCCCTCTCGTGCATCCTGTTAACTTGTTGGCTCCCCCTAATTTTGCACAGGCCCCTCAGCCCGTGGACAAAGGCGCTTCCCGCAAAGCTGGCAACTGCAGTTCGAGCATCCTCCAGGACATTGGCTTGCAGGATGGTGGTAACATAGCTGATGTGGACGCAGTTCAAAGACGCCCTGTTCCTGACGAAGATGATGGATATTGGTGCAGGATTGAAGAAGAACCGCCCTCGGAGGATTATGGTCTCTAGTGCAATTAAATTTTCCCAAGTAATTATGTTCAGTCTCTCTGTCATTTTTGTTGTTTTTGGTTGTAATAAGTTTTGTTATGCCATAGCTGGTTTCCTCCATTGAGGCAGCTTACAAACGTCGTTGGGGCTAGTTTCCCCTTGTGGGCGGCTCAATTTTTGTTATCTTGTTGAATGTATGTCGCCTCTGAAGGCCATGAACTAGTTGTACTATATGTTTCATTAATAGATTTAAAGTTACTTAGAAAAAAAAATAATAATAATAATAATAGTGTAGAATATAAGGTGAAAAGGTGTTTTGTTAAGATATTTTATGGTAAAAAAAGTCATTGGTTTGAAACTCTATAGGAAAAATCTGAGCCATGCTCAGGTTAGGTGTGATCCCAAGTGTTTTTGACAACTTAGATGCCCTTAGGTAAAAAAAAATAGATGTTTTGGTTTTCAAAATTTTAATTTAATTGTCAATCATTATTAGGTGGATGGTAGAGATTTAAGCTCCATGAAATATTTTAGAATAGTGAGTTGTATATGCAAATTAAATGTATTCTCTAACTATAATTTATATATTTTTGGTCACTATCTTAGGAAATAATTTGTTGTCAAATCTTCAATTTTTATTGTTTAAAATGAGCTTTTGACTGCATATATGAAGTTAGCACCCTTAGAAACTCTTGGCTTACTTGGATTGTGAAGCATTCAAATCCTTGATTCCAACAATCCTTCTTAGATTATGGGAAAATTCAACTAGCAAATATGCCCCAAAAAGCTTCAAAGCTTATAATAGATGGACAACTAGCAAATTAAAGGTTGAGGTTTATCTCCAAAGTAGCTATGCCCTTTTTTCTTTTTAATTAAATTGGTTAATTAAAAAAAATGTCATATGAATAAGTAACATATGAAGTGAGTTATAACTTTTTTGGCATGTGATAATGATAATATAGGGTATTTGCCCATGACATTGTAAGAATTTCCATGTTAAAATGAGAGTAAATCTCCATGATTAAGATTCTTATTAAATATAAAGGTCTAACTTATATTATAATAATAATAATAAAGTTATAATTTAATTAGCTTTTATGATTTTTTTTTTAAATTTTAGCAATGTAAAATGTATCATGTAGTAAGGTAAGGAATTTGATGTTTATTATGATAATTAACATTTACTAGGCATTTAATTTATATATTTGTGTTAATTAATTAAATATAATGCTTATTAGAAATATGAATCCTATTTTTTTTTATAAGATACTTTAACTATACATACCATTTGATAAGATACTTTAACAATATATACCATTTGATTTTTTTATAAGATACTTTAATCATACATACCATTTGATGCATTTTAATTTTTTTTGTGTGTATTACCAATGAGAAACAACCTTCTTTTTTCTATACACCATTAATATCAATATACAAAGTTGTATGGTGTTTATTCTTTTGCCGCAATTTATATATAAAAAATATAAATTTTAAAGTTGCATACTATCTATTTTTTTAACATAATTCAAGCAATAGACATTTTGATACAAAGACACAAATAGAATGCTTACAATGCAAACACAAAAATGAAAAGTTATAAAGGGCCATACAAATTACACAAATGTAATGTTACAAAATATATACAATGCATTCACCAACAAGAGATAACTTAGATTATGGTGATGCAAATTACACAAATGTAATGTTACAAAATGTATACAATGCATTAATAAACATATGATAATTTACACAAGGGTGATGCGATTTGCAATGCAATAGGAATTATAGAAATGCTTTTGTGATGCAAAAAGAAATGTGGGTGATGCAAAGTAATCTTATGAGGCTAAAACATAACACATGTTATATTATTGAGGATATTTGCAATAGGAATTATAGAAATGTTTTTGTGATGAAAAAGAAATGTGGGTGATACAAAGTAATTTTATGAGCCTAAAACATAACACATCTTATATTATTGGGGATATTTATAACACTGAAAACACAATAATTTTATTAAATTAAAATTGATAAATTTTATTTTATTGGTGATATTTGTGACATTAATTATAATTCTAACAAATACAAATTACAATGCATTTAAATATATTTAATTTGTACTATGGGAAAAAAAAGAAATATTTGCAATACACATTAAATAAATATAAATTAATTATAAAGATGTTTTTACTATTAAGATATGTCAACAACAAATGTATTTTAACAATATGAACAAATATTGCATAATATAACATCACATAATTATTAATATTCAAAGCATATTTCTTAACTTTTAATAAGAAATATAATTACCAACTCTTTCTACTAATAAATTATATATATATATATGAAATTATTTGATATAAATTATATGAATCTATAATTATTATACCAAAAACAAATAAACTTTAAATCAAAAAATATATGCTACACGTAATAATTAGCATAAATTTTCATGTTATGTTTATGAGCTTTTGAAATCACTCTTCAATACTATTAAAAAAACATAAAAAATTAAATTTTATTTAAAAATAATAATTTTATTTATTAAACTAATCCATTTAGCCATTTAGATAATCAAATAATCGAAATGGTTAAATTAGAACTCCAGACCAAAAAATTGTTCTAAATCAGTAATGGATCCCATAGATTTTATTGCCTAAATTTTGATGTTACGTTTGTAAACTTGTGAAATCACTCTTTAGTCATATTAAAAACATTAAAACCTCAGAGTTTAACAAAATCGTATTTTTCCTCAGTCATATTAAAAACACTGAATTTAACAAAATCATATTAAAATCACTTTTTAATACTATTTTTTTTTCTAAGTAATACTAAATCTATTAATATTTAACATAAAAGTACAGGGTTGCCACTGTCTCAGCTATGGAAGCCTGAGCACAGGGCCTGATGGCATGAAAATTCATAGTTTGGACTGCCCACCGAGGGGAAACCAGTCCATTTAGATTTAAAATCGCCGCCCTCAAAAGGGAAACCGACGTTACATTCAAACTGTTTATCAAAAATTTCAAAAAAGTAGCATGCCACTCTGCAAGCAGAGGGATAGAAAGCTGGAAAACCAGATATATCATAAATACTGTGCACCTGGAAAACAAAAAACCTTTGGAGCATCTTCAGCTTACTGTGCATCTGTGGATGATGGCGGTTCTTCAACAATTCTACAGCCGAACTCATCGTTGCATCTCCCGTCATCGACTGAAGAAGGCATCTTGTCTGTGTCCACTCCGTCCATATTCAGGTCCTGCATAGAGACGCTTGGGACCAAGTTTGAATGGGCCTGGGAATCCATAACGCAATCTGCAGATGCAGAGCAAGGAATAGTGGGGCTGTGGAGAGCGACAGAGGGGCTAGGCATAGCAGACTGAGAAGGCACCAAACGGGAAGAATCTTCACATACCGTGACCGTGACATGAGCTATAAGGACCGGACGTTCAAACAGGCAATCAAAGGTAAACTCTGCGTGTTGAGAGGATTGACAAAGAGAGGGGGAGGAGAGCTGGCAAGGAATGGAGGGGGTTGTAGAGGAGTGGACCGGAGAAGCTGGGGGGGAGGATGGAAGGGGATGGATGACGCGTAGAGGGAGACGTAGAGAGAGGGCCACGAGTTCTGCCCCTGCAACCACGAGAATTCAGGGAGTGCTGACTAGGAAAATCATCCGAAGAGGAAGCAGAGGCGGGAGACGAGGGCGAACGCTGAATCCTGCCACGACTGGAGCCTTTGCGGCTCTGCATGCGGTGGCGAAGCCGAGGCATGGCGGAGGGAGAAGGCAAATGAGACGGGAAAAGGAGCAGAGACTATGGCAGATCAAAAGAACTGTGCAGCGAATTTGAGAAGCAATATTGACTGTGCGAGAAATGGAAATCTTGAATGGTTTCCAAACAGCACAACAATTCACATCTCCTCCCCATCTGCATTCGCTCGCTAGGCTTCGCGTAGGCAAACGGACAAGAGGCCCGGTGAAACACAGTAGCAGAGTGAGCGGGACAAACACCATGCAAATGCCTCCGAGCCATACCAAGAGCTGAGGTAAGACAAGTGAAAGGCGAGTTGCACCAACATTTCCAGAGAGAGAAATTAAGGTGGCGTGGGTTGGCATCTTGAATGCCGATGTTAATGCAAGTGTGGGAGGCCAGTTGGCCTACCCAGAAGAACTGCCTCGGGAGGCGCTGAGGGACAAGAGTCCCATCAAGATCTGGAGGCAACCACATCCGGCACACTTTTTAATACTATTAAAAAAACATAAAAAATTAAATTTTATTTAAAAATAATAATTTTCTTTATTAAACTAACCCATTTAGCCATTTAGATAATCAAATAATCAAAATGGTTAAATTAGAACTCCAGACCAAAAAATTGTTCTAAATCAGTAATGGATCCCATAGATTTTATTGCATAAATTTTGATGTTACGTTTATAAATTTGTGAAATCACTCTTTAGTCATATTAAAAACATTAAAAACAGAGATTAACAAAAAATTATTTTTCCTCAATCGTATTAAAAACATACAGAAACAAAATCATATTAAAGAAGGCTATACATCTGAGCAGAAGAAATTCTTTGAAGGGCTTCTGAAATCAACACCAATATATGGTTAAGGAAACACTACATTATTAAGAAATGATTTTTGGATTTGAGCGAAGGTTTCTTAATAATGTAGTGTTAAGAACGTCATATTAAAAACACAGAGTTTAACAAAATCATATTAAAAATAGGAGAAGAAATTTTACCAAGGGTTTTAGAAATCAACACCAATACATGGTTAAGCAACACTATATTATTAAGAAATGGTTTTTGGATGTGAGCCAGGGTTTCATATCTCGGAATCTAATGCCGAGAGGTTTATGGCGTCTCTTCTCCGCATACTATGCTATTTGCTTCACCTTCATAGACCTCCCAAACATTTCCGGTCTCGAAAAATAAATTACTGACCAAATGATATGCATTCGAAACTGGATCCAATTGAACTATCTCTCGCTAAAACTCACTCGATTTCCCATCACCTGAGGTCAACTTTGTTACAGTTTCCTGCTACACATCCAGTGACACCTCTGCAAAATTAAATCATGCGATCAACCCATGTTTGAATCATAACCAAAATAAGAAAAAAAAAAGATTTGGGCAAACAAATACCAGGGAAATCATTCCGCGGACTGTCCCGCAGGCTCACCATGCCTTCGACCATGCCTTCGAAAGTT
Organism: Pinus albicaulis; assembly: GCA_034641835.2. NCBI lineage: Eukaryota > Viridiplantae > Streptophyta > Pinopsida > Pinales > Pinaceae > Pinus > Pinus albicaulis. The sequence continues at coordinate 756,446,867 of CM076571.1, read as the reverse complement.
CCAGCCTTGGGCATATCTATATTCGCGGAGAGAATAAGCAATTAAGTTGCAGGAATCATTAAATGGTCGAGCTTTGAGCTTAGCAAAGCATCGTTGGTGGGAGTTATATCTATGGATTCAATTTCAAATTTCAAACCTCATGCCTCCTTCGAGGTCTGAGCCTCCTGCTAGCTGGCCAGCGTATGGTCTGGTGGTGGCGTGCCTGGAGGTGGTGAAGGTGGAGGTAGCCGACCGACCGGAAATACCTCGGGAAGAGCTGCCGGAAATCGTAATAATCATATGCGGTGGTTTTGCATCGGTGGCATGGCATAGGCATGCCCATTAGCACTCTTAAGAGCATTAATGGACCAATAGAATGGAAAATAAGGCATTCCTTTGATTTGTGCTTTTGATTGATTTTCAAATTGAATTTATTGATTTTAATAGAAATTTTTTATTTATGTTGCAGGTTTTCACCTTGCCCCAATCGGAAACATGTACCAGATAAGGATTTAGATGTAGTTTTCGATGGGATTCTTGATGTGCAACATGGGAGACGAAATCAATTCCAAGCTTTTATAATCTTGATCCTTCAAAATTGGATTAGAAGTTATCGTAACCACTGGAAATTTTGAGGACCATACATTGATCCTCAATTAATTTTGGGAGCAACAAACTCTCATTTTTTATCTTTGTAACCATTGAATATAAAATTGTAACTGTAAAGGTGGAAACACCTTTTTGTTGTAATAGATTTGAGTTAGTATTATTTGTAATAGATTTGAACCTTCACTTGTAAACAAAATCTTCAACAAAAATTGAAGTTTTCGGTAATGAAGACTTAATTATTGAAATTTGAGTATCGTATTGGTTTGAATTAGTTTTTGGGGATGTTGTCAAATTGGGAAAGGCCCCTTGACTCAGGTAACGCCCTGTTTTTTATTTGTAAAGTGAGTTAATATTAAGTTTTTTGGGTATGTGTTATATTATTTCCATGATTAGTCACACGCGCGGGGGGTCACAGGGTGGCGATAGCCCCCCTGTACATTGTGTCGGGTGCAGTAGGGGCAGGTAGCCCCTTGCGCGTTGCCCCGAGGAAAAAAAATTTGGACCTTATTTTTGAGTAGGCGGACCCGCCCATGGTTTTGGGGCATGATAGTTTTCATCCCCTTGTATTTTGTAGATCCGGTCAAGGGAACTACGGTTATGTTCTAATCCAAGGTTAATGGATTGGGGTTTATGAAGGCTTCGACATGTATATATATGTGTTGTAACACTAAAAGGAGTATAATGAAAAATCAAATTGGTAGTTCTGATTTGGGATTCAGGGGAAAATATCTTTGTATATCTGTTTTATGTTTTATGCTCTCGCTATTGTTTATTTTTTTCTTTTAAGATTCGTTTGCAGATAATTTCTCTATAGGGTTAAAACCTACAAAGTTTTAGTAATATATATATTTTTTATTTTTTATTTTTTTTTCTTCTTCTGATTGCAAATTTTATTTGATGGTATTTTTAGTTGTTTTTTTTTTTCTAGTAGATTTGTATTTCACACATTCTTAGATCTATTGTTCTACCTTCAGATATGTTAAGTAAAAGGCATTATGATTATATTAGAATTAATTTTCTCAGGATTAAGAGCTAAGCAAACTTGAATTGGTTTCTCGATATGTTTCTGTACCCATAATTTTAATCTACATAATTTATGTACTTAATTCGATACTAATATTCAAAATTTCAATTTCCAGACTTTATGTACTTAATTATGTACCAAGTTCTATACTAGATCAAGGTTTTTTTTTTTAAATATGTAATTTGCAATTTATGATTATTTAATTGATTGGAGTTTTGCAGCTACTTGGTAAAAGATTCCTACAATGAATAAGAACCTACAATATATCATTATGACTCTAAGCTTGCTTAGCATTTATTTTTTATATTTTATTAATGCATTTCTTGTAGTTTATTACCTTGTCTTCTTTAATTTCCTTGCGCACTTTCAGTTATAGTTGTCGCCATTTACTTTTCTGCAATTTACCTTACTACAACATGTTTAATAAATTTTTGTATGCAACAATATAGGATTATAACCACTGAAGTATCAAGACCTAATAAACTACATAAATAAAACCACATGAACATTGTTTGTTGGTAATGAAAGCTTGTGGTTTGGAACCCGATAAGCATTAGTTTCACAGTCCAGTGATGAGTGATAATCCTTAGTGATTAGTTCCTTCTAGTGCTAGTTGATTAGGCTCTAATCCTGCATCTTCTATGATTTTATCTCTAAGTCTTACGGTCCCAAATTAGATAATTAAATGTTGGAATTAGAATATATATAATTCCACTAACATTTCATTCAAATCAACCTTTTGTATATTGGACAACTCAGTTAAGAGAAGAATCCATGTAGCGTGAAATTTCCAAGGGAAAGGCCTCAAACATTGAATTTGTTGAGATTCAACAAGATGATGATCGTAGTGAAAACTAAGCATCTAAACTAGGTAGGGCCCGCAGGCTATTTTTGGGTGTATGTCTATTTTTAGAATGTTGAGAAAATTCTATTTATAGTGGGAGTCTATTTATAGATGGTTGAGAAAATTCTATTTATAGATGAGATTCTATTTTTAGATGCATGGGCGAAGTCTATTTATAGATCGCATGTCTAAAAATAGAATGCATATCGATTATTATTAGCCCTTAATAATAATTAGACAATAAATAATAATCTATTCTCTTGAATCACTTGATTTCAGTTAACTGATGTGGCAAACCAGTTGACTGAAGGAATTTTGAGTTCTAAGGTTGGTTGGTGGGACATGCAAGTGGGCTGAGTTATAACTGAGTGATTCGAAGTTGTAACAGAGTTGGATGTGTAGTTATGTGAGTTGTAAATTAGTTTAACTCAGTTAAGTGAGTTAAACTCAGTTGTGCTAGTTGTAACTAGTTGTAACTAAAGATACACTAGTGAGAGATCATTGAATTAATTATTTAATTAATTCACAAGTAGTGGTATCACATGAAACTGAAGAAATACTACTGTTAACTACATGCATATCAGATCTAGTGGAGACCCAGTTGAGAGATAGGTGATGGGGACAGTTTGACTATCTGTTGTGACATTAGTGGGTGCACTCATGCAACCACACACACATTGGAGATGCCAATGAGGATTGCGTAGTCAAGGCAAGGCAAGATCAAATTCACTCAAGGATTGTGATCAGCAGGGATTGCGTAGTGGAGGCAGGTTGTCAAGAGGCAGTAAATTGGCGCATGTATTTGATAATTTTTGTATGATAGTGTGAGACAATTGTATATTGTACTGAGAGCTCTTGGATTGGATTTTTGTATGATATTGTTTCATGATCCATGATATATACATAATATATGATGGTGGGGTTTTTAGCTTTATGCTTTCTCGGTAAAAACATCTATGTTATGTGTGATTGATATTTCTTCATGTGTTTGCAATTGGCGATCAAATTTCCGCAAAGATTTTAGTAGAAGGATTATGTATTTAAAAGTGGCATATAATTGTTAGATCAGGAGAATCCAGGCAATACATAATTGTATTAAAATTTTCTACATGGTATTAGAGCAAAGAAGATTGCAAAATTGACGCAGTATCTAAGTTTTTTGGTGGAAACAATTCAAATTTGCTGCAAGAATTTCTTGGTGCGACAGTTGAGTAAACATCAAAATGGCTTTCAATGGTTTGCATCTAGAGTATGCACTCGAGGTCAGCTTGAACTACATTGCATGGAAGGACAAGATGGAGGTGGTACTTTAAGATAATTTCTTGAAGGAATTCATCAACAGTGATGTTCGTAAGCCCACTTTGATGGATGTTGCATTACTTGAAGCCTGGCAAAAGAAAGTAGCGAAGACGAGAAAAATTCTGTTGGAAGGTGTGAGAGACCATATTGTATCAAGCCTTCATGGCCATTTTCTATGTGGAAGGCTTTGACATATCTTTTCCAAAGCAGTAGTGACCATAGGAAATTAGCGCTAAAGGATAAACTCAGAAAGATCAAGATGGAGAAGGGCGACAATATTCCCAAGTATCTCACAAAGTTTGTCCAATGTCGAGATGGACTAGGGAGTGTGGGAATCACGGTTGCTGATGATGATTTGGTGAGCTTGGCTCTCTTGGAATTTCCTAAGAGTTGGCACAGTTATCAAGACTCTGTCAACGGACGGGAAAAACTGTCGGATTGGGATCGATTGTGGTCGGATCTAGTGCAGGAGGAGTTCAGACGGAACACCAGAGATGGATCTTCATCAAAGCATGATGATGAAGAGGATTGTGCTTTGGCTGCCAAGGCAAGGAAAGGGAAGGGGAAGAAATTCCACTCAAAATCTGAGGCTAAAGGCAAGAAGCTGGATTTGTCCAAGGTGAAATGTTTTCACTGTCACGAACATGGGCATCTTGCCACTAACTGCCCACAAAAAAGAAGAACAAGAAGGCTGTTGGAGCTGCAGCTGGTGAGGCCCTTACCTCGCAATTTGAACTTGGTTTCTCTTTTATCACATGCTTGGTTTCAAGAACAATGGGATCGGTGTGGTATCTTGATAGTGGTGCTTCCTTCCACATGACGAGAGATAAGGAGCTTTTTAGTGACTTGGAGGAGAAAGATATCCAAATTCATATAGAGATGGGTGACGATGGACGATACAATGCGACCGGCATTGGTACCATTACCTTTGAGAGGGATTCAGGTAAACCATTTCATTTCAAAGATTTTATGCATGTTCCAGGTTTGAAGAAACACATGGTCTTAGTCGCGATGTTGGAGGACAGAGGCTATGAAGTTGTTTTCAGTGATGGAAAAGCTTTCCCGTGACATAAAACAATGGGTCAAGCCAAGAGGATAGGGATTCGAGTCAAGAATCTCTACAAGCTGGAGGTAGAAGGCTGCACTGCCATGATGGGAAAGGCGGAAAAAGTGGTGAGCCAAGATGAGGGCGAGTTATGACACAGGTGATTGGGCCATCTTCATCATGGAGCCTTGAAAGTCATGCATCAAATATATACTCGACTTCCAATGGGAACACTTGCTCAGTTAGATCAGTGCAAGGGTTGCACCATGGGGAAGTATGCAAAATCCACCTTTCACGAAAAGGAGAACCGTGCTTCGGTGATCCTGGAGAGAGTTCACACATACGTGTGTGGACCATTATCGATTTCCTCAACAAAAAAACACATGTATTATGTTATTTTTGTTGATGAATTTTCTCGTAAATGCTGGATCTTCTTCATGTAGAAGAAGGATCAAAATTTCTCAAAGTTCTGTGAGTTTAAGGCATTGGTGGAAAAAGAGTTGGGGAAGCAAGTGAAGGCTCTGTGGAGTGATAATGGTGGAGAATACATCTCGAAAAAATTCAAAGACTTCTGTAGCAAAGAAGGAATTCGAAGAGAAATCATAACGCCTCATAACTCACAGCAACATGGGGTTGCGGAGAGGAAGAACAGAACGATCGTGGGTGCTGCATGAGCGCTGCTGTATGATCAGGGCCTACCAATGCATTTGTGGGAAAAAGTATGCAACACTGCGGTTTATGTGCAAAACCATTGTCCTCTTAGAGTACTTGGCATGAGTACACCTGAAGAAGCTTTTACTGATAAGAAACTGGATGTTTCTCACTTTAAGATTTTTGGCTCATTTGTTTATGTGCATGTGACCAAGAATGCCAGGAAGACGCTGAAGCCGACTGCTGAAGTTGGGATATTTGTGGGGTACACAGAAACACCCCATAACGATCATGTGTATTTTCCAAATAGTATAATGACTGTGGTGTGACGGGATATAAAATTTAATGAGGAGAAAGCCCTGAAGTTATCGCTTGAGAGGGAGCTAGACTTGCATGCGGAGGAGGAAGTGCTTGTTCCCAAAGATGAGTCTCTAGATGTGGATCAACCACAGGAGGTGGTTCATGGAGTGGAGGAGTCCACTCATGCAGATCCAAACATCATAACTAGCAGAAGGCGTACCAAAGAAGCTGAGAGATTGAAGCTTGATGCAGCACAAAATGTAGGAGTCCCTACTTCACAGCGCAGATAAAGATAGTCTCCTGACTGATTCACTGGATATAAGGCTCTCATGAGAAAATGTATTGTGACTGAGCCATCTTCCTTTCAGGAAGCAGTGCAAGAGCCCACATGGGTAGATGCAATGGTGGAGGAGTATGACTCCATTGTAAAAAACAATGCTTGGGAAATTGTTCCAAGGCTAGTTGATAAATCAGTGGTAGGTTCAAGATGGATCTACAAGGTAATGCAAGCTACTAATGGGAGTGTTGAGAAATACAAGGCCAGATTTGTGGCTCGGAGCTTCTCACAGATTAAGGGGATTGATTATGAAGAAACCTTTGCACCTGTCGCACGATATTCTCCCATTAGGACCATGCTTTCTCTCTTAGCGCAGATGGGTTGGCACATTCATCAGATGGATGTGAAGACTACGTTCCTTAATGGGATAATTGAGGAAGAAGTGTACATTGAGCAGCCTGAAGGATTTGAGATCTTCAGCAGTGAGTCGCATGTGTGCAGACTCAAAAGAGCGTTGTATCAGCTGAAGCAAGCACCCCTGCTTGATACACTCGGATCGACAACTATTTCACTGGACTTGGCTTCACCAAGAGTGAGGTGGATGCAAACCTATACCAGATTATGGTGTAGGGTAAGCTTTTAATAATTGTTCTTTATGTTGATAATTTAATACTAACTGGTGATGAGCAGCTGATACACTCATGCAAGGAGGACCTTGCAAAGGAGTTCGAGATGAAGGATATGGGTCTCCTTCATTATTTCCTTGGATTGGAAATATGGCAGTGAGATGGTGAAATTTTTGTGTCTCAAGGCAAGTATGCAAGGGAGATACTGGGTAAGTTTCTCATGGAGGGCTGCAAACCCATGGATACTCCTCTTTCAAGAAACTGGAGGAAAGAGGACACTACATTTGGAGAGTTAGTGGATGCTACTATCTATCGACAGTTAGTGTGTTCGCTATTGTATTTAGTAAATACAAGACTGAACATATATTATGTCGTGAACCAACTTAGTCAAGCAATGGTTAAGCCTAACAAGCTCTTTTGGAAGGCGGGCAAGCATGTTCTAAGATATCTTAGTGGCACATCTAAGTATGGCTTATGGTACAAACATACGGATGAGGTGAAGTTGCATGGCTTCACAGATGCAGATTGGGAGGGCAGCCCAATGGACATAAAAAGCACATCAGGAGGGGTCTTCAGTATTGGATCTACAGTTGTTTCTTGGTACAACAAGAAATAAAGATATGTGGCACTCAGTTCAGTGGAAGCGGAATACATAGCAGCAAGTCAAGCTACATGTGAGGCTATCTCGATGAGAAAGATCGTGGTTGGTTTGTTTGGTTCTCATTTAGATCCAATAGTGATTCACTGTGATAATCAGAGTTGCATTAAACTATCAATTAATCCTGTGTTTCATGATAGATATAAGCATATAGATATATGGTATCATCATATCAGAGATTGTATGCAGCGGAAGGTCATGTTGCTTCAGTACATTCCTACGAAAGATCAGGATGCAGATATTCTGATGAAGGTGCTGACGAGGAACAAATTCGAATACGATAGAGATAGGATCGGGGTGAAGGATAATCCCTTTCTTGTTGAGAGGGAGTGTTGAGATTCAAGAAGATGATGATCCTAGTGAAAATTAAGCACCTACACTAGGTGGGGCCTGCAAGTTATTTTTAGGTGTATGTGTATTTTTAGAATGTTGAGAAAATTCTATTTATAGTGGGAGTTTATTTATAGATGGTTGAGAAAATTCTATATATATATGAGTTTCTATTTTTAGATGCATGTGCGAAGTCGATTTATAGATCGCATGTCTAAAAATACAATGCATGTCGATTATTATTATTTCTTAATAATAATTAGACTATAAATAATAATCTATTCTCTTGAAGCACCTGATTTCAGTTAACTAACGTGGCAAACCAGTTAGCTGAAGGAATTTTGAGTTCTAAGGTTGGTTGGTGGGACATGCAAGTGGAATTAGTTGTAACTGAGTGATTCGAAGTTGTAACAGAGTTGGATGTGTAGTTATGTGAGTTGTAAATTAGTTTAACTCAATTAAGTAAAAACTCAGTTGTGCTAGTTGTAACTAGTTGTAACTAAAGATACACTTGTGAGAGATCAGTGAATTAATTATTTAATTAATTCACAAGCAGTGGTCGCAACTGAAGAAATACTATTGTTAACTACATGCATGTTAGATCCAGTGGAGACCCAGTTAAGAGATAGGTGAAAGCGACAGTTTGACTATCTATTGGGACATTAGTGGGTGTACTCATGAAACGACACACACATTGGAGATGCCAATGAGTATTTCGTAGTCAAGGTAAGGCAAGATAAAATTCATTCAGGGATTGTGATCAGCAGGGATTGTGTAGTGGAGGGAGGCTATCAAGAGGCAATAAATTGGCGCATGTATTTGACATTTTTTGTATGACAGTGTGAGACAATTGTATATTGTATTGAGAGCTCTTGGATTAGAGTTTTGTATGAGATTGTTTAATGATCCATGATATATACATAATATATGATAGTGGGGTTTTTAGCTTTATGCTTTTGTAGTAAAAACATCTGTGTTATGTGTGATTGATCTTTCTTCATGTGTTTGCAATTGGCGATCAAATTTCCACAAAGATTTTAGTAGAAGGATTCTGTATTTAACAGTGGCATATAATTGTTAGATTAGGAGAATCTAGGCAATACATAATTGTATTAAAATTTTCTACATGGTATCGGAGCAAAGAAGATTGCAAAATTGAAGTAGTAGCTGAGTTTGTTGGTGGAAAAAATTCGAATTTGCTGCAAGAATTTCTTGGTGCGACAGTCGAGTAAACATCGAAATGGCTTTCAATGGTTTGTGGCTAGAGTATGTACTCAAGGGAAACTTGAACTACATTACATGGAAGGACAGGATGGAGGCGGTGCTTGAAGATAATGGCTTGAAGGAATTCCTCAACAGTGATGTTCCTAAGCCCACTTCGATGGATGCTACATTACTTGACGCTTGGCAAAAGAAGGTAGCGAAGATCAGGAGAATCCAACAGGGATTGCGCAGTGGAGGCAGGCATATAATTGTTAGATCAAGAGAATCTAGATAATAAATAATTGCATTAAAATTTTCTACAGAATTCAATGGAGCAAACAACTTTAAGAGATGGCGATGATGGTTAGTATGCACGGGGGGAGTGTGCACAATCACATGAACAACATCAACAGTGACATTCACAGTTTGGATATTGGTACAGAGATGTATTTGAAAATGGATAGTGATTAACCATTGGCTTCTCATAAGAAATGGAGGAGAATGAGTTCACTGCAACATTGGAGAAGTGAGCAATAGGTGGAATTGGTTGTTGATTTAGCTAAAGGTTGTATCATCAATAACCTATTACATCCTCTTAGGAGGAGTAATGTAAAAAAATAATAGTAACAAGAATTGGATGAAAAATCAAGAGAGATAACACATGTCTAGGGGGAGCATATCAAGAATAACCAATACTCTAGAGATGATCAATAACTACAAGAAGCCACAAGGGAATTTGATTGGTTTTTAGTGACATATATTGCTATCCCTTGAAATTAATGTTTAAAAGGGAGAGATTGTTCTCATTCAAAAGTTTTTGCAAGAGCCATGAGAGTAAGAAACACCTTTGGTAGAAATGATAGTTGCACTAGTCACTTATAGAATTGAAAAGAAAATCTAATATTAGGAGCTGTGATTTATAATAATTGGTTTACAAGTGTCTTTAGCCAAGATTACAAGTCATTAATGTTGTAGTTGAGAATGGATAGCAACAATCAAGTGATTTACTAGAGTGAAGTGGTTAGATATATGGGGGATAGAGATATTTCCCTTTGCCATTAATGTCAAAGGGAGAGAGAGAGATATCATCCACAAGGGGAGATTTCCATCAATGCCAAAGGGGGATATTATTGGCATTGATATCAACCTCAGTAATGACAATCATAGGTTCAAATTACTGTCAATATTAGCATCATTGAGATAGATTTCATTTGAGTGTATTGCGTGCTTAGTTGGAGTTGGAGCTAGGTTACAGAGCCTAGTGAGTCTAGAGCCTTGGTAAGAAAATTGATGGGCATCATTGCCTAACTAAGGTCAAGGATGGAGGGATTATGTTTGAAGTCATTTTACCTATATTGGATTAATTCGAGTTCTCTTGCAAAGGGTATAGTTGGATAAATTTCTAGGAGACCTTTCCAATGGTATATGGAATTTTGAAAAACTTTATAGGGATAAGGAGTTATCAAGCCTTGTGGTTCCACAACAAGCCAAATTACGAACCCACCCCTCCCTGTTAGGTCCCTATATTACTAGTTTAGTCCCTTATTGTTATTAGTGTAGCCCCCTTATTGTTATTATTGTGCCCATGTAACCCCAATATTTTTATTATTCTGCCATTACATTGTTATTGTTAGGTCAACTAGGATTACATTGTGGCCCCATGGACTCCTATATATAGAAAGGAGGTTTTTTCATTTGTATCATCCAAGAAATGTTCATTCATGTAATGTATTGGAGGTTGCCCCCTCGCAGTGGCTTATTTCTAAGGCGTTGATATCTCTTTTCTTCTATTTTTGGAGTTGGTTTCATAACATTTGGTATCACAGCTTTTGATTCTAGGGTTTCGCTGCTCCAAATAGGTCATTGTGGAATTTTCGCTATAAATTTTTTTCTACAAAGGTTCAGAAGCTCAAATTTTTAGAGTGCGAAGCCGAAATCCTAAGGAACATTGTCGCAAAATTTCAGAGGTTGGTTCGTAATATTTCTGGAGATATGACATGTGGAAGTTAGGGCTTTTTGCAGGCTCCTCAATTTAACCTAAACAGGTCATTGCAGAATTTTCGCTATAAATATTTTTCTATGAAGTTTCAAAATATGAAATTTTAAGAGCGCGAAGCCGAAATCCTGAGGAACGTCGTCGCAAAATTTCAGATCTTGGTTCGCAATATTTTCAGAGATATGGTCTGTGGAAGTTAGGATTTTTTCAAGCTCCCGAATTTCATCTCAAAGAGGTGATCATGGGAAAATCTTCATAACTCGCTCTCTGAGCATCGGATTGGAATTCTGCAAAAATTGGACTCAAGCACACAAAATTTAGTTTCTTTTCTCTTAATTTCAGAGCTGAAGGAGGAAGCACTGACATGTGGCAAGTCGTACAAGTTCCCTCTACTGAACCAGTCCATAATTAGTTCATCGTAGGAGATTGGGCACAACTTTGTCTTCAATCCAAATCAGGTCAGACCTATGGCATTCGAAAGAGGATTCAAAGGGCTACCTCAGTACCAAATTTCAGATATTGAAGATCCGAAATCACAGAGATAATTCAGTTTCAATATCGCGCTCCTCAAAAGCAAGAAAAAGGTGTGTATTTTTTTTGAATTACATAAGTCTCGTTTGAAAAAAAAAAATTAGTTTGAATTTATTCCAAGGGCATATTGAAGAATAGATATCAATATTGGGTTCTAAAATGGCCCCTAAAAATAATTCAACACTCATTAAGCCTTCAGAAGGCTCTACTATGACTCATGAAGACGAAGAAACAAAACATGAGATATCAAAATTACAAAAGCAAGTGCACTAAATTTCACTATCGCAAAGAGAAACAAAAAATGAAATGGAAGTTTTGAAGAAAGGCGTGGAAACTAAGATGGATGGTTTGAAGAAAGGCGTGGAAACTAAGATGGATGGTTTGAAGAAAGGCGTGGAAGCTAATATGAATGATTTGGAAGCTAAGATGGAAGGCATGGAAGTGGGCATGGAAGCTAAGATGGATGGCATGGAAGCTAAGATGGATGACATGGAAGCTGAGATCGATGAAAAAATGGAAAACATGAAGAATGATATAAAATTAGATATCGAAGGTTTGGAAAATTTGATACAAGAAATGCTTCCTAATGGTGAAAAGATAGTAGAGGAAACTCATGATGAGAACAAAATAAATGTTAATCGTGATTTCATAAACTCTAATGTTGGACGGAAGAACCACCATATTCCAAATATGGATATGAGGAAGTTTGATGGCAAGAATCCCATAACATGTATACTACAGATGGAACAATATTTTGATCTCAATAATGTCAAAAACACATAAAAGGTACGCGTTGCAACTTTACATTTAGAACACAATACATTTGTATGGTATCGATGGCTTTGCTCCCGTAAAAAAAATTTCACTTGGTCAATTTTTACGGAGGAAATGATAGCACATTATGAGGATACAAAGAGCAACACCTTCTTTAGCCAATTGATAAATCTCAAACAAAAAGGTTTAATGGGGGAGCACATTGAGGACTTCCAAAAATTGAATATAAGGGTAACTGATATTCCAGAGGAACATAGGATTGATCTCTTCATAGGTACTTTAAAGGATAACATCCAACATGAAGTTCACATTTTGGAACCTGATTCATTGGAGAAGGCATTCAGGTTGGCAAGAAAAAATTGAATGTAAAATTATGGCAACAAGGAAGCCTACCACTCACTTCTATAAAGAGGGAAGTGTTGCTACTCCTAGATTTCCACAACCTACAAGGTTGACACCACAACAATTGGAAGAAAAAAGAGCAAAAGGGCTTTGCTACAGTTGTGATAGCAAATACACTAAAAGTCATAAGTGTGCTGAGAAGAAATTATTTTACATAGATTGTGAAGAGGAAGAAGAAAATGAACAAGAAGAGGATATACACCAGGAACCAGCCCTAGAAGAGGAAGAAATGAATCCGACCATATCGTGTAATGCACTGGCAGGAATTACCACTTCTCAAACTCTCAAGATAGAAGGACATATCAAGAAGAAAAAGGTAATAGTGTTGATTGATTCAGGTAGCACCCATAATTTTATTCATTGTAAGGTAGCCAAGGAATTGAATTGTTTCCCATACCTAGCACCAGAATGTCAAGTGATGGTTGCAAATGGAGGAACTATAAATTACTCTGGAAAATGCCATAATATCAAGCTAACCATGGGGGAATATGTATTGACTAGTCCAATGCTTGACATTCCTATGGGAGGTGCTGATGTTGTACTAGGAGTACAATGGTTACAATCTTTGGGGACGGTAGCTTTTAATTTTCAAGAACTTTTCTTGAAATTTTTTTCAGAAGGAAAGGAAGTCGAATTACGGGGTATTGCGGGGAAGCCAGGAAGGATAATAAGCTCTAATGTCATGACAAAGCTTCTAAAGAAAGAACAACGAAGCGTAATTGCACAATTATGCTCACTAGAAGTTCCAACATCAAAATCATCTATTTCTGCAGATCTCCAACAAGTCTTGGACAATCATTCCAAGGTGTTTGAAACTCCCAAAGGACTCCCACCTATTCGTGATCATGATAATGCTATTCATTTGATTCCAGGAAGTGTTCCTCCAAACATCAGGCCTTATAGATATCCTTATGTCCAAAAGAGCGAAATTGAACGTATGATTGCAGAAATGTTAGAGGCTGGTATAATTCAACCTAGTCAAAGTTCTTTCTCTGCTCTAGCAGTATTGGTGCACAAGAAGTATGGATCATGGCGCATGTGTCTAGATTACAGAGAGCTCAATAAGCTCACCATTAAAGTTAAATTTCCCATTCCCGTGATTGATGAATTATTGGATGAATTAAAAGGAGTAATTTATTTTACCAAGTTGGATCTTCGTTCAGGATATCATGAAATTAGAATGAAGACTAAAGATATTCCGAAAATAGCATTTCAAACTCATGAGGGTCATTATGAACTTTTGGTCACGCCTTTTGGCCTTAGCAATGCACCTTCTACATTTCAAGGGTTGATGAATTCCATTTTCAAACCCTTCCTTAGAAAATTTGTGCTAGTATTTTTTGATGATATACTAATCTACATTAGGTCTTGGAAGGATCATGTTCACCATGTTGACAAGGTGCTCAAACTATTGCAGGAGAAACAATTATATGCAAAATCATCCAAATGTTTCTTTGGAGTACAAGAGGTGGAATATCTGGGTCATATTGTATCTCATGAGGGTGTTAAGGTAGACCCTAAAAAAATTAAAGCCATTAAGGAATGGAAAGTCCCCACAACTATAAAGTAGTTGTGAGAATTTCTTGGTTTAACAGGGTAATATCACAAGTTTGTTAAGAATTATGGGAGAATAGTAGCACCTCTAACAACATTATTGAAGAAAGATGCATTTTCATGGACTCCTGAAGCAACTAAGGCCTTTGAACATCTTAAAGAGGCAATGTGCCTAGCACTGGTCTTAGCTACACCAGAATTCACAAAAACCTTTATTGTGGAATGTGATGCCTCTGGAAATGGAATTGGTGTTTTTTTAATGCAAGAAGGAAGACCCAATGCTTTTGAAATTCGTCCAATCAAAGGAAAGTATTTACAGAAAGCTATTTATGAGAAGGAAAAGTTAGCAATACTACATGCACTAAAGAAATGGCCACCTTACCTAATGGGAGGACACTTCAAGGTAAAAACTGATCATGATAGTCTTAAGCACTTTTTGGAACAAAGACTATCTTCATAAGAGCAGCAAAAATGGGTCACAAATATGTTGGGTTATGAATTTGAAATAATCTACAAAAAAGGGAAGCTAAATGTTGTTGCAGATGCACTCTCAAGAAAAAATGAAGAGGTGTAAGCATTTCTTTGTGCCATTTATATTATCCAACCAGATTGGATAACCAAAGCAAGGGATGAATGGAAGAGGGATGAAGAAGTGTGGACACTCATTCAAAAGTTGCAACAAGATCCTAGTACATCTGATACATTTATTTGGAAAAATGATTCCTTATGGTACAAAGATCGCTTATATCTTTGTAAGAATTCCCAACTAAAACAAAATATTCTTTTTGAATTGCACAATTCTCCTTTAGGAGGACACAAAGGATTTTTAAAAACTTACCACAGGGTGAAGAAAGAATTGTTTTTGGGATGGCCTTAAATCTGATATTCAAAATTTTGTGGCGGAATGTTTGGTTTGCCAACAAAATAAAGTTGATACAATTAAGACCTCGGGTCTTCTACAACCTTTATCCATTCCAAGTCAACGTTGGGAGGAGATTTCAATGGATTTTATCACAAGTTTACCTAAGTCCGAAGGAAAGAGTGTCATCATGGTGATAGTTGATAGACTTACCAAGTATGCACACTTTTGTGCATTATCTCATCCATTTAAAGCAAGTATAGTTGCTACTACATTTATGGAAACAATTCAAAAGCTATATGGAAACCCAAAGGTTATTGTGAGCGACATAGATCCCATTTTTACTGGAAATTTGTGGACGGAGTTATTTTCTTGTTTGTGTACTCAATTAGCTCATAGCTCATCTTATCATCCTCAATCCAATGGTCAAACTGAGATAGTGAATAAATTTTTTGAAGGATATATTTGTTGTTTTGTATCTGATAAACAAACACAATGGGTCAAGTGGTTACCTCTCGTTGAATGGTGGTATAACACTTCCTTCCATACTGCAGCAAAAATGACCCCATTTATGGCCCTTTATGGATATCATCCACCATCCATCACATCATCTTTAAGAGAAAATTTTAAGGTTCAAGCAGTGGAAGATCACATTGAGCATCAACAAGAAGTTCTCCAACTCTTAAAGGATAACCTAAATTTGGCACAAAATCGAATGAAACAACAAGCATATCAACATTGCAGTGAGAGAAGTTTTGATGTAGGAGACTGGGTATTTTTACGACCACAACCATACAAGCAAATGTCCCTCAAGCAAGCTAAGAAGGATAATAAATTATCGCCAAAGTACTATGGTCCTTACAAGGTCTTGCAAAAGATTGGTACTATCGCATACAAATTGGAGCTTTCTTCTTCTTCGCGAGTGCATCCAGTTTTCCATGTTTCATGCTTAAAGAAGGTTATAGGTGAAAATCTTCCAGTTCAAACAATATTTCCAGAACTTGATGAGGAAGGAAAAATCATATTGGCACCTGAAGCGATCACGGAAACAAGAACTAGAAAGCTACAAAATCGATCAATTTCAGAGTATCTCATCAAGTGGAAGAACTTACCCACTGAAGAGTCTACATGGGAGGATGAGAATTTTATACAGAAGCACCCAGAGCTACTCAAGTGTTGAGGACAACACTTTTTTGAAGGAAAGGGCCATGTTAGGTCCCTATATTACTATTTTAGCCCCTTATTGTTATTAGTGTAGCCGCCTTATTGTTATTATTGTACCCCTATAACCCCAATATTGTTATTATTGTGCCATTACATTGTTATTGTTAGGTCGGCTAGGATTACAATGTGGCCCCATGGACTCCTATATATAGAAAGGAGGTTTTTTCATTTGTATCATCCAAGAATTGTTCATTCATGTAATGTATTGGAGGTTGCCCCCTCGAAGTGGCTTATTTCTAAGGCGTTCATATCTCTTTTCTTCTATTTTTGGAGCTGGTTTCATAACACTCCCTCTATTAATCGTCGAACATAGGGGGCCACAATTGTTGTGGACCATTAAATCGAAGCAAGCAAAGATTTGTTGATGGCGTGCATTAAGGAAAGTATGCAGGGTTTAGTCATGAATATGACAAAGTGTGGCCCCAACTATTATTGGTCAAGCATACGGGGGAGGCTTGAAATTAACCACAACCATCAATTAAGCGTTGGTTAATCTAATCAACGATCATGGTATTAGAAAGTACGCTAGCACTATGAATATATGGACTTGATAGAAGGTGTGATCAACTAATGGAGCTGCATGATGAGAAAATCCCTATCATTCAACAAATGTTTCATCACACCAAGTTAAGTCAAGAAATTGTGAAGTTAATGGTGAGATTGATAGTGAGTGGGACCAAAATCCTCTCTCACACTGGTGTATGACACAAATTTTACCTCCTGGCACATTTTGAATATCACAGGAAATTGTCAAAAAGTAACTAGACCCCGATACATTTCCTTAATACAGATGGTGACATGGAAGTTGATATATGGAAAAATTATATTAGATGATGGGAATGATGTGACAACCAATTGGCAAGACAGCTCAGTAGGGTGACACATGGCATGACATGGCAGGTGACATGTGGCATGAAGATTCAATGTTTTCAAGTGGTCAAGTAGGAAAAATCCAAGTGACACATGGCATGGGATGACAACAAGAGGACACATCAGTGCACCATGCCAAATTCAAGTTGAAGAGATTCAGAGGAAGGGCATGAATAATGAAAGGCAAGAGATAGAAAATTTCTCTGTCAAATGATAGAAAAATTCATGTCACACATGGGAGAGTAGGGAAAGACAAGTGGTAGCATTGTGGCCAGGGTTTAAGTGGTGCCACTCACATTACAACACATGGAAGGATGATTTACAATAGGAAGGACAACTCAACTAGTTAGGCACACCATTGTGCTACACCAATTTTCAATTAAGAAGGCTAAAAAAATTGGTTTGATGAGCATGACACAAAGACTGAAAGCACCAAACATAAATTTTAATGTTAATAGACGTACCATCACAAAGGTTATGTGGCGATGATTTGGCCCAGTGATAGGAGGACATGTGGTTGATTGGTGACCTAGCACATTTTTGGGAGCCAAGGCAAGTGGTTAGTGTAAGCGCCTTTGGTAATATCATATGGTTCTAGCCTTCTCGGCACATACTGTCTAAGTGTTGAAAGTTAAGGGCAAGGAGAAATAGTATGTTGTGAGGCTTAGTGCTTTCCATGCTTAAGCATTTGGTCATAGTCCTAGACACATGGCGAAAGATTTATTAGCCAAGGAGCTCTAATATCCTCGAAAGGTTAGCCCACAATTCTGAGGCTATGGTCTCATGCAATAAGCGCTAATTGTTTAAGGGCACGACATGATCAAAATTTGGCATTATAGCATCAAATTTATTTAAGAGCTAGCTAAAGGATTGATATGGTTGTGTGTCAAACTTCGTGTCATTTATGTTTTCAATAATATGAAATTATCGAGGTTGAAACTAGTATTCGATGCCCATGATACTTGGTGTGTATCAACTATAAATGGTAGTGCAAGTTATGGAAAGGGGAAGTGATCCCAATTGAGAATCAAAGGCCAAAACCGAGCCAAGTTGGTGCTTCCTTTAGGTGGGTGCCTATAAAACAAATTAGGGGTTGGTGCCTCCTACAAGTAGTGGCTTGCAAATCAGGAATTTGGTGCTAGCAAAACAACTTAGGGAGTTGGTGCTTCCTACTGGTTGGGGCCAATAAAATAACTTGGGGCTTGCTTCCTCCTATGAGTGGGTGCTAAAAAAAAATTGATGTAATTAGAAGTGGTGGATTTAAATTTACATCATAACAAAATGAGATTTTTGTTTTTTTCATTTTATGGGTTTCCACATACATATAGTGTCTCTATGTGTTGCAAATGTGTGTATGTTGAATGTGGTGTTACTATGTATCTTATGGTATGCTTACATAGTTAACTGTTGAAATCTAGTAATAATCATTAAAATTGGCCTGAATATTGATTCACCTCCTCCTCTCAGTATCAGCTTGGTTTCCAATAGTCATTAATTATTATTCATTCTCTTTACACATTACATCTGTAGACTCACTAGCCTTTTAATATGTAGACTCTCTGGTCCAACCACACAAGCACCCAGGACCTAAAACATACCAGTACATTGGACCAATGACCATGACACATTGATACATATAAGCAAACATACCTCAACAAAACCTAACTCACTAGCCTAGATATCATGTATCAACTTATTGGCCTAATTTTTATATGTACATAAACATCATAATTCGGGGATTACAACCATAGTTAGGTTTCTACGACTTTTTTCTTACACCACTTCCTAGATCCCCTACAACTTCCCATGATAGTCGCCAAAGAAACTTGCTCTAATACCAAAATTATTTATAAACCATTGTGGATATTTCACTAGACAATTCATCACAATAGATCTGATAAAATATATTGAAATCTATATTATGAATTTTTTTTCCCTTTTGATTTCATTAATAATTATTAAATTTTTTCTTATGCATGAAATAAACAACATGCAGGAAATGGATAAAAACAAATACAATCACACAACATCTACATGAACACAATATTTTCTTTGGAAACCCTTACAGGAGAGGACCCAACTGGAAGGTGAGGTTGTTCTACTCTCTTTTCTCTCTGTAATAAAAAGAATGCAGGTACAAAGGAGAAGGTGCTTTCTATGGAGTTACTTGAGATTTGTGGCCTGTTAGGCTACTACAAAACACTAAGTCATTTTTCATACTCTCTCACAAGCACTCCTAGTTGCTATGCTCTATTATAGAAGAACATAAAATTGAATAGAATATCACCCCTTCTCCTCCTAGTGGCTCAATTTTAACATAATCTAAAATCCAACTAGGGGTCAAGTTTGACTCCTCCAACTCCCAACTAAAGTTACAATTTTGACCCTTCTAAAGTCTTTTTCATAGCCAACATGTGGAAAGTCCCTTTTGTATAAGTAACATGGGTTGGCATGTCACCCACTTGTACCAAGGTAGTTAAACACAATCATTAGGGAGATTTTGAGGTAAAAATGGAGCCTCAAAATGAAAAAAGTACCAACATTTTTTTTTAAAAGAAGGAATAGGATTCAAGATGATCATATCATCCACAAGGGATAATAATTTTTATAAAATTTGTTGTCAAATCAAATGATTCATGCATAAATATTTCTTTGAACTAGATGATTAACAATTATCTTTCTTTTATGTGATGTAAGCTACCTTTTTAAACAACATTTTATTTGTTTTTAATAAACAATATTCTTTCTTTCTAATATATTAATATACAAAAAATTTAAAAAGAAAATATAAAAGAAAATGTATTAATGCTTATTGCTAGGACGTTAATCTAGAGGGTTATTCCATACCAAAATAGAGGAAAGTCTAATTTTGATAATCTCTATAAGGTTTAATCCCTATTGTTAAATCATAAATATTCAACCTTGTCAACATTACAAAAAAAAAATAGTTAAAACCAAAATTTTGAATGAACACGAGTAACCTAACTTTTATTGATATTCAAAACTAGATGCAACATTCACTCACCTCTTCATGTGGGAATTCAACGTGAGAAGATCTCCAAACACAATAATATTCACTTAACAACCAAATATATGTCTTCTACTACAATATATGATTTCTAATTAACCAAACACTAGCCACCTAGTGGACCCATTAATGAGGCCTCAACTACTAATATAGTTGTATGTATTTAATGTGACCACTTACACATATTGATTTCACACTATGCTACCTTACCTTGTGGTGTCTTATTTACTAGATATGACCCTCATTACATTAAGTAGCAATCTATTAAATTTGCTCGATCACTATGGAAGAATAACCAAGACAAATGCCTCTCTTTCCCTCTTCGAGCTTCAGACTTCTGTGGCCTATTTCAGAGGTGTACTACTATGAAGTTTGTTGCATTTGGATGTGTGTGAATAGCCTCACACTTGACCTTTATTTATATGCCTCCATGTGGTTTCAACTAACTTCTCTTGGGGCACACTAATTATCAAGCTGATATGCTCTATGTGCCACAAAACCCACCAACAACATAGAAAAATTCATTTGTCCATTTCTAGACCTCGTATTTTGATGATTTTTGTTGCTTCTAGTTCCTCTAGAGGTCCTCTATCATCTCCATTAGTCAATCCAATCAAATTCAACGTAGTTTTGACTCAAATCCTTTGGGTGCAAAACCCCCATGCTTTGGTTCTTAGCCCACAAGTTCCTTTGTGATGCCAATTCCCCTAAAACATACTTGCCTAGGGTTTGGAGTACCTCCCAAGCTACAAATCCCAACACTCCCTCTTAGTGATGGAGGTAATTCCAACACAAGGAAGTATCCATCATCATCACCACCAGCGAAATTATCCCATCTGACATCCATCACTGCCACATACTCTATAGAATGAACCTTGCAATCTCGGTAGTGCCTTTGCCTCATCTCATCTAAAATTGAAGACCTCAATACTTCCATAGTTTTTCTCCTTCTGAAGTTATACCCCCTTTGAGTTTATACGATCTCCAACGGCTCAACCTGCTACTGATCTCATGTCCTACAAGGTCAGTCCATATTACAGTCGAACACAAGCCATCATTGCCACAACCTAGTCCTGCAAGCACTCATCCTCCTAGATCAAACAAAACTCGTACAAACCCCTCCAAAATTGGATATGAAACTTCAAGATCCAATGAAGAAGCTAGCTCGCCAACATCCTATCCATCACATGAAGCAATCTCGATCATACCAATCTCGCCCATGCCAAAGAAATCCTCAAGATATCCCAACTATCCATGACATAGTATAAGAAGTCCATGATCAACAATCTTCCCTACAACAAAATGTTGTTCACCAGGATCACCATCAATCCACCAAAACTCCTAGCCAACCTTACTGCCAAGCCAATCAAGAACACATCTCCATGTCTTCAACTGAACCCTCTATTTCATGATCTAGATGACCTAAGCTCCCTCTGAGCTACTTTGTTGTGCACACTTTGATTCAGTGACCCTTCAAAGTAGCTTTGATACCATGTTGTTTTTCCACGATACTGGAGTCTAGGTTAGAATATTAGAATGATTGATGCTACCAATCCAAGTACCAGAAATAACTACTTTGCACAACGAAACAATAAATAACAGTAAACCAACATGTGCACAAATATCAACAACTTTTAACAATTTTACAACCCAACTTCTTTATATTAGTCAAATTGATAACACAACTATCTATGGCTCTCGTACATAAGATAATGGACCTTATAAATCCACTAGTATAGGTATACAAGAACAAGCTACATTGACGATATAGCTGATCTAGTCGACAATCACAATTTATTTGTCATATCCTGAACACCTTGTGGGTCCTTCTCTGTCATTCTGAATCACTGCCTCTATCAATGTACCAACTCCTTTAAGCCACTAAACTTGACTCTCCAATCAACCCTATAGCTAGTCATACATCCATCTACAACCAACACATAGGTTCTTCATGCTCACTAGTTGCTCCTTAGTCCTTCAAGGCCACAAAACTTTGAGTCTTCTTTCCCATTGTTTCTCCTCATCTACTTATGGACTTCTTCCCACTATTGTCTTCTTGTGCTACTCCAATGAAGGCAAACATAGAGCAGGAGGGATGCCACCTATCACTGTCAAACATCCTTCTCCAACATTGAACTTGGGCTATACAAAATTCTTCCTATGGTTGATCAAACCTTGAGCTCCACAATCTGCCACTTCTAGTAGCCCTAGTGTCCTTCCTAAGGTTTTCACTTAGGGCACACTTGTGCCACTCTCTCATTGCCATCCAACAATCCAAAAGTGTCCAATATGGACCTCATCCACTTGCAACAAAAATCAACTTAAGCACAACCACACATACCTCTTGAGCTGGTGTAACATTTCTATAGGTTCTGTACTTTGATTAGGGTTGATGTCAAGCTGCTACAACACCTAATTCCATCTTCATGACCTCTTGTTCAATTGTGGCTTCCCTCAACACTTAGGCTGGTACCATTTGTTGGTCCCTAGGCTTGATCTGCACCCCAAATAGGCCTCTCACCCCCTTGTTTTAGGGAGGTACAAGACCTGCGGCCTTCCTGTTCCAACAATCCTGAGTTGCAACCTGTTCTAGAGGAGAATGAACACCATAAACCACCCACAAAACAACTCCAAGAGCCTAGAAATATTCAACCTGTTCTCTGTACTAAATCTGTGCAATTACCATGGAAGAATACCAAGACAAATCCCTCTCCTTCCCTCCCTGAGCTTCATAATTTTGCGGCCTATCTTAGAGGTGCGCTACTATGAAGTTTGTTGCACTTGGATGTGTGTGAATAACCTCACACTTGACCTTTATTTATATTCCTCCATGTGGTGTCATCTCACTTCTCTTGGGGCAAAATAATCATCTAGCCCACTTGCTCTATGTGCCATAAAACCCACCATAAACATATAAAAATGCATTTCTTCATTTCTAGACCTCAGATTATCTTCGAGGATAAGCAGTTGAACATTGTCGTACTTCTTCCCACATTTGTGCTTTCTTTTTGGAGTATGTTAAACCCCCTGCGAGAAAATTTGGTTGCGGGGCGATTATCCACATCAACCTTGGAGTGGAATATCATTTCTATTGGTCGGGCGGTAGAGGTACAAACACTAAGGTTGAGATTATCACTCACTGGGGACTTCTGCACAATGCAAGGAGACTTGGAAAACTCGATGCTATGCATAGAAATCTTAAAAAGGCTTTTAATAGTATTATTTTCATCCATGTATACAGGGAACTCAACATTATGGTGGATGGATTATCGAAAAAAGTATTAATGGTGGCCCCTGAATCCATTTATTTCTCCCACTGGCAAAATGTCGAGCTATAGGAGGAGGGTTTTCTTCGAATGCGATCTAAGAGGCTCTTCAGGGACAAGGAAAATTCTTGTTATTATATGCTTCATGTGTGGCTATATACGCTATTAAATGTAGCTCGTAGTTTATATTTTTCTGAAGCAAAAGGAACTCTAGGTACATGCAGTAGTCTTTTGTAGTATTTAGATCATAAGTTCATCTTTAAGTTATGTTGGGAGTGTATCTCGTGTTTTTTTTTTTTTATAAACTCCTATGTGGTTAAGATGATGACCTCCTTTGATACTTTTGAAAGTAAATCATGCATATGTACTGGTTTTTTGTTTCTTAATAAAACTCAAGTGGTTTTTTCTTTCTTTCTGATTAAAAAAAGAAAAGAAAAGAATGTATAAGGTTAACCATGCTCATGACTTTTAAAATGTTTCTAGTTTGAATAGTATAGTGAACAACCATAAGAGCTGAGTAGGTATCTACTTATCCCGCATTCTCAACCAAATCCATTGCATTTAAATCAAAAGAATGGATAGAGGAAGGCTAGAGGTTGTGAAACTTGTGAACTATATAGGTTGCCTTAATATTTTTGAACTACATAAAAAATTGGTTATGCCATTATGTAGTTTTGAGAAAGTGGCTAACAATAAAATTGTGCCAGAAAACAAAAAAAAAATGGGTACGAGACTGGGCAGTATTGACATATTGGGCCACGTGGTCCTTGGAAACCTGTGAGTTGCTGGTAGTATTAAGAAATTGGGAAGCATGATTGATTTCCCTGTCCTTTGTCTTGACTCGAATTTATTATGATTTTTAATTTACCGTGGCTGTGGTTTTGAATTGAGAAATTTCCCAAATTACTTCGCCGTAAAGCAAAAGCAATGCCATTGACAGTTTGAAAAGTTGTTAACAATCGCCATATTTAGTCATCTAACAAGTGGACGGTCTACTAAGTTGAACACAGTGGAGAAACCTATATTCACGCAAATAATTTGACTAAACGGAGAGCATACAAATTGGTATTTTCATAGGATTTGAAGTAGTGATCAAATTAAGTAACTAAATTCCGCATTTATCAACTGACTTTTGGCAGATCGTCCTCTAACTTGACTGGACGGGGGCCCCGTCGACTAACTTGACTGGACTATAGTGGGGTAGACAAAGGATGGGATAGTTGGATTCAATAATTTCTGCGCGCCTTGCCTTCCTTTCATCTCTATTTCAGTTAGCTTTCGGCAGGTCGTCCACTAACTTGACTGGACTGGGGCACCGTCGAGTAACTTGACTCCGTCGAGTAACTTGACTTGACTATAGGCATAGAGGTGACTGTGGTGGGATAGTTGGGCAACCCTATTCAATAATTTCTGCGCGCCTTCCTTTCATCTCCATTTCCCATGGCTTGGCATCGACTTCATAGAAGAACCCCTCTATATATGGAGAGAGCCAAGGGCACAGAACTCACAGGATTCGAAAGACGTTGAAGTCGAATCGGGAGAAATGGATCCCAGTGCTCCTCTTCTTCTTCTCATTTTATTGTTTCTGTGTGTGGTTGCCTCTCTGCCTGCAGCAATGTCTAATAATTACTCTGCCTCCAACACATATTCCCATAAATATGTGTATGACCCCATGCCCCGTGGATTAAATTCACTTCAAAATCTTTCTGATTCTGAGAGCATGGACGAGGAAGTCCACGAGAAAAGGGACCTCCATGCTCTCTTGTCGTTCCGGAAGGCCATCACATCGGATCCAATGGAGAAGCTTTCCAACTGGACGGCCGAGAACTCTGAGAATATATGCTCCTGGTCTGGCATTCGCTGCAGAAAATATACCAGAAGGGTAGTCGCCATAGATCTCTATTGCTTCAACTTGGAAGGTACCCTTTTTCGGTCTCTTGCCAATCTCTCTTTATTACGCACTCTCAGTCTTTCTGTTAATAGCTTCACTGGAAGAATTCCTCCAGAATTTGGCGAGCTTAAAGCGTTGCAAAAACTTCAACTGCGGGTGAATTTGATCAATGGTTCTATTCCCGTGGAATTGGGTATGTTGCATAATCTGCAGATCTTGGATCTTTCTTCTAATGGTTTGACTGGAAGAATTCCCCTCGAGCTTGGCCAGCTTAAAGCGCTGCGAATCTTGAACCTCAGCGGGAATAAGCTGGGCGGTGCTATTCCGCTCGAATTGGGCTTTTTACAGAAGCTAGAGTACCTGAACCTCGGTTTCAACAACTTCTCAGGCAATATACTTAATCTCAAAGGGGGCATAGCTAAATCCCTTGTCAATTTGACGAAGCTAAACTACCTAGATCTCTCTAGGAACATGCTCACTGGCAGTATACCTCAAGCCATAGCCAATTTGACTCAATTGAACAGACTATATCTTTATTCAAACATGTTCACTGGTCCCATCCCTGCAACAGTTTTTAATTTAAGCGAATTAGTTACTTTAGATCTCAGTGCCAATAGGTTCAATGGTAGAATTCCTGAAGCTATTACTAATTTAAAAAAGCTTGAGAATCTTATCCTCTCGAACAATAATTTTACAGGCACAATTCCTAAAACTATAGGGAAACTCCGTTCATTGTGTAACTTATATTTAGACTCAAATAAATTCACTGGCCGTATTCCATACAGTATAGGTGAGCCAAAAGCTCTCAATTCACTAAATATATATAATAATTATTTTTTTGGGAGTGTTCCTGAGAGTATTAGTGGTATGGTTGCACTTCTCCTTTTAGATTTATCCGAAAATAGTTTCGAGGGCACTCTTCCTTATGGTATTGGTAATTGTACTTCTATAAATAGTTTCTTTGTTCATTCTAATAAATTTTATGGGACATTGCCTATATCTTTAGCCAATTGTAAACAACTATTTGCATTGGATTTGAGTAAAAATGAATTAATAGGTGAGCTTCCTCAATACTTCACCTTTTTTTATGGATTGAGATATTTAAGCCTCAGTTATAACAATTTCCATGGTTGTATTCCTCAGAATATCACAAATCTTGTCAGTTTGAGTATGTTGGATTTATCCAACAACAAATTTAGTGGAAGAATGCCAACACATCTTGAGAGAATGTCTGCATATGTAAAGATTTCAAACAATGATGTATTTTCTGGAGAAATGGAAATTCTCATAAAAAGATATATGTATAATCTACCATATTGGTGGGCTGGAAATAGTATATTCGATTTGTCTTGCAATAATCTCACAGGAGAAATCCCTGCAAGCATAGGAAGTATGAGTGGCTTGAGGTTATTGAATTTATCCCAAAATCAATTGGCTGGGAAAATACCTGCAACTCTTGGTCAAATATCTACTTTGGAGGAATTGGACTTGGCACATAATAATTTGAGTGGAGCTATCCCTCAAGAGCTCTCTATGCTACATCAGTTGAGCATTCTAGATGTTTCATCAAACAACCTCTGTGGGCGAATCCCCACTGGGACACAATTTTCCACTTTTAATGTAACTTCATTTCAAAATAATAAGTGCTTATGGGGTTGTCCATTAGATTCATGCAGTGAAAATGAAGGACCAACTAGAGAAACTAATGGTCTTGATAAAAGAAGTAATGTAAAGGTGGGTTGGCTAAATCATGTGAAGGCAAATATTTCATTAGTAGCATTGGGTATAGGAATGGGCATTGGATTTGGTGGAGTGGTCACTATCTTTATATTTTGTAAAAGAGCTAAATATTGGCTAATGTATCCATATATCCCACCTCAACCTTTTTTTGGGGTGTATAGATTTCCTAAATAATCACAAGAGATGTTACATTTTGTTATACCAAAAGAGAATGTTTAGAGAATCAAAAGGCTATTCACTCCAAATATTGTTTTTTAAATATATAAAAAAATCAAAACATGCTCTATTGGATACAAATTTAAGATTGATGGTTCATGACTTGAAATCTATAATGTGCTTATGAAGTGACACTCTCAATTATCTATGTATTTTTATGTGTATTGTTTATAGGTATAGTTTGAGTGAGTCTAATTGTTAAGAATATGTGTTTTTACCTAAAAGATCACATGCTCAAGTCCAAAGAGGGCTCAAGTATGTACACTTGGAAAAATAACAATTTTGAATATGGTCTAAAAGTATGAAATGTAAGAGAATGAATTGGATTTTCCAATATATGGTTTTTATTTATAGAAAAAATTATAAGCTTAGTTTTGTATATTCATTTAAATTATAAAAGTCATTATATCTTTGAAATTACAAGGCCTTTTGTTAGTGATATGTAAAATTATCTTAACTTTGTCAAATAATATACATTTTTTTAATTGTAAGTCTCAATCGTTACTAGTGTGTGTGTGTGTGTGGAGTTAAGGTAATACAAAGTTACAGTAAAAATAAATGAGGGGGACATTTTAATATTTGAATATATGTCAACTCAAAATATTTAGAAATTAGTTATAGATAGATGTGTGTGTGGGATACACTACTTGACCATTTATGTGTCTGGTGGACAATGGATTTGTCTAGTTTATAGAAGAATAATGTCAAAAATAGAGATGTATTTTGAAAAATGGAGGATTTCATGTATTTGTAGCCAACTCAACAAGCACATCAACCTCTCCCTTAAAAAAATGAATTTCAGAGAATGCACATGTTCTTAAAGAGCATGCATGCATTATGAAAGTGCACATATACACACTTAGGAATGCATGTGTGCTACTTGAGCACACACATGCTCATGCAAAGAGGCAAGTAAAGGTTGGTGGGGAGGCAAGAGAGAGGATAAGGGGGAGGGGGAGAGAGTGGGAGAGAGGGAGGCATAGATGAGTAGAGGGAGAGAAAGGAGGGGACTAAGGGAGAGAAAGGGAGGGGAGAAGGTGGAGAGAGAGTGAAAGAGTGAGAGATAGAGAGTGAGAGGGAGAGAGAGTGAGGGGCTAGAGAGAAAAAGGTAAAGAGGGAATTGGAAGGGGGGAGGATAATGGGGAAGGGTAAGAGAGGGAGAGTGGGAGAGAGAGAGAATTGTGGGAGATAGAGGGGCTAGGAGAGAAATTTTTGGGGGAGAGAGAGAGAGAGAGAGAGGAGGTGGTGGTAGTAAGGGTGAGAGTGAGAAAGAGAATGAAGGAGAGGAGGAAGTTTAAAGAGAGGGGGAGAAATGCAGAGGAAGAGAGAGACAAAGGGAGGTAAGGAGAGAGAGGAATATGGAGATAGAGATGGAGAGGGAACAAGGTTGAGAGACAAAGAAGGGGGTGGTGGGGAAGAGTGAGAGTGGGAGTGGGACATGGAGAGAAATAGAGTGAATGAGTGAGAGGGAGAGAGAGTGGGGGTAGAGAGAGGGAGGAAGAGAGAGAAGTAAAGATGGTAAGAGGGGCGCTAGTGGGGAAGGGTGATAGAGGGAGAGAGAGAGGAAGAAAAATAGAGATAAGGAGGGGGAAAGAGAGACATGTGGGAGACAAGGGGGGAAGAGAGAGACATGAGAGAATAAAGTGGCGGCAGGAGAGAGGGAGGTAATTTGAGATAGAGTGAGAGAGAATAAGGGAGGGAGAGATAGTGAGAGAGAGGAAGGTGGGAGATAGAGGGGGAGAAAGTGTGTGTGTGGGTGTTTAGGTAGAGAGAGGGGAAGAGAGGAGGTGAAGGATAGCAAGAGAGGAAGGGAAGGAGAGAGGGGAAGATATATAGATAAATAAAGGGAGAGAGGGAGAGAGAAGGAGAGAGAGGGATGGATAGATGGCTAGAGAGAGAGGGTGAGGAGAGAGAGTAGAGATGGGGAGAGAGAAAGAAATAAATGGAGAGTGGGAGAGATAGAGAGGGAGGGAAAGAGGTAGAAAGAGAGAGTAAGGGAGAGAGGTAAAGAGAGAGAAAGTTTGGGGATGGATGGGAAGAGAGAGTAGTGAGGGAGAGAGAAAAATAAAGAGGTGGAGATAGGGAGGGAGAGAAAGCAAGAGAGATAGACATGGAGGGAGATAGATAAAGAGGAAGGAAAACATAACGAGAGAGAGAGGGAGAGGCAGGGGAGAGAGAAAGAGAGGGGAAGTTGGAGAGAGAGAGGAAGGGAGGAAAAGAT
Organism: Pinus albicaulis; assembly: GCA_034641835.2. NCBI lineage: Eukaryota > Viridiplantae > Streptophyta > Pinopsida > Pinales > Pinaceae > Pinus > Pinus albicaulis. The sequence goes on along the minus strand of CM076571.1, from coordinate 756,417,450 downwards.
AAATAGAGTTGGCGAGGTTTCCATAAAGGGATTAAAGGAGAGAGGGAAGTATAAGTAAAGAGAGGAATTGATATGGAGGAAGCTGGAGAGAGAGGTAGTAGAGGAGAGGGGGGGGGGGGACTAGATGGACATAGAAGAGAGAAGGGAAGAGGGAGAGAAATAGAGAGAGATAAAAAAGGGTTAGGGAGTGAGGGGGAGAGAGGTGTAGAATCACACAATAGGGAGAGGAAAGGGGAGAGGCAAGGATAAGGGGGGAGAGAGGGAGAGAGGGATAGAGGGGGAGAGAGAGAGTGAGAGAGAAAGAGGAGTGGGGAATAGAGAGAGAGAGAGAGAGAGAGAGAGAGAGAGAGAGAGAGAGTAAGGGTGAGAGAGGGTCAGGGGGAGGAGGAGGAATAGATAGAAAGGGGGATAAAATGGTATAGGTGAGTGAGAGAGACAAAGAGAAATGGATATATTGAGTTATTACATTTTTATAGTTATATTATTAGGTCGGCTAGATCCTTTCATTGTACTCTTTGTCTCCTATGTGTATACCAAGGGCTAGTCCTAAGAGCATCTCATTTTGTTTGGTACATTGTATTCATTGTAAAAAGAGGTTTCTCCCCTAAAGTGGATTATATATATATATATATATATATATATATATATATATCAATATTAAATTATTATAACACTATTTACATTTATTATTGAATTTAGTGATTTTATATAGTAAACTTGTTTTTTCTAATGGTTAGTTTTTTTACTTTTGACCTATTCCTTTAGTTATTTGACTCCTTCCCCTTTTTATACCCTATTTGGATCATATTCTCTTCTTCTAATTGTCCTGTTGGTGAACCACATTGGTTGGTTCGAAATGTGCGAGCAATTGTTAGGTCCCTATATTACTAGTGTATTCCCTTATTGTTGTTAGTTTATACCAAAAGAGAATGCTTAGAGAATCAAAAGGCTATTCACTCCAAATATTGTTAAAAAAAAAAAAAAAAAAACATGCTCTATTGGATACAAATTTAAGATTGATGGTTCATGACTTGAAATCTATAATGTGCTTATGAAGTGACACTCTCAATTATCTATATATTTTTATGTGTATTGTTTATAGGTATAGTTTGAGTGAGCCTAATTGTTAAGAATATATGTTTTTACCTAAAAGATCAAAGGCTCAAGTCCAAAGAGGGCTCAAGTATGTACACCTGGAAAAACAACAATTTTGAATATGGTTTGAAAGTATGAAATGTAAGAAAATGAATTGGATTTTCCAATATATGGTTTTTATTTATAGAAAAAAATTATAAGTTTAGTTTTGTATATTCTTTTAAATTATGAAGTCATTATAGTTTTGAAATTACAAGGCCTTTTGTTAGTGATATGTAAAATTATCTTAACATTATCAAACAATATATATTTTTTAATTGTAAGTCTCAATCGGTACTAGTGTGTGTGGAGTTAAGGTAATAAAAAGTTATAGTAAAAATAAATGAGGGGGCCATTTTAATATTTGAATATATGTCAAGTCAAAATATTTAGAAATTAGTTATATATATATGTGTGTGTGTGTGTGTGGGATACACTACTTGACCATTTATGTGTCTGGTGGACAATGGATTTGTCTAGTTTATAGAAGAATAATGTCAGAAATAGAGATGTATTTTGAAAAATGGAGGATTTCATATATTTGTAGCCAACTCAACAAGCACATCAACTTCCCCCTTTAAAAAATGAATTTAAGAAAATTCTCATGTTATTAAGGAGCATGCATGCATTATGAAAGTGCCCAGGCACACTGAGGAATGCATGTGTGATACTTGAGCACACACATGCTTGTGCAAAGAGGCAAGTAATGGTTGGTGGGGAGGCAAGAGAGAGGATGAGGGGGAGAGAGTGGGAGAGAAGGAGGCATAGATGAGTAGAGGGAGAGAGAGGAGGGGGCTAAGGGAGAGAAATGGATGGGACAAGGTGGAGAGAGAGCGAAAGAGTGAGAGATAAAGAGTGAGACAGAGAGGGAGGGGGCAGAGAGAAAAAGGTAAAGAGGGAATTGGAAAAGGGGGGGGGGGATATTGGGGAAGGGTGAGAGAGGGAGAGTGGGAGAGAGAGATAATTATGGGAGATAGAGGGGCTAGGAGGGAAATTTTTGGGGGGAGAGAGAGAGAGAGAGGGAGGAGGTGGTGGTAGTAGGGTGAGAGTGAGAAAGAGAATGAAGGAGAGGAGGAAGTTTAAAGAGAGGGGGAGAAATGTAGTGGAAGAGAGAGACAAATGGAGGTAAGGAGAGAGAGGAATATGGAGATAGAGATGGAGAGGGAGCAAGGTTGAGAGACAAAGAAGGGGGTGGTTGGGAAGAGTGAGAGTGGGAGTGGGACATGGAGAGAAATAGAGTGAGTGAGTGAGAAGTAGAGAGTGAGAGGGAGAGAGAGAGGGAGGAATAGAGAGAAGTAAAGAGGGTCAGAGGGGCGCTAGTGGGGAAGGGTGATAGAGGGAGGGAGAGAGAGAGGAAGACAAATAGAGATAAGGAGGGGGAAAGAGAGAGATGTGGGAGATAGGGGGGGGAAGAGAGAGATATGGGAGAATAAAGTGGCAGGAGGAGAGAGGGAGGGAATTTGAGATAGAGTGAGAGAGAATAAGGGAGGGAGAGATAGTGAGAGAGATGAAGGGGGGAGACAGAGGAGGAGAAAGTGTGTGTGTGTGTGTTTGGGTAGAGAGAGTGGGAGAGAGGAGGTGAAGGATAGTGATAGAGGAAGGGAAGGAGAGAGGGGGAGATATATAGATAAATAGATAGAGAGAGGGAGGGATAGATGGCTAGAGAGAGAGGGTGAGGAGAGAGAGTAGAGATGGGGAGAGAGAAATAAAGAATTGGAGAGTGGGAGAGATAGAGAGGGAGGGAAAGAGGTAAAAAGAGAGAGTAAGGGAGAGAGGTAAAGACAAAGAAAGTGGGGGGATGGATGGGAAGAGAGAGAGGGGGCAAAGAGAGTAGTGAGGGGGAGAGAAAAAGAAAGAGGTGGAGAGAGAGAGGGAGAGAAAGAAAGAGAGATAGACAAGGAGGGAGATAGATAAAGAGGAAGGAAATCATAATGAGAGAGAGAGAGGGATAGTGAGAGGAGAGAGAAAGAGAGGGGAAGATGGAGAGAGAGGGAGAGAGAGAGAGAGGAAAGGAGGAAAATATAAATAGAGTTGGTGGGGTTTCCATAAAGAGATTAAAGGAGGGAGGGAAGTATAGGTAAAGAGAGGAATGGATATGGACGAAGGTGGAGAGAGAGGTAGTAGAGGGGGGGGGGGGACTAGATGGACATAGAAGAGAGAGGGGAAAAGGGAGAGAGATAGAGAGAGATAAACAAGGGTTAGGGAGTGAGGGGGAGAGAGGGGGAAAGGGAGAGAGATAGAGAGAGATAAACAAGGGTTAGGGAGTGAGGGGGAGAGAGGGGAAAAGGGAGAGAGATAGAGAGAGATAAACAAGGGTTAGGGAGTGAGGGGGAGAGAGGTGTAGAATCACACAGTAGGGAGAGGAAGGGGGAGAGACAAGGAGAAGGGGGGAGAGAGGGAGGGAGGGATAGAGGGGGAGAGTGAGAGTGAGAGAGAAAGAGGAGTGGGGAAGAGAGAGAGAGAGAGAGAGAGAGAGAGAGAGAGAGAGAGAGAGAGAGGATGAGGGAGGGTCGGGGGGAGGAGGAGGAATAGAGAGAAAGGAGGATAAAATGGTACAGGAGAGTGAGAGAGATAAAGAGAGAGGTAAAGACATTGAGTTATTACCTTTTTATAGTTATATTATTAGGTCGTCTGGATCCTTTCATTGTACCCTTTGTCTCCTATGTGTATACCAAGGGCTAGTCCTAAGAGCATCTCATTTTGTTTTGTACATTATATTCATTATAAAAAGAGGTTTCTCCCTTGAAGTTGAATATATATATATAGATTACTTATTAGTATTTATCAATATTAAATTATTATAACACTATTTACATTTATTATTGAATTTGGAGATTTTATATAGTAAAATTGTTTTTTCTAATGGTTAGTTTTTTCACTTTTCACCTAGTCCTTTAGTTATTTCACTCCTTCCTCTTTTTATCCCCTAGTTGGATCATATTCTCTTCATATAATCGTCTTGATGGTGAACCACATTGGTTGGTTCAAAATGTGTGAGCAATCAATGAATTTATGTGAAGGATTTGGAAGACAAATATTTAAATAATTATACTCACACAAGCCACCATTTAGATAAGTAATTATCGGTTTAGAGGATGCTTGAAAAATCAACAAAAATGTGTATGAGTTATTGAATGCATAAAATAGCATGTCAAATCACATGAAGAAGGTGAGTTGCAATATAAGAATAGTGTGTCAAAGGGACCTAAAAGTAAATATAGGTCCATAGGAACAACTCTCAAAGGAAAAGCCAAGAAGATAAATTCTGTGGTAGGAGATAAAAGGAAGGAGAGTGCACAAGATCAACGAAGCTTCCTAATCAATAGTAGCATGCATCATCCATTGGTGTTAGGAAGAGTTGACTGCCCATGGAAAGTAGGAAATGAAACTTGGTTTGCAAAAATTACATGATTTACTCTTATTTCATTTAAGTAGCATATATGATTAATATAAACAATCATGAGCTTAAGTAAACAATTAGTATAGCTTTGCATGTTCCTTGGTTATAAATTGGTATCTCTATGTCAATTACTATTTTTTGGTTCAATCAAAGCAACCTTTTTTATAATGGACAACTCATTTAAGAGAAGAAACCATGGAGAGTGAAACTTCCAAGGGAATAAGGCCTCAAACATTGAATTCAATGGAGAAAATAACTTTGAAGAGATGGAGATGATGGTAATTATGCACGAGGAGAGTGCGCATAATCACATGAGAAACATCAATAGTGAAATTCACAGTTTAGCTATTAGTATAGAGATGCATTGAAGGAAAATGGAGAGTGATTAGCCATTGGCTTCTCACAAGAAATGGAGGAGAATGAGGTCACTACAACACTAGAGAAGTGAGCAAAGAGTGGAAATGGTAGTTGATTTTATTGATATGGGTAAATTCCTGATACCCTTAACCAAGACCTTTTACTTCGGCTAATGTGTTATAATTGCATTTAATCAAAGTGTTAATAAACGTAAATGAACATCTGCATGCTGTAAAGAAGAGGAACATAACAAGCATTAGCAACATAAGAGATTGATAATGGAGTTCGTCCAGAAGGGACTATGTCTCTGGGCCTCAGTGTCAAGATGGTGTAGGCCCTGGATTAAGCATTGGAAATAGTGAAGATGTACATGGATGGTGTTTTCTATGTCATACAAGGAAAATTCTCTCACTCAAGAGTGGCTAGATCTCTCCACGAGATGTTCCACTACAGGAACTCTCATTCACAAAAAGGACTCCTATCAGTATGACAATAACTCACACATAATGACTAGGAGTATCCTGCCAACATGGCAACAAAGGGATCTCAATCAAACATACATGTGACAATGAGTATCCTGCCCTCACGGAAATAAAGGGATCTAAAACATAAAACAAATCCATGATAGAAATTACATCTCACATCAATAACAAAAAAAAGATCCCACATTAAACATCAAATAGGGATCGATACAACACAATGCATCTCATAGTAAAGAGACAAAAGAAATACATGATCACGCTGCATATACCTCACATCCTGGAGCTATCTAAAGAAAAGGATGATACATTGTTGGATCTGGTTGTACCATCAATCTCATGGCATCGAATATCCTGAAAAAAACTACTCACACATTGAATGCTGACACCTACAAGTCCACTTTGAAAAGTGGCTGAAAAACATAAGGCTCAGATGGAAAATCTGACTGCACCGTTGAACTTGTATCGCCAAGAAGTGTAGGATCAACTGTCAATTTGATGAATTCTGATAAAGTGAAAATCTGGGCCTTAGGGAATCTTTTAGATTCCCCTAAATTCCTCAAAGATGTTGCTCCACAGGGAATCTAGAAATCTACAACTAAAAATAGGAATCTGATCTCACCATTGAGATCCTTGCGAAAATCTCAGAAGAATGAGTATAAAGTTGACCTCATTCTGACACCGGCAAATTTCGGCCTTCAAGGAATCTGAAAGATTCACTCAAGGTTCCTGAAGATTCTCCTCCACTGGGAATCTGCAAAACCGCTGCTCAAAAGGAAAATATGGGTGCACCATCGTGCTCCCTGCAAAATTCTGGCTAAAATGCATATAAAGTTTAATACATTTTGAAAATTTTACCTCCTTGGGATCAAAATATTCCCTTGGCACCAAACAGGAATCTGCCTCGAAATTCGCGCCTTCTCCTGCCTCGAATTGCATGCTCTAACCTACCCCTATGCCTCGAAATCCATGCTCAGGTCTGCTAGGTGCATTTGTGAAAAACTGAGTTTTTATAGTAGTTGATGGGTGGAGTTTATCAAGCGAGTTTGTTGGCGTAATGGTAAAACTTCATGGTTTGTTGGAGGGAGATTGGGCAGTCAAATCTCGCCCCCTCCAAAAAGGTGTGATTTTGTTTCAAATCCATTAAAATTTTTGTTATGGGTGGGTGGATTCACTCCACGCGGCCCAACCCGACCCCCAATCTCCTCACGTATAATCGTATAAACTCCATGGTAAGTTCCGTTGGTTTCCATATTTCGTTGGTTATGTTATAACCATAACCTTTTAATATTCAACTATTTTTATTTATATGGTTTGGTGTGATTTAGGATTTTAAATATAAATAGTTATAAAAATAACTATTTTAATATTTAAATGATTTTTATATAGTTATTAAAATAACTATTTTAGATTTAAAATGATTTTGTTGTTTTAGTGATCATAGTTTTTTAATGATTTTTTTTTTTTGTGTGTGCAGGTGTGCAGGTTGAGGATCAATGGAGGAGTGCCATGTGTCAGGGCCTGGTAGGCTGCTATGTGGGTCCCATGTGATCACTGGGATGCCATGTGGCATGTTGGGGGCCCCACTTCCCTTTCTTTAACAAAACTTCAAACTTCTCTAAGTTCCTCATACGAGCTCAAATTGACGTGTTGTTCACACTGTTGCGATCAGAGCGAAGAGCTCTTCAATCTGAAGCTAATTTTTCCACCTTCTTGTCACTTTGAATTTTGAGCCCTTTGTACTTGCCACTAGTGTTTGAAGATCCATTTGGATCAATCGTCCTCATTGAGGAGCTTTTGATCCTCCAAAAGCATCAGCTTCTATCCATCATCAAATGCATGCAAATGTCTTTGAAAGGCACATTCCAACACGACTCCTTCACCTGCGTACTTAGGAACCAGAACACAATGCCAACACCTGCAACTAATACAACACAAATGTCTGAAAATGCACATCCCTTGAAGACTCCTTCTGTCCTTCAGAATCAAAATGCAAATGCCAACACTTGCAACTGTTGCAACGAAAATGTCTGCTCAAATATGACCAATTATGACCAAAAAATTTCCATACTTGACACGATTTTACATGCTCGGTGGTCAAGTTTACAGCAAATGGAAATCACACCCCAACTATCATCGCAAGACCAGAAAAATCATCATCACATTTCGAAGTGATGGCAAACACATCATCACTTTTACATAAAAGAAATTCATCACATGATTTATAAAACAAGGCCAAAATATCATTGTTGCTTAACAAGCGATGGAAAAACACATCATCAATTTCACAAAAATGCAACATATGATTTACAAACACGACCATGACACACTACCACATCTATAAATACCATCTCACTTATCAAAGTGAAAGGGTCATCTCCCTATGGCATGTTTTCTTGTCGAACATCTGTTTCAATCAGTTCATGCACCGATGCTTCATCCTTAAGGTGTTGCTCTGGATGGAGCCTCGAACACGTGGATCTTTGATGGCCACTTTGGTTTCAATGGCTGCAAAATGTCTTCTTCCTCCAGACCTGCTTAACCAATTTCTTTTTTCTGCTGTGGAGAAGGATTTTCACACCTCATCCTCCTTTGTGTTGCCATTCTTTTCCAACACTTAGAAATGACATGGTTATGTAAACCACAAAAATGAAAAGTTTTCTTATGCCATTATTTACGTTCATGATTAGAAACATTTTGATAATCAAAATGGACTCTGGAATAGTGAGACTTGTTATACCTTCCCCGGTCGTCTCTGGTGTGATCATGGTGATGAGAGCTTGCCTCAACTCTTTCATTGCAACGTGCACTTCCATGGGATGATGGTGAAGTGTTCCCATCAATACTCTTCCCTGATGAGTTCAACAATGTATGTTTGTTAAAATTGGACAACTAGGTCCAAACTCCATGTTGTGATGCTCAGATGAAGATACCAATATTTGTATTGGGTTCCTCTTTTAGAGAGGTGTAAGATCGATCTAAAATTGATCTTAACCTGATGAGCATAACATTTATTTTGAATTTATTTTTAATAATTTCAAATATGTGCAGGTCGGCCTTAAGGTTTTACACCCCCAACAGATGTGTCACACACCTCAGTGATTGATATTAATAGAGTCAACATTGGAGGATTTTTTCACTCATCTCATCCTCACGCATCATCTCCTCCTTTGATTTAGTACGAGCTCCTTGGAGGCAGTTTTAGTTCACACGTGGGAAACAAGCACGAAGCCGTTGTTGTTGTTGTTGCTGTTACCGTTGCTGCTGTTGTTGTTGTCATTGCTGCTGTTGTTGTTGTCGTTGTTGCCGTTGTTGTCGTCGTTGTTGCCGCCGTTGCTACCGTTTTTGCCGTTGTTGCTGGTGTTGCTACCGTTGGGGTAGCGTTGACTTTTCTGGGGTTGACTTTGAGTTGAATGTGTGGCTGTTTTGAGGGTTGTTGTGACACATGCTTGGTTGGCTGACCAAGGAGACTTTTCTGCTTGAAGCATCCTGTTGACCGCCGTAACGCACCACCACATTTTTCTGTTTTTGGTTTGTCTTCTATAGATCCACTGGTATGTTCTATCAACATTTTACTTAATTGTTTATGTGATTGCTATGGTGAAAAGTAAAGTTGCATCAAGCATAGAACATCTACATAAATTTACATCGTATCAGAGTTGAAGTGAAGACAAGCCCTATTTTTTACAATCACCGAAGAGGAAAATGGGTTCCACGAACTATGGCTTCAAGGAGGATGAAAAATTGACTGGGAAGGATGACTTCCATGCTTGGAAGATGATATTGGATCTCAAATTGGAAGACCAAGATGTCATGGACTGTGTGCAGGGTAAAATCCAAGAACCTCCATCCACTGCTACAGTTGCTGCCAAAACAAAGTACAAGAAGGGGGAGATCAAATCAAAGCTGATGATCAGGGAATCCATTAATAAAAGTCTGGTGGCCTACATCTCTGAGTTGGGCACATCCAAAGAGATGTATGATAAGTTGGTCCTCATGTTCAAGGCCAACAATGAAAATCAAGTATTATTCTTCAAGAATCAATTGAAGAATCTGAAGAAGGGCAGGGATGAGTTTGTCCAATCATACTTTCTGAAGCTGACTGAGATCAAGAACAATCTGTTGGCTATTAGGGAGACAATAGCTGATCGAGAAATGGTACTCACTGCACTTGGAGGGCTCTCATTTGAATGACATGTGTTCAACGCTACCATTCTAAATAATAATGTGATACCTGAATTTGACGAAGTACTGTCAAGATGTGTTCAAGAAGAATCAAGAATGGAGGAGTATGGAAATGAAGGAAATGCTGCATACATTGCTCATTCTAGAAATAACTCTGGTGGCCCAAAGAACAAAGGAAAAGCAGGGGCTCAAGGAAAGAAGGGCAAGTGCTTCACTTGTCATAGGCATGGTCACTATGCTAGAGAATGTCCTTTCAAGAAGGATTCTCCCGATGGTGATGACAACAACAATCGGGGGATGAAATCAGACAATGGGTTCTGCAGGAAGGGAAAGGCTCCCTCGACGGAGGTGATCAGCGGGATTCAAGGTCAAAGTTCTGATATGAGGAGTCAAATGTTGTTGATAAAGAAATGAATTCATTCTTATATCGCCTCACCTTTACATCTCCTCGACAACATGGATGTCTGGTTGATAGATAGTGGTGCTTCAAGGCACATCACTGGGTTCAAAGAAGCACTTTTTGATATGGTTGAGAAGTATACCAATTTGGAAATTATCCTTGGAGATAATGCCACATATCCCGTGAAAGGGACAAGGACTGTGACCCTCCACTTGTCTCAAGGTCAAGTCCTCCACTTACAGGATGTACTCTATGTACCTAATTTGAAGAAAAACCTCGTGTCTATATTAGCCATGGAAGAAAAAGGTTTCAATGTGGCATTCACTGATGGAAAGGTGCACATGTGGAAGAAGAGCTTCAAGCAAGCTATCACGTTTGGGTCTAGAATTGATACACTCTACCAGGTTGGAGGAAGCCCACTGGGAGCAATGACATGAGATGTTATCTGACAAACCGATAATGGCACTGAATATGAGACTAATGAGTTCAAGAACTTTTGTAGAGAAACTAGCATCAAGAGGGAGACCACAATGTTTGTGGGCTACATCGAAACTTTGAAGGCCTATAGATTCTATGTGCCTGGTCAAAGGGAAGTGGAGATATGCCACGATGTCACCTTTGATGAAGATACTTCCCTAAGGAAAGTAGTCAATCTTCTGAGATATGAAGAAGGTCATGAAGCAAGGCCTGGAAATCAAGAGGAACCGAAGGATGAGAAAATTCCTGATGTTGAAGGACCAATGGACCCGATTGATCCACCTCCTTCACTGGGAAAGAGACCATCATGGCTCAGGGACACTCTCGAGGATGCTGAGGTACATATGGCCCCAAGGGGGACATTCCATGAAAGCAAGAAGCTGAGTAGATACCAAGGGTATCTAGCAGCCATGAGTACTATTGTACAATCCGAGCCCGGATCTTTTTTAGGAAGTCGTAAAGCATCAAGTCTGGAAGGATGCTATGCACGAAGAGTATGAGTCCATAATGAAGAATGATGTCTGGGATGTGGTTCCTAGACCGGAGGTCAAAGTAGTTGTCACCTCAAAATTGCTCTACAAGATCAAGCATGGATTTGATGAAAGTGCTGAAAAGTTCAAGGCAAGATTCGTTGCCCGTGGCTCCTCTCAAAAAGAAGGCATAGACTATGATGACATATTTGCACTCGTGACCACCATATGATCTATCATAGCCCTTGCTGCCATGCAAGGATGGAGTCTTCATCAAATGGATGTGAAGACCGCACTTATGCATGGTGCGATAAAGGAAGAGCTGTATGTGGAGCAACCTCTGGGGTTTGAAGTCCAATATCAGGACACCCATGTCTGCAGGTTGAATAAAGCCCTCTATGGGTTGAAGGAAGCACCCAGATCTTGGTACGAGAGGATAGATAGCTACCTAATGAAGTTGGGATTCACTCGTAGTAATGTTGATCCGAACCTTCACTTCAAGGTTCATAGAGAGAAGTCTCTCATTCTGGTGCTGTATGTGGATGACCTCTTCCTGACAGGTGCTAACCCTCTCATTCATCAGTGCAAGAGGGAGCTCACTACTGAGTTTGAGATGAAAGACCTAGGACTGATGCACTACTTACTAGGCCTGGAGGTCTGGTAGAGACTTGGCGAGATTTTCCTTTCTTAAGGAAAACACATTGTGAAGCTTCTAGAAAGATTTAGTATGGTGGACTTCAAGTTTGTGTCAACATCGATGGAGCTCAACTTCAAGAAGTTGAATGGCAACGCTGTTGGGCCTGTATTGACAAATCCTACTAAGTATCGTCAACTCGTAGGGGCCCTGATGTTCTTAGTGAACACCCGTCCGGACGTATGTTTTGCAGTGAACACTTTGAGTCAACACATGGTTGATCATAACATTCATTGGGTTGGAGCCAAGAAACTCTTGAGATATCTCTGGGGCACGATAGACCTTGGGCTGAGATACACTGCCAGGAGCATGACACTCCTTGGTTATACTGATGCCGATTGGGCTAGCATTGTGGTGTATCACAAGAGCACATCTGGATGCTACTTCGTAGATCTGCTTCGGGCAGGAAACTGAAGTCGGTAGCCTTGAGCACTGTTGAGGCTGAATACATAGTAACGTGTATGGCTTTTTGTGAAGTCACTTGGTTGCGAAAGCTCTTTAGCGAGTTGTTCAAGCATGTGCTAGATGCCACCGCTATCCTTTGTGATAACTAGAGGGGGATTCGTTTGTCATAGAATCCCGTGTTCCACGATTGATCCAAGCATGATGATGGCTAGTACCACTTTATTCGGGATATGGTACAGCGAGACGCCATAAGGCTCGATTATAGGAACTGATGAGCAGGTCACAGATATTCTCACTATGCCCTTGGGGAAGGTCATGTTCCTAACCTTTTGTGAGAATCTTGGAATCATGGAATGACCCTATTCTGAGGGTCCTGTTGGACGATGAGCTCTGGGAGCTCTGGGGGGCTTTGGGGATAGTTTCTTGGAGCTATAAGCAACCACAAGGCTAGGCTTGCCGAACCTTATTGGTGTGCTTGGGCCCTGTTGTCGACAATTTTTGTCGCTCCTAGAGACAACCTAGAGTTTCTATAGACCAGTGCCTAGGACATCTTATCATAGCAAGGAGCATATAATATATAACTTGGGTGTCAATCCAAAAGCTCTCTTGCTATCTCTCTTAAAACAAGGAAAATGATTTCACATGGGACCAAACTCTCTCAGAAGCTGATACAGAGATGAGAATAATGTAGGAACAACATGCAAAACTCCAGCATAAAGGAACAGACAATTCAGAGACAGCTTACTGTAAAGAGGGCCGGTTCAAATAATATGCCACATAAATCAAATATCAAGAAGTGTATGCGGTGAAAGAAATATAAGGAAATATTAATTAACTTTGGACTGATACCCAGATACACAACAGAACCATGCATGGGCTTACCAATCTAAGAATCCACACATGACAATGGCGTTTTAAAAGCACCCTCCCAAAGCAACTAATATAGAAGAAATATGAATGAAATGAACATGGAATAGTATGTCATGCCTGAGCCATATTTAAAGCGCTTGAATGATTTAAGTATGGGCATCAACCAGGATGAATCCTTACCAGACCAGTGAGCCACTCGCATTCCAGTAACATGACACAAGAAGATGGATGAAATGGAATTTTATATTAAACACATTAGAGAAAGTTACATACTGTGGAATACCAAAGACCAGAATCCTCTAAGACAGATATAAATCCTCCTCACTGAGACCCTACAGGCTCTGAACCTTCATACAAGAACTTTTACAAAATGTATACAATACACCTTTCACTGCACAAATTTCTGATAGAAGTTTGGAACCCTTACAATGTCTTTCTTCCAAGTTTTTATAGACAAAGGAGAAGAAAGACCCAATAAAAGAAGTAGGTGAAAACATTTAATTTACTTAATTTGAACAAAATGGCGAAACCATTCGCGCCCATACTGTTGAATGACTAGGTAATGCTGTCTGTACTTGATAACCTGCTTGCAAAAATAAATGCACTGGGAAGAAAATCTCTTCAGTAACACGGTGCAAAGATAAATTCACATGAACATTTTGTACTTCCCTGAAGAAAATTCGGCTGAAATAACACCTGGAGGGTATTGTTTTTTGTGCTGGGTACCCTCGGCCTTCTAATCTTTAAATTGGGGCTTGAAACATTGAATGCTGATTGTTGAATTTCTCCATCTCGCATTGATATTCCTTATCTGCACCATTAATATCTCCATCTGCAAAAATCTGTCCTTTTGAATTACTCTGAGGGTTTTGGTAGATTTCCATCCCATTTAGTTAATGAAAGGCATGTCATCGCAACTGTCCAGGACTTTTCTTCATAAATTCTGCCTCTACAAGCTTATCCTTCGATGCATCTTCGATTTTTGCAAGGGAGGCGGTGATTAATTGACAGATTGCTTCCGTTTGAGCCCTGAAAAATACACAAACTTTGTTAAGAAAACAAATGCATGAGAGGGTGGATGTAGTGAAGATGACTTGGGGTGACGAAGCAGCGTGAAGGAGTGGTGAAAGAATGGAGGGTGGCAATGAAGAATACAGTGGGACGACGATGAATGAACTGGGTGAAGGTTTGTAACGTAAGCACTGAAATATGACACATAAACGGGATATATGAATGGTGGAGGAGAACGCAAATGACGCGTGGGCGTACAAAAGGCTAAGTGGAAGGGACGACATGGAGGTAGACTTGGTCAATCAGTGGGACGTGTGAATAATTCTGGGCCATACGATCAAAAATGAAATCAACAGTTAAAACTTCACCGGAGGACGACGGACTGCGGGCCCGGAGCACCGTATGCTTAAGTTAAAACCCGTGCAGCTTCAGAAGACAACTGCCGTTGGATGAAGGCTTATAGATCTGACGGTTAACATAAATTTCACTGCGCGTCCTAGATCGAGCGTTAACTTGCGGGAGAGGTTGGTATTGAGGCCGTACTCGGGGACGCGTGGCGCATAACGTGTGGAATCGCTGGCCCAATGGGGAATACCGCTTGCCTCGGATAAGCGGTGCGGAATAAACAGGTTGGTTTTTGCAATGGGTGCGGGCGCGGGGACCACCAGGCACGGACAGGCTGTGAACCGTTGATCTCCGGTTTGATCGGACGGCTGGGAATACGGTTGATGGTTGTATGCGGCAAGCGCCTTCGGATTTGGCATTTGGTTTCGGGGCCAAGTCGTGTGGAAGGAATGGGTGCCGGGGCTAAGGCCGAAAGGTGCTAAGCCCACTATGTTTACGAATATATATTTTCAACCCTTTAAAATGCAATTTTGAAAATAAGAGAGGGCGACGGTAGACAACTAATGAGCTTTGTAAGACGGGGTGAGGGAATTGGATGATTTAAAACAGATGGTTTTTGAAAAACTGATAGAGAGATAATTATGGTCAACATTCGGCTCCATCTGGGGATGGCACGTTCATCCCTGGACGTGTCGAGGACTTGCAAACCGCCTGATAATCTTTTTGTGTAGACTCTGCCCTTCAAACCTTTTCTTTTCGTGAGTCATTACAACACTTACATCATTTAGACAACAATGAAACAAAAACTAATATACAATATGGTACAATTAGGCCACCTCATCCTGAATCAGAGTTGGAAGTAGGGCTTCAGAAATTGGCCGTTTACAGGGGCATCCAGCAAGTCACCCTGTAAATTCTCCAATATAAATGTGTTATTGCCTCCCTGTTCCACAATTTTGAATGGGCCGAACCAAAGTGGATCGAACTTGCTATGCTTTCCTTTTTTAGCCCTCCGAACATCCCACCGGAGCACTAGATCACCAACCTGCAGCCTCCTGTCTTTGGCATGCTGATAAAAAATGTTCTTCATTTTCTCCTAATATTCAGCTAACCTCTGATTCAACTGGCCCCGTGTTTCCTCTAATTCTACCAATTGATTGATTCTCCTGACCATATCATCAGGTTATTCTTGACTTTCTTGCAGGAAACGTGCCACTGGTAAAGCCAGCTGCACAGGAAACACAACTACTCGTCCATATACCAATTCATAGGGAGATTTCCTAGTTGCTCTTTTGCTGGTGATCCTATTAGCCCACAGAGCAAATTTAAATTGGGAATCCCAATTCCTCTGATTCTCATTTATTGTCTTCTTCAAGGCCCTCACCAAAGTTTTATTGGAAGACTCTGCCAAGCCATTCCCCTGTGGATAGTAAGCTGTGGAGTGGTTTAATGTAATATTATATTGCTGGCAGAAATTTACAAACTTTGTAGACTTGAAGGCTTGTGCATTATCAGTCACAATTCTAGTAGGGAAGCAAAACCTGGAAATGATTTTTTCTTCCATGAACTTTATGATGACAGTGTCAGTAGCATTCCTTGCAGGTATGGCTTCCACCCACTTCGTGAAATAGTCTGTAGCTGTCAATATCCATTTATGTAGGCCGCTTGATGGGGGATGTATTTCTCCTATAAAATCTAATCCCCATTGTTGGAATGGCTCATCCACATGAACAGGAATCAAAGGCAGAGCTGCCAATTTCTGTCTCTCAGCAAATTTTTGACACTTATCACATGCTCTGACCCAAGTAAAAACATCTCCAAATAATTTTGGCCAATAGAAATCAGCTTTCAGTATTTTATGAGCAGTGGTCCTCCAGCTGTAATGGCCTCCACAAATCCCTTCATGAAATTCCATCAATATATTTTCTACTTCATCTTCTGTAAGGCATAGGAGTAGGATACCAGATGGATCCCTCCAATATAGTTGTCCATTTGCAACTATATACTTCTGTGCTTTCAATCGTAATGCTCTGTATTTTGTTTTATCACAACTTGGGGGACAACTGAGTGTCAAAAGATATTCTACTATTTATTTGTACCAAGGACTAGTAAGATATTTTATATGTGCTTTCTGAGTGGCTACCTCCAGTCCTTGCTGTTCTTTTTCATTCTCAGACTCTCATTTTGCTGTCATGGACAAATTTATGCCCAGAGCCTGGTAGTTTGATTCTGATAAGATCCTTGCTAGCCCCTGTCCTTTTACCAGCTTAGTAGGTCTGATGTCCAAATCATATTCCTATATATTTGCAATCCACCTCCCTCTTTTTCCTTCACTATCTCCTTGAATGAGAATGTCTTTGGCAGCTACTATGGGGACATATGCAGTAATATGGGACTGCAAGATATACATGTGGAAAGCCTTTAGAGATTTCACTAGGGCATATTCCTGCTTCTCCAGTGTGTTATATTTCAGTTCAGCATCATGAAGTACCTGACTGAAGAATGCAATAGGCTGCTCATACCCTTCTTCATTTCTCTGCAACAACACTCCTGCTACTGTATGGGGTGATGCAAAAGAAAAGATCATAAATGGTTTGTTATAATCTGGTCCAGCTAGCACAGGGGCTTCAGCAAATGCAGCTTTAATTCTAGCAAAGGCCTCCCGTGATTCTTTTGACCATTTTACATCATTATTCCTTTTCAGCATATCAGTTATATGCCTAACTATCTCAGCATAGTTAGGAATAAACCTTCTCAGAAAATTGATTCGGCCTAGAAACACTTGCACTTCCTTTTTATTTCTAGGGAGAGGGATACCATTTATAACTTCCACTCTTTTAGGGTCTATTTTCACCCCTTCTTTAGTTACAATGTGCCCCAAGAGTTTGCCTTCCTCTAATGCAAATAAAGACTTTTGGGGGTTAAGGGAAAGACCATACCTTCTGAATTTCTCAAAATTTCTTCGTAAATGCTCAATATGTTCAGCATCACCTTTTGAAAACACTGTAATATCATCAAGGTAGACCACCAGAAACTTATCCTGCTCTCCAACAAAAGCAATGTCCATGGCCCTTTGAAACATGGCTCCTGCATTAATCAGCCCAAAAGGCATCTTGGCATACATGAATGTTCCCCACGGTGTGGTGAAAGCAATTTTCATTTGATCTTCTGGAAACATAGCCACCTGCTTATAACCAGAGAATCCATCCATCATTGACATTCTTGAGGCTCCGACCACTTTCTGAAGAATATGATCCATCTTGGGCAGTGGATAATTGTCCTTTAAGGATGCTCTATTTAAATTTCTGAAATCCACGCATAGCCTTATTTCTCCATTCTTCTTTCGAACAGGGACCAGATTTGTCACCCATTCAGAGTACCTCAGTGGCACAATTATTTTGGCCTTTAGCAGCTTCTTGATTTCATTTTCAATAGAAGGAAGCAACAGTGGATTTATCTGTTTGAGCTTCTGCTTATAAGGTTTTGCATCTTCCCTCAGAGGAATTTTACGCTGCATTATACTAATATCAAAATTTTTTAGGTCCTAGTAGGACCATGCAAATACATCTTTATAAGATTGAAACAATTTCAGATATTTCTTCTTGTATTCCTCTAGGACTTTCTTGGATAATTTCACAATTTTGGGCTCAGCATCAGTGCCCAAATTTAGATCTTCCACCTGATTTTCTTCTACTGTTTTGCTTGGCTGCAATGGAACATCATTTTTGTCAAATAATCTTTCTAGAGGCACCAGCCCTCTAGGTATAATATTTCCCTTCAGCTCCAACACTTTTCTACCTGCCATCTTCTCTTCATAATTATTTTCTGAAACATTCTCAGCCTCATCTTCTTCACAATCATCAATCTCCATATTAGAGAATTCTCCCACTATTTCCAGGAATCTCTTCATTTGTTCCTCATCCTCAAATACCCGCCAGTGCTTGATATTATCTGGGATTGATGGCCTATAACGTACCTCCACTTCATATCTTAAGAGAGGGTTCTAGGGAGGATGGAATGTACTAGCAGCCACAGCAAGGGAGTCTGCCATTCTGTTTTATTCTCGGGGCATGAAATGGATGTTAAATGTTGATAAGAAGTTCTCCACCGTGTCCCATACCTCATTTCTATATGCTCTCAACCAAGAATGTTTGGTTTGACACTAATTTCTGACTTGCCTGACCACCAGCTCAGAATCTCCCAGAACCTTTAAACTCTGTATACCCATGCTCTTGGCTGTCTGCAGTCCTAGCAACAGTGCTTCATATTCGGCCACATTATTAGTAGCTTCGTATTCCAATTTAAAAGACAGTGGCACCCATTTTCCTATAGGAGAAATTAATAATACCCCAGCTCCATTACCTTCTCTTGAATTTGCTCCATCAAAATGCAATGTCCAGATTCCTGCTTCATTATCTTCTGAGGGCTGCTCAATATTTATTTGACAGAAGGAGGTTTCATGAGCATAATCTTGCTCTTCTTGTAGCATTAGGCACGAAAAATATCCTTCTTGACTATAGATTGGTGAGTTATCAGAGCTGTCAGTCTTAGTCACCATTTTAACAAATTTGGTTTCTCTGTACAATCTCCTCTCCTGGCCACCAAAGACTGGGATAGTGGCATATGTTAAATCTAATTTGAGTGACCCACCAATTTTCGTTCCCCATGACCTTGACAACAGCATGCCAAAGTGAGCTGGAACGTCAGCCACCACAATGTCCATGACCACGCTCTTTGCTGGAATTTGGGCCAAATTGACCACTAAATCCTTAATCATCCCTAGACATTTAACTCTTTTGGAATCAAATGAATATAGGTCTTTATATGGACGTGTGATTTGTAACCCTAGTTGTTCCATTACTGACAAAGGCATAAGATTATGGGAAGCTCTAGAGTCTAACATACAATTATGTAGTAGTAAATCATGAATCACTAAAGACACATAGAAGGGAGGAGTAGAAGGATCTACCTCTTCAACATGTGGGCCAAATACGACCATGGGTCTTTCTTCCTGTAAGTTGAGACTATCTGGAATGATTGGTGCTTCTGGAGGGAGCATGAAAGAAGTGACTTGAGATTGATATGTAGGCTGTTTCAGCAGTTCAGTCAAGGGGACTGGGATTTTGATTTTTTCAAGCTATTTTTGCAAATTGAAAGCAGAAGGGGAATTTTCTATAATGACCTCTTTTAACTCTTTATTCTCAGCTAAAGGTTTAATTTCTCTTGACACAGACTCAGAATTAGGAGGACTCACTACCTTGGAAGAAGAAGGACCTTGATCATTAGACTGCAGAGGTTCGTTTAGAGGACTCTTACCTTTGTCTGTGACTTTCTTCATTGTTGAATCTTTCTGAGTAGGTGCCTCCTTCTGAGGTGGTTCTTCTTCTTGATCCTGAGTACGAGTCCTCTTCCTAGAAGACCTGAGATCATATTTTCTATTGAAGTGTGCTTGCATGAAATCAACAAATTGTTTGCAATAATAATCAGCCTCTGAGTCTTCTATGTCTCTTGCATTTTCTTCTTCTTGCAAAGGGCATTCTATTTCATCGTTGTTGGAAAAAGCAAGATTTGAATCTTCTAGCTCATAGGCAGCATCTTCAGTGGTATCATCTACTGGACCTTCCAGATACAATGGGTGTGGTACCTGATCCTGTTGGTCCTTTGTTTCTCTTGGCAATATCTGTAGGGGTGGTCTCTTATACTGGGGATTGTAGCCTCTGTTTGGAACATTATAAAAATTCTTGGAGGCTGAATTCTTGGTCTCCAATTCAAGTTTGCCTAGTTTATTAGAAATATTCTTGATCATTTTGCTCATTTCTTCAATTCTTTCTGCATCCTTGTCCTGACTGGAGGTAGAGACTTCCTCTTTTCCCCTTCTCCTAGTGTCCTGTTCAGCTTTTCCTCTCAATTTTCCAGTGGAAGCGAAATTTGCTTCTAACTCAAGAGCATCTGTTTGAGCATCATCTAGGGTGGCAGGCTTTCTTTCTCTCAGAGAGAAGCCAAAATCTGAGTCAAAGGCTGCAATGAAAACAACTTTGGCAACATTCTGATGAGGCTTCATATCTGCAGGAAGGTTTAGATATAGCTTATTAAATCTTTTGATAAACTCTAACACCCCTTCATTATGTTTCTTCTTGAGTGTATTGAACTCGGTAAGACACTGTCCATGATCTTTCCTCTCTCCCCATTTTCTGAGAAAAGTATTTTCCATATCATCCCAAGTGGTTATGGAACGGTTTCCCAATGTCTTGAACCATTTTCTGGCTTCACCATCCAGAGATTGTACAAATAGTCTTAAGACCACATCTAAATGTTCTACATTAAAGTTTTCTGCAAAAGAGAAGAAAGCTTCTAGATGTTTTTGCGCATCAATCTCATTTTCCCCAGTGAATCTAGGCAAGATCTTCAAATAGTCCTGTGGAATATCATTCAACACTTGTGGTAATTCCAGGGGAGCATATTTATTCAGCAGGAAAGCTGGAACATTAGCCATTGGAGGAGGTGGGGGTTGTGCAGCAACCTGGTGTACAAATGGAGGAGGAGGAAGTGGAGTATGAACAACAATAGGAATATATTGTACAACAGCCTGAGGTGTGGATGGAAACAATTCACGATTAACAGTGGCTACTTCTGTGACTTCTTTGACTTCTTCGGCCTCAGGGGTAGGATGGAAATTCTCTTTAGCTCTAGGACTTCCTTGGGGCGGGCTATCTGAGTAATATTTAGGATTTTCCTCAGTGAAGTCGGGATTTTCTACTTGGATTTCTTGAGAAGAAGAGGATGGATAATCCTCTACAGAATATTCAGGAATTTCAACACGGACTGATTTCTTCTCTTTCCAAATTCTTCTATGAATGATATTTTCTGGGTCAGACACGGAAGGTGTCTTTGGCTGAGATGTATCTGACCTCAAATGTGGCTTACGTGGAGCCAGGACTACCAATAGATTTATCAAATAAACAATAGTGGAGTCGCCAAGGTGAGAGATGCAACTCTTCAACTCTCTGTGCTCACCTGATTAGAGAGTGAATATGATTTTTCGAGGCCCAGGGAAATTGATTTTCTTGAATTCATCCCCCGCAACGGCGCCAGAAAGATGTTTTCGACAATTGTTGTCGCTCCTAGAGACAGCCTAGAGTTTCTATAGACCAGTGCCTAGGACATCTTATCATAGCAAGAAGCATATAATATATAACTTGGGTGTCAATCCAAAAGCTCTCCTGCTATCTCTCGTAAAACAAGGAAAATTATTTCACATGGGACCAAACTCTCTCAGAAGCTGATACAGAGATGAGAATAATGTAGGAACAACATGCAAAACTCCAGCATAAAGGAACAGACAATTCAGAGACAGCTTACTATAAAGAGGGCCGGTTCAAATAATATGCCACAGAAATCAAATATCAAGAAGTGTATGCGGTGAAAGAAATATAAGGAAATATTAATTAACTTTGGACTAATACCCAGATATACAACAGAACCATGCATGGGCTTACCAATCTAAGAATCCACACATGACAATGGCGTTTTAAAAGCACCCTCCCAAAGCAACTAATATAGCAGAAATATGAATGAAATGAACATGGAACAGTATGTCATGCCTGAGCCATATTTAAAGCGCTTGACTGATTTAAGTATGGGCATCAACCAAGATGAATCCTTACCAAACCAGTGAGCCACTCGCATTCCAGTAACATGACACAAGAAGATGAATGAAATGGAATTTTATATTAAACACATTAGAGAAAGTTACATACTGTGGAATACCAAAGACCAGAATCCTCTAAGACAGATATAACTCCTCCTCATTGAGACCCTACGGGCTCTGAACCTTCATACAAGAACTTTTACAAAATGTATACAATACACCTTTCACTGCACAAATTTATGATAGAAGTCTGGAACCCTTACAATGTCTTTCTTCTGGGTTTTTATAGACAAAGGAGAAGAAAGACCCAATAAAAGAAGTAGGTGAAAACATTTAATTTACTTAATTTGAACAAAATGGCAGAACCATTCGCGCCCATACTGTTGAATGACTAGGTAATGCTGTCTGTACTTGATAACCTGATTGAAAAAATAAACGCACTAGGAAGAAAATCTCTTCAGGAACACGGTGAAAAGATAAATTCACATGAACATTCTGGACTTCCCTGAAGAAAATTCGGCTGAAATAACACCCGGAGGGTATTGTTTTCTGTGCTGGGTACCCTCAACCTTCTAATCTTTAAATTGGGGCTTGAAACATTGAATGCTAATTGTTGAATTTCTCCATCTCCCACTGATATTCCTTATCTGCACCATTAATATCTCCATCTGCAAAAATCTGTCCTTTTGAATTACTCTGAGGTTTTTGGAAGATTTCCATCCCGTTTAGTTAATGAAAGGCATGTCATCGCAACTGTCCAGGACTTTTCTTCATAAATTCTGCCTCTGCAAGCTTATCCTTCGATGCATCTTCGATTTTTGCAAGGGAGGCGGTGATTAATTGAAATATTGCTTCCGTTTGAGCCCTGCAAAATACACAAACTTTGTTAAGAAAACAAATGCACGAGAGGGTGGATGTAGTGAAGATGAATTTGGGTGACGAAGCAGCATGAAGGAGTGGTGAAAGAATGGAGGGTGGCAATGAAGAATACAGTGGGACGACGATGAATGAACTGGGTGAAGGTTTGTAACATAAGCACTAAAATATGACACATAAACGAGATATATGAATGGTGGAGGAGAACGCAAATGATGCGTGGGCGTACAAAAGGCTAAGTGGAAGGTACGACGTGGAGGTGGACTTGGTCAATCAGCGGGACGTGTGAATAATTCCGGGCCATCCGATAAAAAATGAAATGAACGGTTAAAACTTCACCGAAGGACGACGGACTGCTAGCCCGGAGCACCGTATGCTTAAGTTAAAACCCATGCAGCTTCAGAAGACAACCGCTGTTGGATGAAGGCTTATAGATCTGACGGTTAACATAAATTTTGATGCGCATCCTGAATCGAGCGTTAACTCGCGAGAGAGGGCGGTATTGAGGCCATACTCGGGGATGCGTGGCACATAACATGTGGAATCGCTGGCCCAATGGGGAATACTGCTTGCCTTAGATAAGTGGTGTAGAATAAACAGGTTGGTTTTTGCAATGGGTGCGGGCGTGGGGACCACTAGGCACGGACAGGCCGCGAACCGTTGATCTCCGGTTTGATCGGATGGCTGGGAATACGCCCGATGGTTGTATGCGGCAAGCGCCTTCGGATTTGGTGTTTGGTCTCGGGGTCGGGTCGTGTGGAAGGAATAGGTGCTGGGGCTAAGGCCGAAAGGTGCTAAGCCCACTATGTTTACGAATATAGATTTTTAGCCCTTTAAAATGCAATTTTGAAAATAAGAGAGGGCGATGGTAGACAACTAATGAGCTTTGTAAGACGGGGTGAGGGAATTGGATGATTTAAACCAGATGGTTTGTGAAAAACTGATAGAGAGATAATTATGGTCAATAGGCCCCACCATGATGATTGAGTTGGTTCGCCTCTCATGATTTGTGCCCCATATGCATCCTACCCATTTGAGTTTCGGACTCATGGGAAGTACCTCTCATCTGGCCAATGAGGTGGGAAAAGCTAGAGACTAGTAGAAAAGACTGATGGATGCATCAGAGATTGTCGTACTCTCTATCTAGGATGACACGTGTCCAATCACTTGATTTGGGATCAAGTCTAGTGAGGTTGCCGACCTCCTACTGACTCCGGTTTAGATAAACCAACTTCGGGTTGGTATGTGACTCTTTGAGTCCATATGAGGTTTCAGACCTCCAACTGACTTCAGGTCAGTGAGACTAAATTTAGGTTAGTATATATGACTCTCTTGAGTCCAAGCAAGGTTTCGGACCTCCTACTGACTTCGGGTCAGGTAAACCAACTTTGAGTTGGTATGAGACTCTTTGTGAGTCCGATAGAGGTTTCAAACTTTTGGGTTGAATCTGTTAGCCGGGGAATAATGTCTTTGTGACTGACCCACTTCTGTTCTGAAATAAAGAGGCCATCAAAGCAAGTTACGACGGGATGATGCACGATGTTTGATTGCATAGGTGGATGGAGTTCTCCCTAGTTGAGAGGGAGTGTTAAAATTGGAAAACTAAGTCCAAACTCCATGTTGTGATGCTCAGATGAAGATACCGATATTTGTATTGGGTTCCTCTTTTAGAGAGGTGTAAGATCGATCTAAAATTGATCTTAATCTGATGAGCAAAACATTTATTTTGAATTTATTTTTAATAATTTCAAATATGTGCAAGTCGACATTAAGGTTTTACACCCCCAACAGATGTGTCACACACCTCAGTGATTGATATAAATAGAGTCAACATTGGAGGAATTTTTCACTCATCTCATCCTCACGCATCATCTCCTCCTTTGATTTAGTACAAGCTCCTTGGAGGAAGTTTCAGTTCACACGTGGGAAAGAAGGATGAAGTCATTGTTGCCATTGTTGTCGTTGTTGTTACCGTTGCTACCATTTTTTTTTCCTTTGTTGCCATT
The DNA here is from genome assembly GCA_034641835.2 of Pinus albicaulis. NCBI lineage: Eukaryota > Viridiplantae > Streptophyta > Pinopsida > Pinales > Pinaceae > Pinus > Pinus albicaulis. Next base: position 756,392,693 of record CM076571.1, on the reverse strand, counting down.
GTTGCTGTCGTTTTTGTTGCCGTTGTTGCTGCCGTTGGGGCAACATTGACTTTTTTGGGGTTGACTTTGAGTTGACCGTGTGGTTGTTTTGAGGGCTATTGTGACACATGCTGGGTTGGCTGATCGAGGAGACTTTGTTGGTTGAAGCATCCTGTTGACCACCGTAACGCACCACCACATTTTTCTGTTTCTGGTTTGTCTTCTATAGATCCACTGGTATGTTCTATCAACATTTTACTTAACTATTTATGTGATTGTTGTGGTGAAAAGTAAAGTTGTATCAAGCATAGAACATCTACATAAATTTACAATGTTTTCCTTTGATGTCCTTTGAACATCCTCCTTCATTGTATCCAAAACCTGCATATCGAGGCCTCTACACAACCTCCAATGCCTGAGTTATGCCTTGGCCATGAATGCCAAGTCCTCCTCCTTTGTACCCCATTTTGGTGAGGAGTCTCATGCTGGTTCCTGTAATGGGTATCTCCACACTTCCAACATAAATGATATCATGTGAAGAAAATGAAGAGAAATCAACATTATTTACCTCAGTTGTCAATTTTGAAACATGTGAAGAGGGCTTCTTTGACCCTTTGTTGTGCTTCACTTCCTCCAAGGCGTCTGTCATGGCTTGTAGCTAAAGCTGCAATCACTGCTTCTCCTCCTTTTTCTTCCTGTAGGAGTATATTCAATGCACCATGACTTGCTTGATGAATTTTGTTTTTGAGCTTCAATTCTTCCAATGCCTCTGTTGTGGCTTGCAACTGAAGCTTCAATTGATGTTTGTCCTCATTCTCATCCTGTAGGAGTGTTTTCAACTCAGCATTGTCTGCTACTTGTTTCTCATAATCTTCATACAACATGTCCACTTTCTTGGACACCCTGATCATGGTCTCGTACAGGTCTTTGACATCCTCCGTTGTTCAACTCAGTGAACGTTCAATGGTTCATGCATGTAATTCAAATCAACAAGAATACCACTCTGATACCACTTGATCTAGGTAAATTCATGATACCCTTAACCAAGACCTTTTACTTCGGTTGATGTGTTAGAATTTTATTTAATCAAAGCGTTAATGAGCATAAATGAACATCTGCATGCTGTAAAGAGGAGGAACATAAAAAGCATCAGCAACATAAGAGATTGATAACAGAGTTTGTCGAGGAGGGACTATGTCTCCGGGCCTCAGTGTCAAGATGGTGTAGGCCACTACATTAAGCGCTGGAAATAATGAAGATGTACATGGATGGTGTTTTCTCTTTCATACAAGGAAAATTCCCTCACACAGGAGTGGCTGGATCTCTCCATGAGATGTTCCACTACATGAACTCTCATTCACAAAAATGACTCTTATCAGTATGAAAATAACTCATACATAATGACTATGAGTATCCCGCTAGCATTGCAACAAAGGGATCTCAATTAAACATACATGTGACAATGAGTATCCCGCCCTCATGGAAACAAAGGGATCTCAAACATAAAACAAATCCATGATAGAAATTACATTTCACATCAAGAAAAAAAACAAGATCCCACATCAAACATCAAACATGGATCGATATAGCACAATGCATCTCATAGCAAAGAGGCAAAGAAGTACATGATCATACTGCATATACCTCACATCCTGGAGCTATCTGAAGAAAAGGATGATAAACTGTTGGATCTGGCTGTACCATCAATCTCGTGGCATTGACTATCCTGAAAAGGACTTCTCACACATTAAATTTTGATACCTGAAACTCCACTTTGAAAAGTGGTTGAAAAGCATAAGGCTCAGATGGAAAATTTGACTGCACTGTTGAACTCGTGTTGCCAAGAGGTGTAGGACCGACTGTTAATTTTTTGAATTCTGACAAAGTGAAAATCTGGGCCTTAGGGAATCTTTTAGATTCCCCCTAGATTCCTCAAAGATGTTGTTTCATAGGGAATCTAGAGATCTAGAACTCAAAATAGGAATCTAATCTCACCATTGAGATCCTTGCGAAAACTTGAGAAGAATGAGTATAAAGTTGACCTCATTCTGACACTAGTGAATTTCAGTCTCCAAGGAATCTGAAAGATTCCCTCAAGATTCTTGAAGATTATCCTCCATAGGGAATCTACAAAACCACTGCACAAAAGGAAAATCTGGGCACACCATCACGCTCCCTATGATGTTCTGGTTAAAATGCATATAAAGTTTAATACATTCTAAAAAATTTACATCCTTGGGATCATAAGATTCCCTTGGCACCAAACAAGGATCTGTTGCGAAATCTGTGCCTGCTCCTGCCTCGAACTGTGTGCTCCAACCTGCCCCTCTGCCTCGAAATCTGTGCTCGGGTCTGCTGGGCTCATTTTTGAAAAGCTTATTTTTTATAGTTGTTGATGGGTGAAGTTTACAAAGCGAGTTTGTTGGCGTAATGGTAAAACTTCATGGTTTGTTGGAGGGAGGTTGGGAGGTCAAACCCCGCCCCCTCCAAAATGGTGTGGTTTTGTTTCAAATCCATTAAATTTTTGTTATGGGTGGGCGGGTTTGCTCCACGCGGCCCAGCCCGACCCCCAAACTCCGCACATATAACCGTATAAACTCCATGGTAAGTTCTGTTGGTTTCCATATTTCGTTGGTTATGTTATAACCATAACCTTTTAATATTCAACGATTTTTATTTATATGGTTTGTTGTGATTTAGGATTTTAAATATAAATAGTTATAAAAATGATTATTTAATATTAAAATGATTTTTATATAGTTATTAAAATAACTATTTTAGATTTTAAATGATTTTGTTGTTTTAATGATCATAGTTTTTTAATGATTTTTTTTTGTCCTTTTGTGCAGGTTGAGGACCAATGGAGGAGCGCCTTGTGTCAGGGCCTCGTAGGCTTCTATGTGGGTCCCACGTGCTCACTAGGATGCCATGTGGCATGCTCTGGGCCCCACTTCCCTTGCTTTAACAAAACTTCAAATTGCTCTAACGTCCTCATACGAGCTCAGATTGACACGTCGTTCGCACCATTGCAATCAGGGCGACGAGATCTTCAATCTGAAGCTGAGTTTTCCACCTTCCTATCAATTTTAATTTTGAGCCCTTTGTACTAACCACTGGTGTTTGAATATCCACCTAGATCATTTATCCAAAGGTTGTATCATCAACAACCTATTACATCCTCTTACGAGGAGTAATGTAAAAAAATAATAGTAACAAGATTTGGATGAAAAATCAAGAGAGATAACATATGTCTATGGGGAGCATATCAAGCATACCCAATACTCTAGAGAGGACTAATAGCTACAAGAAGCCACAAGGGAATTTTATTGTTTTTTAGTGACATAAATTGTTATCCCTTGAAATTGATGTTTAAAAGGGAGAGATTGTTCTCAATCACAAGTGTTTGCAAGAGCCATGAGAGTTAGCAACACCTTTGGTAGAAGTGATAGTTTCACCAGTCACTTGTAGAATTGAAAATAAAATCCAATAGTAGGAGATATGATTTATAATGATTGGTTTACAGGTGTCTTTGGCCAAAATTACAAGTCATTAAGGTTGTAGCTGAGAAAGGATAACAATAATCAAGTGCTTTACTAGAGAGGAGTGGTTAGATATATGGGGGAGAGAGATATATCCCTTTTCCATTTATGTCAAAGGGGGAAAGAGAGATATCAGCCACAAGGGGAGATTGCCATCAATGCCAAAGGGGGAGATTGTTGGCATTGATGTCAACCTCAATGATGACAATCATAGGTTGAGATTATTTTCAGTATTGACATCATTGAGATAACTTACATTTGAGTGTGTTGCATGCTTAGTTAGAGTTGGAACTTGGCTATGGAGCCCAGTGAATGTGGAGCCTTGGTAAGAACACTCATGGGAATCATTTCCTAACTAAGGTCAAGGATGTAGGCCTTATCTTTGAAGTCATTTTACCTATAGTGGATCAATTCGAGTGCTCTTACAAAGGGTATAGTTGGGTAACTCTCTAAGAGACATTTCCAATGGTATATGACATTTTGGAAAACTTTGTAGGGATGAGGAGTTATGGAAGTTTGAAAGTTGGCATGGTTCCAAGCCTCGTGGTTCCACAACAAGCCAAATTACAACTCCCCCCTCCCCTCTATTAATCGTCGAACATAGGGGGCCCACAATTGTTGTGGGCCATTAAATCAAAGCAAGCAGAGATTTGTTGATGGTATGCATTAAGGAAAGCATGTAGGGTTTAGTCATGAATATTAAAAAGTGTGGGCCCCCATGTTATTGGTTGAGCATAAAGGCAAGGCTTGCAATTAACCATAACCGCCAATTAAGCAATGTTTAATCTAATCAATGATCATACTATTGGAAAGTGTGCTAGCACTATGAATAGAGGGACTTGATAGAAGGTTCGATCAACTAATGGAGGCGTGGGATGGGAAAATCCCTATCATTCAACAAATGTTGCATCACACCAAGTTAATTCAAGAACTTGTGAATTTCATGGTGACATTGATAGTGAGTGGGACAAAAATCCTCTCTGACACTGGTATATGACACAAATTTGACCTCTACGCACATTTTGAATTTCACAGGAAATTTTCGAAACGTAACTAGACCTCGAGACATTTCCTCAGTACAGATGGTGACATGGAAGTTCATAGATGGAAAATTTTTATAAGATGTTAGGAATGATGTGGTAGCCAGTTGGCAAGACAACTCAGCATGATGACACATGGCATGACATGGTAGGTGACACGTGGCATGCAAAATTAAATGTTTTCAAGTGACCAAGTGGGCCAAATCCAAGTGACACATGGCATGGGATGACATTTAGAGGACACATCAATGCACCATGCCAAATTCAACTTGAAGAGATTTAGAGAAAGGGCATGAATAATTTAAGGAAAGAGATGAAAATTTCTCTATCAAATGATATAAAAATTCATGTCACACATGGGAGAGTAGAGAAAGACAAGTGGAAGTGTTGTGGGCAGGCTTGTTGTGGCACCACTCACATTATGACACATGGAAGGATTATTTACAATAGGAAGGACAACTCAACTAGTTAGGCACGCCATTGTACTCAACCAATTTTCAATTGAGCAGTTAAAAAAATTGGTATGATGAGCACGACGCAAAGGCTAAAGGCACCAAACATAAATTTTAATGTTAATAGATGTACCATCACAAAGGCTATGTGGTGATGATTTGGCGCAGTGGTAGGAGGACATGTGACTGAATAGTGACCTATCACATTTTTGTGAGCCAAGTTAAGTAATTAGTGTAAGCACCTTTGGTAGTATCATATGGTTCTAGCCTTCTACGCACATATTATTTAGGTGTCGAAGGTTAAGGGCGTGGAGAAATAGTATGTTGTGAGGCTTAGAGCTTTCCACGCTTAAGCTTCTAGTCATAGTCTCTAGACAAATGGGGAAAGAGCTATTATCCTAGTAGTTATGATATCCTCCAAAGGTTAGCCCAAAATTTTGAGGCCACAGTCTCATACAGTAAGCGCTAATTGTTTAATGGCATGAGATGATCAAAATTTGGAATTATAGGCACCAAATTTAGTTAAAATCCAACTAAAGGATTGATATGGTTGTGTGAACTTGGTCTCGTTGATGTTGTGAATAGTATGAAATTACCGAGGATAAAACTAGTATTCGATGCCCATGATACTTGGTCTGTATCAACTATAAATGTTAGTGTGAGTTATGGAAAGGGAAAGTGATCCCAGTTGAGAATCAAAGGCCAAAACAGAGCCAAGTTGGGGCTTCCTTTAGGCGGGTGCCTAATAAACATATTAGGGAGTTGGTACCTCCTACAAGTAGTGGCTTGAAAATCAGGAAGTTGGTGCTAGAAAAATCAAGTTAGGGAGTTGGTGCTTCCTACTGGTTGGGCCCAACAAAAAAACTTGGTGGTTGATTCCTCCTATGAGTGGGTGCTGAAAAAAAACCTGATGTAATTAGAAGTGGTGGCTTTAAATTTACATCATAACAAAATGAGATTTCTATTTTTTTCCTTTTATGGGTTTCCCATACATATGGTGTCAATGTGTTGCATATGTGTGTGTTGAATGTGGTGTGACTATGTATCTTATGGTATGTTTACATATTTAAGTGTTGAGATATGGTAATAATCATTAAAATTGGCATTAATATTTGTTCACCTCCTCCTCTTAGTATTGACTTGGTTTCCTTAGTCATTAATTATTATTCATTCTCTTTGCACATTACATCTTCTAGGCTTTCTAGCCTTTTAATACACAAACTCTCTGGTCCAACCACACAAGCACCCAGGATTTAAAATATATGAGTACATTGGCCCAACGACCTAACACATTGATACATATAGACACACATACCTCAACAAAACCTAACTCACTAGCCTAGATATAAAAAAAAAATCCCAAGAAAAAATCGTAATTTCTATTAATTATAAAGAAAATTACATGTTGTGTCAGCTGCATATTTCTACGATGCAAAAATGTGTTCATATAATAAGTTATCATAAGTTTAGGACGATTCAGAAATTTATAAAAAATATTTACAGAGTATTGTGAATATTAAAAACAAACATAAATAACATCAAAATCAAGTATCCCAAAAATTGTAGTGCCAAAAATGCCTCTACTCAGTTAGACTGATAAGATAGCTCCAAGATTCTCGTGTCTTCAATGAATGGCCTATAGTAATGTTGGTATGTTTCCGATCAAATATGTTCTATGATGTGCCAATGACCCCATATCAGCTGCCAGCTTCTTTGGAAAGGTAGTAAGCCATATGGTTCCTTTCCATGTAAATATGAGTAAAAATAATGGAGTCAAAGTGAGATTTTAGTGCCATAACTTCATCTAGCAATCCCTTGAGTGTGTGCACGTGGAATTTGGCAATATTTTTTAACCAGTTAATTACAATATTTGAGTCCCCAAATATTTTTATTCTGTTGCATATTTTTTCAAGGGAAAAGATAAGAAGTAGTTTGAGGCCGTTGAGTTCCAAGTAATTGTTGGTTCCCAGGCCTGATCCCATCTTGATTTTGTAAAGGTGAGTGTCTGTATGATATAGGATGGCACCCCCTCCACATCCAAAAATGTGAGAAGACCCATCAAAATATTCCTAGGGATATTTTTTGTCTATAGTTTCGGGCACAAGTACCCTCCCTTGTGTCTTGTTATCTTCATCAGGTATCAAATGGAAGAGAGAAAGTATGGAATTGCATATGGGGGGCCAACTTATCGGGGAATTTTGAAAAGTGATGAGATTGCAAGCCAGCCAGATTCCCCATGAAAACAGGAGGGGAAGGTTTCGTTATTTCAAAGATGCACCCGAGTGCAACCAGTTATGCCACGTCATAGTGATATAATCCCCTTGCCAGATGTGATATATGCCCAAGGCCAAAGAAATCAGCTGCCATACTTTTTAGGTCATGGGGCATTTTAGGAATAGGTGATCAATGTCCTCATCCTGTTCTTTAAAAAAACCACATCTGAATGGTCCATGAATGATCTCTTGGTAAGATTATCCTCCGTGGGTGCACGATTTGTGAGCAGACACAACATGAATAACTTGGCCTATGGAGGTGCCTTCAACTTCCAAAGGTGTTCCACCACCAATTCAACTCATGGGGTTCTTGAGATGTGATAAGTGCAGTGTAGCCGTTTTTAGGGGTGTATATACCACGCAAGGAAACAACCCATATTAGCTCATCCTCCCTCTTTGTTATTCTCACATGGGTCTCCCTAAGAGCAGTGACATATCTATGCCATTCCCTCCTCCTATCCTCCAGGATGTTTAGTGCTCGTGGATTTTTCCAAGCTTGTGTATGCTAAGTAGAATTGTCCCCATCCTTAATTTGAAATAGGTGGTTGATCCCTAAGTCCATGAGTAATTGTCTTAATTCCATAGATAATAGGTGCTGCCTCTGACTACCTGAGTAGGCATCCATTCCAATCTGGACCTGCGTGCACCATGCAAGTCCACATTCGATGACAAAAATTTATTTTGTCATTTTACACCATACAATGGATGAGCCTGGCTTGCATCTAATGGGACCTCTGATCCAATCAAGAGTGCACCTCGGTGCAATGTATTTAATATATGTTACCTCATTCTAGAGGTTATTTGAAAGTAGTACTTGCCATCCCAATTTTGTAGCCAATGTAGTGGCGAAAATATTTAAGTCCTTGAGTCCCCATCCTCCCTACTGTTTGGGATTGGAAATTTTGTCCTAGCTTACCCAAGAAATTTTTTTTCCCTCCTTCTTCCCCCTCCGAAGGAAACATCGACATATTTTATGTATTATATTTGTAACTCCCTTGGGGATCCACGACAAGTTCCATCTAGTACACCAGAATTGCCTCCAAAAAAGACTTGATGAGGACTAAGTGCCCGACTCTAGAGAGCCATATCTATTGCCATATGTTGATTCTTCTCTCCACTTTCACAATAAGACAGTTCCAATCCATGATTCAGTAATCATTGGGTTTGAGTTTGAACCCCAGATATTTGAGCCCCTCCTCTATATCCCGATGATAAAATTGGAAATGTTGGAGAGCATGTCTACTCTCTTGGATGGTGCATCTTGTCATCATGATAGTGTATTTTTTGATATTGGGCAACAAGCTTGTAACTTTACAGATTTTTTTCAAAATCCTCTTGAAATAGTTGGCATCACGAGTGGATCCATCAAGAAATATGAATACATCATCAACAAATAAAAACTGATTCAAATGAATATATTCAGTAATTTTGACCCCCATTAGCCCTAGCCTAGGCTATGAGCTTTGTTAGCCCCTCCATGATCAGAAGGAAGAGAAAAGGTGATAAAGGAAATCCTTGTCTGAGGCCTTGCCTCGCATGGAAAAAATTAGAGACTGCACCATTAATGAAAATGCTGAAAGATGCATTGGTAATGAAACACATGATCTAGTTTATGAAAGGGTGGGCGAAGCCAGTATGAGTGAGGATAAGTTGTAAATAGGTCCAACAAGTGTAGTTAAAAGCCTTGGCTAGATCGATCTTAAGAATTGTGCTTTTGAGGCATTTGAGTTTGATAGAATCCAATGCTTCTTGATTCATCCCAATGGCCTTGTGAATTTTCATTTTATGGATAAAGGAAAATTTTTCCTTGGATATCTGATTGGATAAAATAGGCTTGATGCGATTTTCTATGATCTTGGCAATGATTTTGCAAAGGCAGTTACATAAGGAGATGGGCCTGTAGTGGTTGAAGGACAGTGACTTGTCGATTTTGGGGATGAGAGCAATGAGTGTGGAGTTGAATCCCTCACATATTTTGCCCAAGACTCTACACTCCTCAATAGATATCAGAAGTTCCTTGCCTATATGATCATAGAAGGATAGATAGAATTCAATGGAACATCCATCTGAACCAGGGATCTTGTCTTTTTTGAACCATTTTAGTACTACTTCAATCTATCCTAATGTCACCACAACATTGAGATTAATAATCAGTATCATCATCCCCCGCATACCTTGGCATATTCTTGGAAATACTAAGTACCTTTGATATATTAGCCACCCGTGGGTCTCTGTATATATGGGAGAAGTGTCTAATACCCATGTATGAGAGCTGATGATGAGTTTTTTCCACCCTACGAGCTTGATCCTTCAATTCCCAAATGATGTTGATGCTCTTCCTGCCTTTTTCACATTGCTCAAATAATTTGGTATTGTTATGACCAGCTTCAAGCTAGATAGCCCTGCTTTTGAGTCTCCATATTTCCTCTTTTTGTCTTAATATTCTGATCTTTTTTGTTTCCATTTTGATAAGATGGTTCTTTGTCGCATTGGATGTGAACCCAAAACATTTTGATCCAGTCAGTAGTGTTATATCCCTTTCTACCCTCTACAACTCTTCTTCATCTCGAATCCTTTTCTCCCTTGCCCATTTGATAGTCCTATCCTCGATCCTGGACAAGTTGTTGGTGATGACTCTTGCCGACATAATGTTATGCCCCTAATGGCAATGGTTCTAGGACCCCATAACTATCATGTGGAATTGAGGTTCATCTGGCCATGTGGAGTTGAACTTGAAGGGGGAGTGAGGCCTATTGTTCTCTCCATGGATTTCAAAATAAATGGGAGAATGGTTTAAGATTCCTCCCGTTCCCACCCATTTTCCAGCCCTGTCCACCCTATTTGCTATCTTAGATTTGATTAGGAAACGATCCAACCTACGTGCTGGTGTTCCTTCCCCTATCCTTCGTTGTGCCATGTAGGTATCTTTTTAAGCATATCTAGGTCTAGCAGGTCAGAATTATCGATCAATTTCTCAAAATAATCTAACAGGGGATCTGGCATAGCACGGGGACCCTAAGATTTAGCTTGTCCAATGGAGAAGTTTAGGTCTCCACCCATACAGATATGATCCACCCCCATGATCGAGGAGCCCATCAACTTATCCCAGAATGTTGGCCTGTTATGGAAAGGGTCGTAAATGTTTAATATCCTAAAAGGGATGTCAATATCTGATGTTGTAATGTCTGCACCAAGTATCCCTTCCCTTCCCCATAAATTTTTAACTTGGATGGTGTGATTGTTGAAACCTATGGTACATCCCCCTGAACACCCTCTCACATCCAAGTTATGAAAACACCAATCTGGACATAGTTCGGAAAGGAGCTTATGAACTACCTCCTCCATCCCCAATGTTTCTTAAAGAAAAATTACATCCACCTTCTCTAACATAAGCAGACGCCTAAGAGCCATTTTATTATCATGTCTGGCTAACCCTCTGCAATTTAATGATAGAAAGATCATGTATCACCCATGGCAGGGGTATCCTTTTCTCTAAGAAACCGATCAATTGATATTTGTCTCGCCGATGCCACCTTAGTCCCTACTTGAAGGATGGCTTTGGAGAGTGAGGATGGTCTACCCTTTGAGGATTTCATAACCTTGAGGGAGGGATCGTCACCTAACCCATATGAGTCATTAGGTAAGGTTTTGGCTGAGGACCTAAGATTATATCTATAAGAGGAACTAATTATTGAAAGGTTAGATAGATCTAAGGGGTCAGAGCCATCAACATGAATGGTAGGGACATATATGGAAGGTTGAGGGAGTGTAGATGCAACATGGCAGCTAATGGGGACTATATTTATTTTATTAATTTTTAGACTAGATACAATATTTGATACAACATGAGATGTAGTATGCAAGACATTAAAATTTATAGGGGAGGAGGGAGAGATAGAAATACCCAGAATGGGCCCAGAATCCTCCTCTTGCGGTCAAGTGACCACTATTGCAATCGCTTATGAAGTTTCATGTGGAGAGGTAATGAGAGTCACCTTTCGAGAGGCTGTAGTGGTCTCGATTCAGTGGAATGTGTTTCCTGAGCAGTAACCTTGCCAAATTCCTCTATGGTTTGAGTCCCCACATGCACCAGAGTTTTGGGGAGTGCTGAATTGGCTGCTATGATAAGTGGATATTCCTTGTATAGATGCCCCACCTCATGGCATCTCCTGCATCTGAAGGGCACCCCTTCATAATCAAGAATTTGGTATCTGGTAATATCTTTGTGCTTCAAACAATAACTCTCTACCAACCCCTCTTGGGTGTCCAAGTGCACCAAGATTCTCACCATCGAGATGTTTCTGGTCTCCATGTAGTACTGGTCATGATCTAGGTAAATGCCTAGGTCCTCTCCAATACACTTGAGGACGTCCTCCATCCAAAATTGCAATGTCAGACCAGGTAATTGCACCCATATGGGACCTGCTCAATTTTTTCCTTGTTTGTATCAAATAAGGGTTTCATCGTTTAAGAAGGACCGGTGTCATCTCTATATGCCAATATTTCGAAAGAACCCAGTTTTCCATGTCAGGGTGAGGGAAGATAAGGGCGAACCAACCTTTGTTCATTGTGAGGATAGAAAGGAGTTGTTCCAAAATATTCCCCCAGATCTCAGAGGTCCATTTTTTGAGTTTGGCCAAGGTATAATTTCTTTCTTGAACCCTTCCAACCAAGTCTGTTTGAGCAATCTCCTATGCTTGTTTTATGCTTATGCATTCCCCGAAAACCATGACTTTGGATTTCTCATGGCTCTTAGTGCACTTAGCCTTTTTTTTCTTATTATTTGAGCTGGTATGTCTCATGTGAGACCCTCTTCTTCTAGAAAGGTATTGTCAGAGTTTGATGCCCTATTGTTTTCCAGTTGCAGAATCGTCAATGGAAACCCTTCAAAATTGCTTGAAGCTATGACATCACGTGGGCACCCAAAAATTTCCTCTGGATCGATAAGTTCCTCAACAAATCTAATCCCAAGGTGTTCAAAGCCAAATTCCTCATCGTGGGCACCACAGATACCCTTCGTGCTTTCAGTTGCTGCTACAAGTTCCTTCGGGATAGACAGAGGCTGCTGGTTGTTCCATAGTCGGAGAATCAATGCTGAGGGTATAGAGAAAGCGAGTGAGGCTGGTATACCAGGGCCCATATTAGTAAAATGCTACGTAATGATCATATTAGTAACCCTAATTCATGTTTTCCCGAGTGTTGTCTCACCCTCCTCCATGCCCATTAACCGGGGTTCCAACTATTTCGTTGCGGCCAGCACCACATCCTTGTGAGCCCCAACTGTCTGATGAGGTGGGTAGTTTTACCAAATTTGAGTTTGATCTAGCATATCAGAGGAGTAGTCAAGTTCCTCTTCCTCCATAATGATGTTTCCAGCAGAAGCAGTATTGTCCATTAGAAACCCCCAAACCCTCTTTCCTTCTGCGAATGGTTCTGATAAAAGTGCTCAGGGTCTGTAACCATCAATCGCGCTTTGCTAGGGTCCAAGAGTATGCAAGAGGAATTATTATTATTCATGTATGTCGGGTTGTCAGCATTCATGAAAGTCGAGGAGCCCTCCGGGTAGTCAACCTCTCTTTCTGCTACCGATGACAGTTATGCAATAATCAGGTTTCATGCAGAGCTAGCCTCATGCCAAAATATCCATCACCAAATGTGCGGCTAAGCTTAAACCCAGAGTGATCCTCTCCTGGTATTCCATTGAAAGTGCCACCATATCTAGGGTTTAGAACCTACACTAAACCTCCATCGCTAGGATTTCATTTTCCATTGACTTGTAATCCCATGAATCAACTTTCATTCTAGGGTTTCTTTCTTCATTCTTTGATCTTAATGGATTCTATGGTCTTCTTCTTGCAAAGGATATGCTTAGAAAACTTATCTAGATTCTACATATCAAAGTTGTAAAATTTGGAAACTAGGGCCAATCTCCACATTGGATAGCTCATATGATAGAGAAGATATTTTTATTGGATTCCTATTTTCAGGAGGTGCAAGATTGATCTAAAGATCATCTTGTTCTGACTAGATATCATGTATCAACTTACTAACTTAATTTTTATATGTACATAAACATTATAATTCAGGGATTAAGCCTAAGCATTACAACTATGGTTAGGGTTCTACAAATTTCTGCTTACACCACTTCCTAGATCCCCTACAACTTCCCATTATAGTCCCCAAAGAAACTTGCTCTAATACCAATATTATCTATAAACCATTGTGGATATTTCACTATACAATTAATCACAATAGATCTGATAAAACAAACTGAAATCTATATTACTATTTTCTTTCCCTTTTGACTCCATCAATAATTATTGAATTTTTTCTTATGCATGAAATAGACAACATGCAGGAAATGGACAAAAAAAAATACAATCTCACAACATGTACATGAACACAAATATTTTCCTTGGAAACCCTTACAAGAGAAAACCCAACTAGAAGGTGAGGTTGCTCTAGTATATTTTCTCTTTGTAGTAAAAAGAATGCAAGTACAAAGGAGAAGACACTTTGTATGGAGTTACTTGAGACTTGTGGGTTGTTAGGGTACTACAAAACACTACGTCCCTTTTTATACTCTCTCACAACCACTCCTAGTTGCTATTCTCTACTATAGAAGAACATAAATTAAATAAAATATCACCCATTCTCTTCCTAGTGGGTCAATTTTAACATAGTCTAAAAGCCAACTAGGGTTCAAGTTTGACTCCAAATCCCAACTAGAGTTACAATTTTGACCCTTTTAAAGGCTTCTTCATAGCCCACATGTGGAAAATTCCTTATGTATAAGTAACATGAGCTAACATATCATCCAATTCTACCAAGGTAGTTAAACATAATAATTAGGGATTATTTGAATTAAAAAATGAGTCTCAAAATGAAAAAATTACCAACAAAAAAAAATAAGGGACCTTGACATATCCCTTTGGGATACCTAAGATTTCCTACTCTTTAATATATGTTTTTCTTCTTCCTAAGATAATAAGGCCTTCAGATCTTGTTCCAAATTATTTAGGGCAAGTGGATCATCTTAAGAGAGGATAACACTTCTATTTGGCTCATGTAGTTATGGAATATGAGATTCCAAGAATATTCTTTTACCTTTTCATAAGTTTTCATTGAATTGAAACATTAGTGTGCCATCAACAGTAGAATCGAAAGGAGGGTAGACGTTGTGAAAATTAGGTTCCCTTGTATCTTTTTGAATTATATCAAAATTGATTATGACATTTTATAGTTTTGAGAAAATGGGTAACTATAAAAATGTGCCATGAAAACCAAAAAATGGCTTATGACACAGGGCAATATTGACAAATTGAGTTGCATGCCAGATTTGAATGTATTTGGAAACCTGTTAGTGGCTGGTACTGACTCGAATTTACTATTGTATAAGAACTGATATATTGGGAGAAATTTCCAAAATTACCTCGTATTAAAGAAATGCCATTGAAGTTGGGTTGAAATTGGCGTTTTTGTAACCATCAAATTTTACAACGTCCTTTGAAGGCTGTGAAAAGATGCGTACAATTAGAAAACAAAACGAAGAGAAGAAAATTTGGCATATTCACCCATGTGATTTGACTAAATTGGCTCGTACAAGTGGGTGGCCGAATAACTTGAACATAGAGGAGGAAAATGGTTATCTTCACCTAACTAATTTGACTAAACTGAGAGCATACACATTGATAGTTATTTTGTTTTTCTTCATTTGGTTTCAATGAGACAAGATATCAGAAATATTTTCATAGGATTTCTAGTGGTGATAAAATTACCTAAAATCCACATTTATTAACGAACTGTGGGTAGGTTGTTGAATGGGGCATAGAGGCGACTGTCGAGGGGCAGAAAAAGGCTGAAACAATTGGGATACCCTATTCAATAATTAATGCGCCCTTACCTTTCATCTCTATTCCCCATCCATTGGTGAAAAAATTGATTGGCCTCAAATTCATATGAGTACCCCTGTATAGTATATATAGAGAGGGCCAAGGGCACATAACTCACAGGATTCAAAAGACGCTGAAGCCAAATCGGGAGAAATGGATCATAATGCTCCTCTTATTCTCATTTTATTATTTATGCGTGTGATAACCTCTCTACTTGTAGTGATGTCTAGTTATTACCCATATTCCCATACCCATGCCCAACAATATTTGTATGACCCCATTCATGGTGGGTTAAATTCACTTCAAAGCCATTCTGACTCTGAATGCATGGCTAAGGAAGTCAATTTCAGTTTATCCTCAATAGACGCCCACGAGAAAAGGGACCTCCATGCTCTCTTGTCATTCTGAAAGGCCATCAGGGCAGATCCAATGGATAAGCTTTCCAACTGGACAACAAAGAACTCTGAGAATATATGCTCTTGGTCCGGCATTCATTACAGAAAATATACCGGAAGGTTAGTCGCCATAGACCTCTATTGCTTCAACTTGGAAGGTACCCTTTTTCGGTCTCTTTCCAATCTTTATTTATTACGCACTCTCAATATTTTTGGTAATATTTTCACAGGAGGAATTCCTCCTGAATTTGGCAAGCTTAAAGAGTTGCAAGCACTTCAACTACAGGTGAATTTTTTCAATAGTTCTATGTCGATGGAATTGGGTATATTGCATAATCTGCAGATCTTGGATATTTCTTCTCACTGGTACAAAATGGCTAATTAGTTACTAAAAAAATGACTAAAATTTGCATATAAACGACTATTTTTCGGTCGGTGACCAATAGTAGCTAATTTACAGTATCTTATAACGTGACAAATTTTTAGTCATTTTTAGCTTAGTCATTAATTAGTTGTCTCAATTTTATGTCTAGTAGTATATTCAGTAATAAATTTGGTCATTAATTTAGTCATTAATTATCACAATTAATGACCAAATATACAACAAAATATATTACTAAATGATCACCTGAGAAAAAAAATAATGACCAAAGAAATATGACCAAAATGTTGGTCATGTTATAAGATACTGTAAATTGGCTACTAATAGTCACATATATGTAAATATTAGTCATCGTTTGAAACCAATTAATGACTAAAGAAATATGACTAAATTTTGGCTGTGTTATAAGATACTATAAATTAGCTACTAATAGTCATATATATGAAAATTTTAGTCATCGTTTGAAACCAATTAATGACCAAAGAAATATGACTAAATTTTGGTCGTGTTAAAATGTACTGTAAATTAGCTACTAATATTCATATATATGCAAAGTTTATTCATCATTTGTAATCACAAATTTATCATTTGTATTAGTTATTTATCTTTTTTTGGTAGTTTCATATTCATTATATTAATGACTACTTTAGTAGTTTATATTCATTTTATTTACTTTCATTAACAATTATTATAAGCAACTAATTTAGTCATATATTCATTTTATCTGTGTTCATTAATAAACATAAACTACTAATTTAGTATTTTTATATTGATTTTATTTGTTAGTTATTAATCAACATAAATTAATTAGTATGATTTTGCAACTAAATTAAAAAAAACTGGCATACAATGTACATGTTCATCTAATATGAAAACACAAAGCTACATATGTTAATTACAATACTAAATAATATCAATTGAAACTATAAATAATTTCAACTACATAAATTATATTATATAAATATTAAGTAGTACAATATGAGTTTCCAACTTAATATTGGTTGGAGTACAATTTACACACAAAATATTGTTTCATCACTTCAAAACATTATCATTGTGTTGCCAATGCATTGTAGGTGAATTCACCAACTCTGAAGACTTGACCATCAATTTTTATGTGTGTCTCTTATGTGGGATATTAACTCTACAGGTACCACTAGACCAATTCTCTTCTCTCTCTCAATTTTCATTTTGTCGCTTCAATGTTATTGTTCTCCTCTTTCTTCAATTCCTGCTTCTTACCATCAATACTGAGTTCCTTTTCTGAAAAAATAAAGAAGATGCAATGTAGAGTATAAGACATGAAAGATGATGAACAATGAAATATAAACTAAAGTATACTATAAAGGATTTATATGATATATACCTCAACTTCAACAATATTGTCAATTCCATTTTCCCCCATAAAAGCAAGATACTCCAACTAGTTTTCTTCAGTTGGGAATGATGGCTTCTATGTGGCCAAATGACATGTACAAAAAAATCAAATAAAAAATAACCATATAAAATAACACCTTAGTAAAATTAGTATTCAACATTCAAGGAAAGATGAGGCACAATCATGCCAACTAACTTACATGCTAAAAACATTAAGTTGTAGATTACGTATACAATGTGGGAGTGCAAAACAAAATCCTAGAAAAAGCCAAAGCTAAGTCTAGAATAAAATGAAATGAAGTAAAAAATATACAATAATAGGATAGCCACGTATACATGTATATAACTAGATAATGTAGAATGCTAAGTGAATAGGTCCAGGGCTAGAGGTCGATGATGTCAATAATGCCCAAGTATGGTGAGCATTTCTTTATATAAAAAATACTATTTGGATCCATTATCACATATGAATACACTAACTAGTCTATATCAAATTATTAATGTTTTACTTATATTTATGGATCACAACACTATAAGTGGATAAATTTCAAAGACAATTCCCTTCCCATTGTGTTCCTCACATGTGGTACAATATATTAGCTAAGATAATTTGGAGCAAATTTACAACATCGAAATATGTAGCAACTACCACTAGTAATCCCCCAAAAAGGTTTATTTTGGAATCTAACTTTCATATTCCAGTTGTTATATGATTCCTAAATGGAGAATCCACACCGAATTCCAACACCAATCTTCTAATTTGAGGGAACACCTGTGGCCATCCTCAATCACTCAAACTCAAAACATCAGTGACCATTATAATGAAAAGATAAAATAAGAGTAGTTTTGATATGTTTTGTAGATTTACATGCAAAGCACCAATAGTTTTCCCATATTTACCATACTTGTAAATTCCAAGATATAACACATTTATTTATCTTTTACAACAAATACTTGATTCAATACAAACAAGAATTTAACATATTACAATAATACGACCAATGTTTGATACTCAATTACACTACAAGAAAAAATGACATTGGTGAGGGTCAAAAAATATCACCATAAGCTCATTGGTGACGGTCAAAAGAGCCTCCGTCACCAAAACTTGAATGTCACAAAAGGTGGCGTCACCAAAATTATAGGTGTTGTGGTGACATTCAAGGTTCGTCACCAATAATGGTTTATAATGACGGATAGTGACCATCACCATTTCATATGAGAAATGGTGATGGAACTTGTTATCTCCAAAATCATACCTGATTGGCTGCTGATCAAACAACTTCAGTGTAACTATTTCAAACCAATCTTGTGACTGAGGCTTAGCCTCCTCAGTCTGAGAGGGTTCTCTCAAGGGTTAATGATATTGAATAAAGATGTAGATAGATGGCTAACTCTAGGGTTTATGTATTGGTTTTATATGTTTGTAGGTTGAAAATATCAAAGCTTACTACTGTTGGGCTATGGAGTCAGTGAATATGGCTCTCAATAACAAAATATTTCCTTGTAGAAGCTGAGGCTTGTATATACTTCAATGAAAGAGTAACACATTCAGGAAAATCCCAATAACTTGAGTTTTAGAAGAAATCAGAGCGTGTGATACATGAGTTCTGAGTTATGAGACATCAAGGTATTTAAAAGGAAATATTAAAATAAAATCACCATAACTCAATACTTAAAGGAATTCAGAGCATGAATAACCATGAATTATGAGTAATAAGCATTAAGACATTGAAGAAAAACTTTCAAAGATAGGACCTAAAACTCATTTGACCATAGTTTAATACTTAAAGGAAGTCAGAGCATGAACATCCATGAATTATGAGTAACAAGCATTAAGACTATGGAAGGAAAACATTTCAAAGATAGGACACAAAACTCATTGAAATACACTAAGAATCTCAAGTCTGTCAAGATGAAAACCTCTCCGCATTACTGATCACAGTTCATTACATAAAGCAACAATTTTGCTAAAAATTCTCCAACCCTTTGCTAATTCGACCTCTTGACCTTTAATAGGCATCTTACAACATGAGATGATCTCCTCTTAGGCTAGATACATCGAATTTCTAACTACTGACACCTTGCAAAACCATAATACAGGGAATTTATTACAAAAAGACACCTAATCTACTTAACAGTCCTATTACAAATAGGATTCAAACTCCTTATCACTATCTATAACAACCTTATCTAAATTAAATTACATCATTTTCCAAGTGTATCATCACATGGTAGAATTTTGGATGATGGACTTCAACTCTTCATGACCATATTGCTGACCTCCACCAAAATAGGAAATTGTCCCCTGTTTTTTAGGCATATGGTATTTTGCATTCATTGAACATTCTAGCCATGATGTACTCTTCATTTTGTGGTCCTTTTCTGTTTGAAGTTGAATTAACACAACTCATCACTCATCCCTAGCCTCCAGTTGTCCAAAAACCACCACAAAACTTGTTCAAAAGGCTGTAATTTATGGCACTACGAAAACACAGCAGTTTCGTAGCGCCCTTTGTAACGCTACCATTTCAACCTTTTTTCTTCAAAAACTTGGTTCTTTCCTTATGCAACATTTTAATCATCCTTCAATACATCTTCCATGACAATTACAGAACTTAACTCATCCTTTAACCCCTTGAAAACTGATCAAAAGGAGAAGAAAAGGAAACTACAACAGTTTCTTAGTGCTTTTCTGTTTTTTTACACTAAATGTGCTACGAAACTGCTGAGTATGCATTTTTGTCAAAAATTTTGCCAAGTGAAAAGTATTATTGCCCAAAAACTCAAAATATTACTTATCTCATCATCTAAAAACCACAACAACCATATTCTAACTTCATTTTATCTTTTCTGAGGCATTTCTTCTTCATTTGCAATAGGTTGGCCTATTGGTTTTTCCTGTTTTTCCCTGAAAAATAGGTCTTAGGAAAGAGCCTATATCTCTTACTCCATGATGTATTTTGCAAAAATGAAGGAGGTTTTTGTAGGAAAATTATGTCTTGAATAAAACATTCTCTTGGTTTTTTGAAACATATCTCCTTCTTTCCAGAAACTGCCTTTGAAACAAATGTGTAAAACAAGAAAACTCTGTTTCTGAAAATAGGGCTTCAAAGAAAGCCTTGTATCTCCCAACTGATAACACTTGTGAGAAAAGTGAGAGAGGTTATTGTTATTTAATATTTTTTTGAAAATAATTTCTCTCAATTTCTTAAAATACCTTTCTTTTTGCACAGAAATCTGCTTTGAAGTTAACTGCTCAAAACGAGAAAACATAGTTTTGCTTCATATTGCGCTACGAAAACACATCACTTTCGTAGTGCAAAATGAATTTTTTGAACTGGTGGCGCTACGAAAGTAAGGTTTCTTGGCTAATTGGATATTTTTGATGAAAAAAATTAGGGAAATGAAATGAATGATGAAATGATGAATGACTTGACATAAAAAATCTTTAAAATGAATTTATTTAACACTAAGGAAGGTTCAAACCTAAAAATCTAATACTCCCTTTTGGTCAAATTCAAGAAATGACTCCTAAGAACCTATTTTAAACCATGAAATTTTGTAACCTTGTCACAATGATGTGCTAAAATTTTTGGGTGATAACAATGGCTCCACTTGGGATAGTGTGCCCCTCTGGTACACTATGAACCAGTAGTTCCAGTGCTGCTATCCATTTTCTTTCCAAAAAATAAAAAACTTTGAAATAGCCAAGATTTCTCCTCAAGCTCTAATGGCCTTCACCTCGGGCTCAAGCTTGCTGATAACTATAGAAGAACCAAATCTGTACCTACTGAAAATATGCTCAGTCAACTTTGAACTTATTTACACACTCCTACCTACCCTAACAACTACAATCTCCATTTTTAACTCAAGCAACATGAAACTTCCAATGAAGCCAGTCATTGATCTGATCTGACACTTGAACCTGTTGAATGCACTTGAAGCAACAATAAGCATGATACTGAAATGACCAAGGCAACATAAAATAGATCTGATCCTCATAATGAAAATATAATTGACAATTTGGACTGTAGAACTCTTCAATGTAGTGAGATATAGGATCAAAGAATACATGATATGTTTGATGCTTATCATGACATTCTGTAGCTTTGGAAAACTCATCCATGCTTTGATCAACCACGTAAGACTTTAGTTGTGTGCTCTCAAACTTGTTTTCAAACCAATTTTCAAAAACATGTATTCTTCCTCAAATTCAAAGGAGAAAGGTGGCAGCACCCTCTCTTTGTTTTCTAGCATAAAAATCATTTGAAAAGACTAATATTGATCATGAATATTATGAGATTGAATTTTATCTTCTAAAACTTCAATATATTTTTCAATGTTCTTAGTAACTTCATCCACAAACTGAATCTTATCTTCTGACTTGCACTCAAATGATTTCAGATTAGAAGACAAGGATAAAGAATAATTTTCACCCACTTCTTCATTAGTGTGATCATCATTTGATGTAGGATGATGCAATAAATGACATGAAAAATCAACTTTTTTCTGTACTTGAGGATTGTAGCAATCATCCTCCAATATTTTCTTTTGTTGTTTGCAATGATTCTCATACTCCTGATGATCAAAAGACTAAAAATTCTGTTGCAAATTTTCATCAAACTCAAAGGATGTATCATAATTTCCATAAATAAACTCCTGCTGGGTTTCATTTTCATCTAAGAAAGAGGCTATCCTTTCTTCTTGGTGAGAAAGGGATTGTCATGAAGGGCTTATAAAATTTCCTCATCCATGAACTCATCATCTTCATAACGATTTTCCAAATATTCAATAAAACTCACACAGTGTTTACAGCAGTATTTGACCAGCAATAAGGAGGGATTCCACTCTTCATACATCTCATAAAATGCAACATGGAAATCAATAAGAGAATATAATGAACCATTTGGCAAGATTTCATTTACCAAGACCGTGCTTTTCCTTCCAAAGTGGCCATAAACATCTTCATGAGACAATCCTCAGGGAAATGAACCTTAAGACTGTGTACAGGCATATGGAATCTAACCAAATGAAGAGCAACATTGTCTTTCTTTTCATCTTTAAATATAGGAAGATCAGTTAACCATTCGACCTTTGGCATAGGATTTGGAAAACCAAGGATATGAGACCGATTCATAGGGGCATACCTGGCATTTATTCTTGCAATGGAACTCATCTTGAAACTTCATCAAGCTACTGATCTTCAAGCAGTGGAGTCACCTTCCAATTTTTTATTTGATGTGTGGAGTCACCAGAGTAGAAATACAACCAATAAACTCCTGCTAGGTTTCATTTTCATCTAATATAGAGGCTATCCTTTCTTCTTGGTGAGAAAGGGATTGTCATGAAGGGCTTATCAAATTTCCTCATCCATGAACTCATCATCTTCATAAAGATTCTCCAAATATTCAATAAAACTCACACAGTGTTTACAGCAGTATTTGACCAGCAATAAGGAGGGATGCCACTCTTCTTACATCTCATAAAATGCAACATGGAAATCAGAAAGAGAATATAATAAACCATTTGGCAAGATTTCATATACCAAGACTGTGCTTTTCCTTCCAAAGTGGCCATAAACATCTTCATGAGACAATCCTCAGGGAACTGAACCTTAAGACTGTGTACACGCATATGGAATCTAACCAAATGAAGAGCAACATTGTCTTTCTTTTCATCTTTAAATATGGGAAGATCAGTTAACCATTCTACCTTTGGCATAGGATTTGGAAAACCAGGGATATGAGACCGATTCATAGGGGCATACCTGGCATTTATTCTTGCAATGGAACTCATCTTGAAACTTCATCAAGCTACTGATCTTCAATCAGTGGAGTCACCTTCCAATTTGTTATTTGATGTGTGGAGTCGCCAGAGAAGAAATATAACCAATATGTGCCTAAGTGTCTACTGCTCTCAGACCTTAGAACTGAAACTTTGTCGTTCTTCCCAGGGAAAATTTACACCTTTGGTCCCCGACAACAACGCCAAAATGTTATCACCAAAATCGTACCTGATTGGCTGCTGATCAAACAACTTCAGTGTAACTATTTCAAACCAATATTGTGATTGAGGCTTAGCCTCCTTAGTTTGAGAGGGCTCTCTCAAGGGTTAATGATATTGAATAAATATGTATATAGATGGCTAACTCTAGGTTTTATGTATTGGTTTTATATGTTTGTAGGTTGAAAAGATCAAAAGTTACTACCATTGGGCTATGGAGTCAGTGAATAGGGCTCTCAATAACAAAATCTTTCCTTGTATAAGATGAGGCTTGTATATACTTCAATGAAAGAGTAACACATTCAGGAAAATCCCTATAACTTGAGTTTCAGAAGAAATCAGAGCATGTGATACATGAGTTCTGAGTTATGAGGCATCAAGGTATTGAAAATGAAATATTAAAAGAAAATAATCATAACTCAATACTTAAAGGAAGTCAGAGCATGAATAACCATGAATTCAGAGTAATAAGCATTAAGATATTGAAGAAAACCTTTCAAAGATAGGACCTAAAACTCATTTGACCATAGTTTAATACTTAAAGGAAGTCAGAGCATGAACATCCATGAATTCTAAGTAATAAGCATTAAGACTATGGAAGGAAAAATTTTTAAAGATAGGACATAAAACTCAGTGAAATACACTAAGAATCTCAGGTTTGTCAAGATGAAAACCTCTATGCATTATTGATCACAGTCCATTAGATAAAGCAGCAATTTTGCTAAAAAGTCTCCAACCCTTTGCTAATTCGACCTCTTGGACTTTAATAGACATCTTAAAACATGAGATGATCTCCTCTTAGGTTAGATACATCGAATTTATAACTACTGACACCTTGCATAACCATAAGACATGGAATTTATTACAAAAAGACACCTAATCTACTTAACGGTCCTATTACAAATAGGATTCAAACTCCTTATCACTATCTATAACAAACTTATCTAAATTAAATTACATCATTTTCCAAGTGTATCATCATATGGTCAAATTTTGGATGATGGGCTTCAACTCTTCATGACCATATTGCTAACCTCCAACAAAATAGGAAATAGTCCCCTGTTTTTTAGGCATATGGTCTTTTGCATTCATTGAACATTATGACCATCATGTACTCTTAATTTCATGGTCCTTTTCTGTTTGAAGTTGACTTAACACATCTCATCACTCATCCCTAGCTTCCAGCTATCCAAAAAATGCTGCAAAACTTGTTCAAAAGGCTGTAATTTATGGCGCTACAAAAACACAGCAGTTTCGTAGCGCCCTTTGTAACACTGCCATTTCAACCATTTTTGTTCAAAAACTTGGTTCTTTCCTTATGAAAAATTTTAATCATCCTTAAATACATCTTCCATGAAAATTAAAAATCTTAACTCATCCTTTAACCCCTTTAAAACTGATCAAAAGGAGCAGAAAAGGAAGCTACAACAGTTTCGTAGCGCTTTTCTGTTTTTTTACATGAACTGCGCTACGAAACTGTTGAGTATGCAGTTTTGTCAAAAACTTTGCCAACTGAAAAGTATTATTGCCCCAAAACTCAAAATATTACTTATCTCATCATCTAAAAACTTCATTTTAGATTTTTTGAGGCATTTCTTCTTCATTTGCAATAGGTTGGCCTATTGGTTTTTCCTGTTTTTCCCTGAAACATAGGTCTTCGGAAAGAGCCTATATCTCTTACTCCATGATGTATTTTGCAAAAATGAAGGAGGTTTTTGTAGGAAAATTATGTCTTGAATAAAAAATTCTCTTGGTTTTTTGAAACATATCTCTTTCTTTCCAGAAACTGCCTTTGAAACAAATGTGTAAAACAAGAAAACTCTGTTTCTGAAAATAGGGCTTCAAAGAAAGCCTTGTATCTCCCAACTGATAACACTTGTGAGAAAAGTGAGAGAGGTTATTGTTATTTGATATGTTTTTGAAAATAAATTCTCTTAGTTTCTTAAAATACCTCTCTTCTTGCTTAGAAACCTGCTTTGAAGTTGACTACTCAAAACGAGAAAACAGAGTTTTGCTTCATATTGCGCTACGAAAAGACAACGCTTTCATAGTGCAAAATGACTTTTTTGAACTGGTGGCGCTACGAAAGTAAGGTTTCTTGGCTAATTGAAAAGTTTTGATGAAAAAACTTAGGGAAATGAAATGAATGATGAAATGATGAATGACTTGACATGAAAAACCTTTAAAATGAATTTATTTAACACTAAGGAAGGTTCTAACCTAAAAATATTATACTCCCTTTTGGTCAAATTCAAGAAATGACTCCTAAGACCCTATTTTGCACCATGAAATTCTGTAACCTTATGATAATAATGTGCTAAAATTTTTGGGTGATAATAGTGGCTCCACTTGGGATAGTGTGCCCCTATGGTACATTAAGAACCAGTAGTTCCAGTGCTGCTATCCATTTTCTTTCCAAAAAAGAATTTTTTTTGAAATTTCCAAGCTTTCTCCTCAAGCTCCAATGGCCTTCACCTCGGGCTCAAGCTTTCTGATAACTACAGAAGAACCAAATCTGTACCTACTGAAAAGATGCTCAGTCAACTTTGAGCTTATTCACACAATCCTACCTACCCTAACAACTGCAATCTCCATTTTTAACTCAAGAAACATGAAACTTCCAATGAAGCCAGTCATTGATCTGATCTGACACTTGAACCTATTGACTACACTTGAACCAACAATAAGCATGATACTGAAATGACCAAGGAAACATAAAATAGATCTAATCCAAATAATGAAAATATAATTGACAATCTGGACTGTAGAACTCTTCCATGTAGTGAGCTATAGGATCAAAGAAGACATGATACGTTTGATGCTTCTCATGACATTTTGCAGCTTTGGACAACTCATCCATGCTTTGATCAACCACATAAGACTTTAGTTGTGTGCTCTCAAATTGCTTTTCAAACTGATTTTCAAAAACAATGTATTCTTCCTCAAATTCAAAGGAGAAAGGTGTCAACATCCTCTCTTTTTTTTCTGGCATAAAAATCATTTGAAAAGAATAATATTGATCATGAATATTATGAGATTGAATTTTATCTTCTAAAACTTCAATATATTTTTCAATGTTCTTAGTAACTTCATCCATAAACTGAATCTTATCTTCTGACTTGCAGTCAAATGATTTCAGATTAGAAGACAAGGATAAAGAAAAAATTTCACCCACTTCTTCATTAGTGTGATCATCATTTGATGTAGACTGATGCAAGAAATGACATGAAGAATCAACTTTTTCCTGTACCTAAGGATTGTAGAAATCATCTTCCAATATTTTATTTTGTTGTTTGCAATTATTCTCATACTCCTGATGATCAAAAGACTGACAAGTCTACTGCAAATTTTCATCAAACTCAGAGGATGTATCATAATTTCCATAAATAAACTCATGCTGGGTTTCATTTTCATATAAGAAAGAGGATATATTTTCTTCTTGGTGATGAAAGGGATTTTCATGAAGGGCTTATAAAATTTCCTCATCCATGAACTAATAATCTTCATAACAATTCTCCAAATATTCAATAAAACTCACACAATGTTTACATCAGTCTTTGACCAACAATAAGGAGGGATGCCACTCTTCATACATCTCATAAAATGAAACATGGAAATAAGCAAGAGAATATAATGAACCATTTGGAAAGCTTTCATACCAAGATTGTGCTTTTCCTTCCAAAGTGGCCATAAACTTCTTCATGAGACAATCCTTAGGGAACTGAACCTTAAGACTGTGTACATGCATATGGAATCTAACCAAATTAAGAGCATCATTGTCTTTCTTTTCATCTTTAAATATAGGAAGATCAGTTAACCATTCAACCTTTGGCATAGGATTTGGAAAACCAGGGATATGAGACCGATTCATAGGGGCATACCTGGCATTTATTCTTGCAATGGAACTCATCTTGTAACTTCATCAAGCTACTGATATTCAAGCAGTGGAGTCACCTTCCAATTTTTTATTTGATGTGTGGAGTCGCTAGAGCAGAAATACAGCCAATATGTTCCTAAGTTTCTACTGCTCTCAGACCTTAGAACTGAAACTTTGTCGTCTTCCCAGGGAAAATTTACACCTTTGGTCCTCGGCAACGACGCCAAAATGTTATCATCAAAATCGTACTTGATATCTGCTGATTAGACAACTTCAGTGTAAATATTTCAAACCAATCTTGTGACTGAGGCTTAGCCTCCTCAGTTTGAGAGGGCTCTCTCACGGGTTAACAATATTGAATAAAGATGTAGATAGATGGCTAACTCTAGGTTTTATGTATTGGTTTTATATGTTTATAGGTTGAAAAGATAAAATCTTACTACCATTGGGCTATGGAGTCAGTGAATAGGGCTCTCAATAAAAAAATCTTTCCTTGTATAAGCTGAGGCTTGTATATACTTCAATGAAAGAGTAACACATTCAGGAAAATCCCAATAACTAGAGTTTCAGAAGAAATCAGAGCATGTGATACATGAATTCTGAGTTATGAGTCATCAAGGTATTGAAAAGGAAATATTAAAAGAAAATCACCATAACTCAATACTTAAAGGAATTCAGAGCAGGAATAACCATGAATTCTGATTAATAAGCATTAAGATATTGAAGAAAACCTTTCAAAGATAGGACCTAAAACTCATTTGACCATAGTTTAATACTTAAAGGAAGTCAAAGCATGAACAACCATGAATTATGAGTAATAAGAATTAAGACTATGGAAGGAAAACATTTCAAAGATAGGACATAAAAATCATTGAAATACACTAAGAATCTCAGGTCTATCAAGATGAAAACCTCTTTGCATTACTGATCACAATCCATTACATAAAGCAGCAGTTTTGCTAAAAAGTCTCCAACCCTTTGCTAATCAACCTCTTGGCTTTTAATAGAAATCTTACAACATGAGATGATCTCCTCTTAGGCTAGATACATCGAATTTCTAACTACTGACACCTTGCATAACCATAAGACATGGAATTTATCACAAAAAGACACCTAATCTACTTAACAGTCCTATTACAAATAGGATTTAAACTCCTCATCACTATCTATAACAACCTTATATAAATTAAATTACATCATTTTCCAAGTGTATCATCACATGGTCAAATTTTGGATGATGGGCTTCAACTCTTCATGACCATATTGCTGACCTCTACCAAAATAGGAAACAATCCCCTGTTTTTTACGCATATGGTCTTTTGCATTCATTGAACCTTCTGACCATGATGTACTCTTCATTTCGTGTTCCTTTTCTATTTTAAGTTGACTTAACACATCTCATCACTCATCCCTAGCCTCCAGCTATCCAAAAACCGCTGCAAAACTTGTTCAAAAGGCTGTAATTTATGGCGCTACGAAAACACAGTAGTTTCGTAGCGCCCTTTGTAACGCTGCCATTTCAACTTTTTTTTTTCAAAAACTTGGTTCTTTCCTTATGAAAAATTTTAATCATCCTTCAATACATCTTCCATGACAATTACAGATCTTAAATCATCCTTTAACCCCTTGAAAACTGATCAAAAGAAGCAGAAAAGGCAACTACAACAGTTTAGTAGCGCTTTTTTGTTTTTTTTTACACTAAATGCGCTACAAAACTGTTGAGTATGTAGTTTTGTCAAAAAATTTGACAAGTGAAAAGTATTATTGCCCCAAAACTCAAAATATTACTTATTTCATCATCTAAAAACCACAGCAACCATATACTAACTTCATTTTAGTTTTTTTGAGGCATTTCTTCTTCATTTGCAATAGGTTGGCCTATTGGTTTTTCCTGTTTTTTCCTGAAAAATAGGCCTTTTGAAAGAGCCCATATCTCTTGCTCCATGATTTATTTTGAGAAACTAAAGGAGTTTTTTGTAGGCCATTATGTCTTGAATAAAAACCTCTCTTGGTTTTTTGAAACATATCTCTTTTTGTCCAGAATCTACCTTTGAACAAAATGTGTAAAACAGGAAAACTTTGTTTCTGAAAATAGGGCTTCAAAAAAAGCCTTGTATCTCCCAACTGATAACACCTGTGATAAAAGTGAGAGACATTATTTTTATTTGATATGTTTTTGAAAATAACCTCTCTCAGTTTCTTAAAATACCTTTCTTTTTTCTTAGAAAACTGCTTTGAAGTTGACTGCTCTAAACCAGAAAACAAAGTTTTGGTTCATATTGCGCTACGAAAAGACAACGCTTTTGTAGCACAAAACGACTTTTTTGAACTGGCGGCACTATGAAAGTAAGGTTTCTTGGCTAATTGGACAGTTTTTATGAAAAAACTTAGTCAAATGAAATGAATGATGAAATGATGAATGACTTGACATGAAAAACCTTTAAAATGAATTTATTTAACACTAAGGAAGGTTCAAACCTAAAAATCTAGTACTCCCTTTTGGTCAAATTCAAGAAATGACTCCTAAGACCCTATTTTGAACCATGAAATTTTGTAACCTTGTCACAATGATTTGCTAAAATTTTTGGGTGATAACAGAACTTAACCTTCGTCACCAAAAAAGTGAACGTCACCAAATGTGGTGTCGCTAAAAGTATAAATGTTGTGGTGACATTAAAGTTCTATCATGAATAATTATTATAATGGCGGATAGTGACTGCCACCATTTCATATGAAAAACATCGATTTATGGTGATAGACCTTTCATGGTAATCACTATTGATACATATATGTGGTGGCGTTCATTTACCATCACCATTTCATATTTTAGTGAGGGTCGAAAAATGTCACCATCAACTCATTGGGGATGGTCAAAAGAGTCTTTGCCACTAAAAATTAATGGTCTCCATTCCATGTATATATCAAGGCAAGATGGAATCCAACCACCAACCTTCTTCTTGTAAAGAAGATGTTCCATTGAGCTAGCACCCTTTAAAGAATTAGACTTGAAAAAAATAGATCTTGAAACTTTATAAATTGTAAATTCTACAACTTTCAATAAATAGGATCGAATTTTGTACCTAATGCTTATGGAAGTTATGAAAAGTGGGTGGAGAGAAAATAGTCATGTATAAGATACTCAATATGTTCAGTTAAATACTCAATTAGAAGTGAAACTTTAAAGAAATTGATAGCCTATAAATGACCTACAATTATCAAATCTAAAATTTGCAATTACACCAAAGATTGATTTCTCACCTTTGAATCATGTAAATATGTTGTGACGACATAAAAATATGCCTTTAAAAGATTGATTTTCATACCAAAAAGCCAAAAACAATGAGTATATATGATGAAATTATGAATAATGAGCTACATGCTTGAATCCTACTATCTATGGGGTCTAGAAAACTAATTGGGAGTGGTTCTCATTATTAATTAATAAAATATGTCAAAATACAACAATCAATAACAATTATCTTGAAACGTAACCACTAAACAAATTTTAAAAATTGTAAGTACAAAGTTTGGCTAATATATGCTACACCAAAAAAATATCAAAGGGGCATTCAGACACTTCAAATCCACACCAAGCATGAGTATCCAAAGATGTAACTGTATGGATATAAGGAAAGCACTCTCTACCTCTCAATGATAACTATGTCCTCCCACAAGTACTTCAACTAGCAAAGGGGTGTGAATACAAGCACTTCAAAGAAACAAAATATACACATTATAAAAACACACTTCATCCCCCCTCTACCTTTATAGAATAGATCTAGGGGAATAAAAAAATATCCATAGAGAATAGGATTAGAATGAGAAAAATAAATATGATAAGAAAAAAATAACCAACAATGAAAATCAACTAATATGAACATGTTTAATGTACATTAAATAAAGATGGCATCCATAGTAAATTAAAGTGACATTGGTCAATTTTGGGATTGGTCAATTGTCAACTATCCATAGTGACACCAATCTAATGAACCGTGATAGGATATTTTCCCATTAATGGAGTAGCATGTTTAAATCTCACACTATTTCTTGATAGTTCAAGCGCATAACTACAAAACATGGAAATAAAAAGTGAGCATAAAGTCCAGAAGCCCAATCTACCTTAATTGAAAAACACAAGAAATCAAAACTTACGTACAATGTACCAACCATTGAAATGATAGAAACATTAAATAAAATGTCACGATACTTCTCATCAAGGACAAACAAAATCATATCACCTACAATGATGAATTTATAAACCATTTTCAGAAAATGGTGTTAATACACTAACTATAGATGTTTGGCAAAAATAAGTCAAGGATATATATAGTTGGTTGGAAAAAAATCATCCTTTAGGAAACCAAACCTATACTAAAAAGCTTAACCAGTAGAGATTACCATTTAGATATGGGTTCTGTCATGTGGCGGGTCACTTGCACTTAGTCCAATATTTGAGGAAATAACCAACCAATTGATGGTACACAATTGTTTTTTATTTAACTATATTAAATAGATCATCCAGTAACTTAAATAAATTACTGCATCCAACCCATGTATCTTTTCCAATAGTTATTGAACCTTAAAATCATCAATAAAATAAGCGAATATGATCAAACAAGAAATTTTTTATAAAGGGGAAACCAATGCTACATAAAAATACCATTATTCTTGAATAACCATGGAACCCCCATTGTACTCATTTAAGATACTCTTGTAGTTGAAACTCCAAGTGGAAAATGCAGTTCCCTTTATGTTCAAAGAGAAATATTCCCTTTCCAACTCTTTTTGAGGTAGATATGCATCTCATCATTCCATCACATAAGGCGGAAAGACCACTCCATTGAACTTTCCAATTAATGTTCTTGCATGTGCATACATGCAAATAGTATCTCCTCAACCAAGACCTCCAACATGATTAATGAACTAAGGTCATATATTTTCCTAGGGAGTCTTGATAGCTTATCCAAGTTGATAAAAGATTGGTTTAGAGGGGTCATAGGAGACCAAAATGGATTTATTATTGTAAAATTTCCAGAAGCAAAGAATTCCTTCAGGGCTTAGGGAATATTGACCTCTTTTTTTCAAGTAATCTCAATTCCTGTTGCATATTACAGATATGCACTTGCTAGCATGCACCTACCTCATAAATAGATCTATTAGTATGATGAGTTGATTAGAAAAGTAAAACTAAGCTTAAAATAAAGAATTCGAGATTACTCCACATCCCCCCTAGTCCCCACCCAGTCAAATAGAAAAACTAAAGAAAAAGAAAAGAATAAACAACTATGTCCCACAGATCTGTGGTTCTAACTTATAATTTTGTATATTGAATTTAACTTGAAGGAATCTTTAAAAAACCCTTTATTAATTATATATTATGCGTTGAGAAAACCTGTTGAAAAACGTCTAGACAATATATTACAATATTTCTTTCAAATTTCCTTTTACTACAAAAACAAGGGATATGTAGGGAGACCATAGTTTTGGAATTTATACTAAATCTATGCAACATATTATATGTGTTCCCCTCATTATTCGTTTCTAGAAACCTACTTTTCAAGCATTACCAAAACGATAGTTTTAAGCATTTTAACTATATACTTCTTTGAAGTAAATTTCAAAAATATAGATGTTACCCATTCTCTTAGATGGGGGAACAAAAAATTTAGTAGTATTTTATCTATACTTTAGAAGACGTTCTTCTAATTTTTAACAATGGTTTCATAGAATATTGCCATCACTAAAAATCTAGAGATGCTCCCAAGTTTCCTACCAATGTAGAGAAACAATTATTTTTGTGGATAAAGGTATTTGATTTAGGCTTCCATTTCATGAGTGAATGATTGTGGCATGGTTTACAGTCTCAAGGTTCAAGAACAATAATATACTTGTTAGCTTGTTTAGTTGAAGAGCACTCCTCAATCATACATGTCATGTTGTAGGAAAACAAATTCCATTGCTCAAAAGAACATGCTTCTATGTCTCCGCAAAAGGAAAAGTACAAGAGTTCTTAAAAACCAAAATATAAAAAGGTTATAAGCCACAAATCTCTCTATATATTTAGTTGAAAGAAAAATATTTTTAAATCCCGGAATCTCAATATACTCAGTGTATTTGAGGAGAATACACATAGAAGACAAATTGTAAACTATGGTATTCTCCTCCTAAGAAGTGAACCCGTAAAAAAACAATAAAAAATACATTGAGGGTTTAATGCTCATAGAAAAATACTCAACAAACCATGGGCCATAAATGCATCACTAAAGTGAGCTATCTCCAAATGTGATCAAATTCTTACAGTCTATTGGTTGCATGCAATGCTTTCTCAATAGTTTCCAAGACAACCTTATAAACCACTATTATGGTCTATGGATCTCGGGTGATAAATCAACCATACTCGTTTAATAAAATTAATGTTCAAATGACGATATCTTCAGCAAGGCAAATTTCCTTCTTGTAGAATGTCGAAAAAAATATTGTATGTTTGAATATTTTCCTTTCCCTCAAAAAATTATGCTACTCAAGAATTTCAGTAAACATATTTTTAAAGAGCATCAAACTCAATGCTTCACTTTAACTGGAAACTAATGTTCATTATAATAACCCATCAATAGTAAAGATCATATTTAGCATGTGAACGTGATGTCATACAATGCGAAGATTAACAATACAAGGAAAGTACTTTTTGGCTAAGGTATCTGATGACTTAAAAAGTTGCTACCTGGAGGCAAAACTAACTTTATTTTTTATATCGTTTATTAATAACCATAATTCCATAAATTTATTAACTAAGTGAAAGAAATATAAAAAACCATTACGGCCAAAGATCATGTACATCTTCGTACCTTTTGACCCCATGCTCAATTATGCTACCCCCTGCAATACCCCTAATTCCATACTAGGATTTTTTTACTTTTATTTGTTCTCAAGGGACCATAACTATTGTGCATCCTAAATGATCCTGATAATTTCCTCAATGATATTCTAGAAGTAGACAACAAAACATATGATGAAAGTGGTATTTTTGTCTCTATTTCCTATGTTTGGAGGGGACCTAAATCAGAATCAATTGTTACAAAATAACTACCATCAGGTACATACTAAATACTTTGGGGCCACTATTGACTAGAGCTATCTTTTAACTCTATATCATGAGCATTAGACTCCCCATTGTGACTAAAACTAGCAGATCCACCTCAATTTCTTGCATATGTATCATTATAAATAAGCTTCAAAGCTTGTACAACCTAGCCCATAAATGGTTGATGTGAAACTTCAGGCTAAACACACATGTAAGGAGTAGTTTCAGGTTTGTTGCTGAAGGGGGGATTGTTACCCAATGCAAGGTTCCCCGATGCTTCCAAACCCACTTTTCTTTTAAGGAGAGAGTGATCCCATGTAACTAGGTTTTCTTGCCCGGGGGGTTGTGACATATCAATTAGTTTCCGTCTAGTAAGCAATTCTAGTAACAATACTCCAGAACTATACACATCACCCTTCACAATCAGATGCCCAGTCAATTGCATATTTAGGAGAAACACAATTGCAAAAAAAATATAATGACTAATTATCCCAACTTGGTGAAAAAATTGAGATGGTAGAGCTTATTTGGAAGAATAAAAAGTAGACCAACCAATATTTGTGCAAAGTTTGAAAATTACTGGAGCTTCCTTCAAATTGTACCAAATATTTTACAACTACCATACTATATCATTAGGATATTTGAAAATATAGGGAAATGAGTACATTAATAACAATAGGTATAAGAAAAATATATGTTAAACAATTAAAGGTCATATACTAGGCATGATCAAGCAAGAAGGGAAGATTGGAAACAATGGAGTCTTATTCCATATTGGCATACATTGAGTATATTATATATAAATACTCACACATTTCCATCCCTGCTTTTAACAATATCTTAAGGTCAGGAATCTGCAAGAGAATTTTTTCATGTTTAATCATCCCTTGAATCAATGAGTACATTATCCTCATCTAATTATTTTTTGAATGTCGTTGTCTAATGCACACTCTTTACAATCAAATTTATAAAATCCCAAGTTTTTATAATGGATAAGTGGATCAGTAGCTATAAAGGGTCTACTTGCAACCATGGTATTAATGGTTAGGTGAGAGGGAATACCATGCATTAATGTAGCAATTTTCATTTACTGAGGCAGCTGGTCACTGCACCAATATACTAAGCTTGTTGGCAGAGGTAGAACTTTTAATCAACAAATGAGATATATTAACCATCCAAATTTCTATTTTCCATGCTAGGTGCCATATCATCATGTCAAGGAATTCCTTCATATAGGAGTGTCCAAATATGATCATACTAGCACAAAAAATTATTTAGAAAAGGTGGCTAAAATATCCCAGGGGAAACCCAGTTAGGTCCAAAGATAGACATGTCCAGAAGGAAAGAAAGAAGGAATTTTGAAGACTATTGATAATTAGATAGAGAGAATTAGTCCAAAAACGTTGAAAATCATGATGGCTGTAATATGCAATAAATTGGTAAAAGGAAAAGTTCTAACAATGGAAATCAATAATCAAACATCCTCCCAAATCTTCAAATATCATGAAGAATATTACTTACAATAATGCAATAACCAATGAAACATTGTATGGCCAATAAGGTGTTGAGGAGATGTTGATCAAAAATACATTTGAGGCATTGAACATGAAAGGAAATATTGCAGGATGAATCTTATTGTTTGATCTTGGAATGTAAAGGATATAACCCTCCACTCCAAAAGGCTCTAATTAAGTATTTCATTAAAGACAAAGAGTTGATGTATTGTGTTTTCAGGAGGTCAAGACTACTTCCTTTGAGCTCTGTTCAACAGTCATGGATGTAATTTGTTGGCATGGTTTTTTCTAGGCCATTAACCACGAACGAACTCTATTTATACTATTCTTGGAGTAGCACCTCAATTGAGTTCAACAGTTGTACCTCACAGTATGAATTTGAATAATAAGTGTTGCTTTCTAGGTAGGTGAATAGTTTTTGCTCCATTTACAATGTGTCTATTGTAGTAGATTGTAGATGGTTGTTGGATTGGATTGATAATTCACTACCAGTTTCTGAATAGATTCTCTTGAGTGACTTTAATATGGTAAAGTGGGAGGGAGGTAATGAAGACAAATTTTTGTTTTTCCTCTTTGGAGGAGTAAACAAATCATGTTCAAGTTGTAAATCCATATTTTTAATATTTGATGTGAACTAGACACGAAAACATATGCATTTCAAAGGTTGATTTTTCTTGGTATAATAGGAGGGATATATCCATGTGTGGAGCGATAAAAAGGTGTATTTTTAACTCCTAATTACCTTCACATTAATTATCAACCCAGGGACGACTTTTTATTTCAAGAGTGTACTCAGTCTCAGGTGGCTATTTACTCAAGAGTAATGTTTTGCAGTATAGTGCTCAAAATCCAAAAGTAAATGAAAGCTGGAAATAAAATCTACTTACAGCAAAGCACTTTAAGACTTAAATCATGCATTCAGAAAAATAAGCAATGTATCAGTCAAGGGTCCAGTAACAATAACTCATCCCTTTGGAAACTGATGTAACCAAAAGTAATCAAGGAACAGATCATTAATCTGGGGACTAGACAGCAAATGCCAATGCCCACTACAGTTTCCGATCGTTCTTCACACCAAAGAAAAGATAATGCAAATAACAGGAAATGGAACAGCAGATAAGAAATGGAACAACAAAGTAAATGGGCAGCAAACTGTAATTAAAGGAATCTGAACAACAAACTCTAATTAATGGAAATGAACAACAACAAAACCAAATTAATAGCAATATTTACTCTACGAATAAATCGAACAGCACAAGGAAATAGAACAGCATTGATTAATGATAGGATATGAAACAACGCTGGAAAGTCAAATACAAATGCATAATAACTTAACACAGGCACACATTAATAGTAATCTGAGTCTGATACCGCAAGTATTAATCCTGGTTAGAAAGGGTAACGATTACAATTCATAATGGAACCAGAATGTCAATTGAATAGCAATCGTATGAAGTATAAACCATAGAAAAATACAGTAATACCAGCTTAAGAAGGTT
Source organism: Pinus albicaulis (assembly GCA_034641835.2). Taxonomy (NCBI): domain Eukaryota; kingdom Viridiplantae; phylum Streptophyta; class Pinopsida; order Pinales; family Pinaceae; genus Pinus; species Pinus albicaulis. Next base: position 756,355,387 of record CM076571.1, on the reverse strand, counting down.
ACAGCTTGATTACTCTGCAATTAAACAGCAATAACGTTATGTAGAGAACAACAATGTTACATTAATGATTTTAAAGGAATAGCAATACGTTAGAATGCACATTACGACTTTCTTGTTGCAGAGAACGAAATATGAAATATAACAGAGCTGTAATATAAGATAACGAAACACACCAGATTACCGATTCAAGCTGATAAGAAAAACCACGCATAAACCAAAGAGAAAATATACAGGAGCAGCACAATCCACCAGAGGCTGGGCCCTTAGCCGCCAGCGGATGCCGCTGGGCTACTTCAGAATGAAAAGAATGAATAGCAACCAGATTTATATTAAAATATCAAAGCAGAGTTACAGTGGATTACAACAAGAAATCTCTCCATCTCTCAGCCATTATCCATTCTCTCTGCCATCCTCAATTCTGATTCTCTAATTCATCCTCAATTCCATCATTTGAATCCATCCCTGAAGTCATCCCCCCTCTCTGATCTCTGTTCTGATTTAAATACAAAGAGAGCAGAGAGTGGTTACAATAGAGATAATTACAACATGATTCTATTACAAAATTGGATTGTTTCCAACCAATTGATAAACAAGAAGATATATTTCCATCCAGCTTTCAACAAGAACAAGACGAATTTGGCTTTGCAGTTGAGATTTGGAGGACGGCCGCAACAACAAATCTGAGAAAATCATGCTCAAAGAACCCTACGTTTCTCTCAGTACAAGCCGAATTTGGGCAAACCGTTCTTGAATAAAGTTAATGGGGTCCATTCTGAACAAAACCCATGTTTCGGATTTTCCAGATTCGTCTTCATTTGCTCAGAATCTCAACCGCAAAACTGTCACTCCTTATTCCAGCGCATTTCTGAGTTGGCACTTTTAATGATCAAATCTTCAATCTGGAAATTATCTTGGAGGCTAAAAATGGTGAATAATGTTATAACCAATTTATTAAACTTTCATTGATAAAATCACGCATAATCATCAATTTATTAGAAATAAAGGAGAATAAATAATATTCATTCATAGAAGCATAAATCATCATAAAATGGATTTATATAATAAATTATAATAAATGACATGATGAAGAATAGTAGAAATGGGTGGAATAAGTGTTCAAAAGTGATAATAATAATGGTATATTAACGACCCAACATACCCCCACACTCAATATGTTGCATGTCCTCATTCAACGAAAACTGAATATATTGCATGTCCTCATGCAACCCAAAGACAAAAACCCATGTATTAACCAAGCAATAAAAAATATGTTCATCTCAGCTCATGAAATGGATAGAACAAATGAATTCTTTCTTAATTAATGAATATTCACTTTTAGTAATCTTGATGAAGGCATAACAATTTTTATATTGACATTCAACTATATGTATATATGAAGTTGCAACAAAATATGATATAGATAACATCAAACTTCATTAACCATTTTCTCAAAACTACAAACCAGATTTTGTTGAAATGTTGCAAGTAAGTTTATAATATATGAATGTCTCTATGATCCAAAAATCAGACTGTTTTGATGCATGGATCATGAGATATAAACAAAATGACTGTAGCTGAGAGTGCATGATTTCCGAAATTTTATGAACCAATTTATCTTGAAAGTATCTGGGTTTGTATTAATGATACGTCTGTGTTTTCCAGAAATCACAAGAATTGAGTTCATGGTTTTTTTTTTAAAAATATTATGGAAATCAATTTATGCATTGTGTAAAAATGAAATTGTATGCCTTAAATGAGAAAGAAAATTGAAAACATCCATCATGCGTAGCAATTCCTCCCCCTCTCTGAAGAATTAGCATGTCCTCATGCGATGCTAGAAAACAAATACAGGAGGTTGCTACCAGCTGTTGAATTCTATGCTTGGTGTAAAACAACATGGAATAATGGAGGTGTTGAGAATGAATAAGAATAGCAATGGATGATAAAGAATATGGATGACATGGTCATAAGAAAGAAATGAATGAAAGGAACACTCCCCCATACGCGAAAATGATATGCCGCTGAAAAATAGGGAGTGATATAGATGTGGACTGAAGGATGATAAATGATACTCAAAATGGATTTTTATGAAATTCTCCTAAATTCGTAATAAATCAGAAAATTATGCGATTTTACCTCAAGTTTTACCTCCAAAAATGTGGAATGACATATATGGACTGGCAGTTGTTGAAGTTGATGTAGGCAGAGTTGGTGTTGAAAGTGATGCAAAAGGTGGAATCCAGGTAAGCACATCATGTCTGAAGAATTTTTCATGTTCGCGAGTTGCTCGAGCCTCTTCTGTTAGTTGCAATACTGTAGTCATGCTGTGAATAGAATTCTGCCCATACTTGTTGTTCTCCTATAAACAAATCACTAGTTTGCATACAATGTTCTTGAATCCATAGTGTTAGTTTTAAAGAGCAATAGATTCAGATGCATGCAAAAATTTCAATCAGAAAAACTTATCAAATCAACAAGTTATGGCAGAGTGCAGTAATCATATCACATGCAATCCCATAATGCAGACATTCCCCCCTCCAATTGAAAAAGGAATTCCATGACCATAAAGCATATGAGAGGTGTTGTGCTGACGGCAAGGCAAGGGAATGAACAATACAGTAGTAAATGAAACAGAGTACACATATCAATGATAGGACAACGAGAGTTATGAGAGCAGAGTGTGTAAAGATAGTTATGAATAAGAGATAGGACGCTTTGGATTGATGATAGTTTATGCAAAACGAAAAAGGACAACAATATGCTAAAAAGATGCTTAACTGACAGCATTCTAGCTGAAAATGATGTGATTGATCTGAAAACAATTTCTCGTGCATAAAGGTTCAAAACAGGGAAAAAAAATTAAGGAAATAACTTCTCTGATAAAAAGAAAAAATAAGAAAAGGGTATTATAGTAATAATTGACGATAAGATATAACTTCAATACCATAAGCAGAGCCGCTGCTGCCAGCAGGCGTCCATAGCCTCGGCAGGGTTGCTTTTTAACCCATATGAGCCAGGATCCTCAATTTATAAATGAAGAGTTCCAATGCTATTCTACAGAAGAGATCAGTGTGCTGGCGTGGTAACCAGATAACCACACTGCCATTCACTAGGATGTAGCAAAAGTGATCAGGCCGGCTCGTGATGAGACCTCCTGTTCCAAAGATAATTTGGCTATCCAATGGATCATAACCCTGGTGTGGTGGCCATAATGGGAATGTCACTTTGTTTCAGCCTTATGAACATGGTAGGCTGGCTCGTAATAAGACCCCCTATCCTCCATCTGTGAACAAAATTTTGTTGTTATTACACATTTTTATGATAAAAAGAGGGATGCTCAATACTCCTTAAGAGCAAGGATGGCGGAAGAAGTTGAACATGTCAATAGAAAAAAAAAATATACCCATAATCTCATTTATTACAGACAGAGAAGATTATAATCCAGAAGGGTGGAACCAACATGGTATTAAGATGATCAATCAATATCATGTTCAACAGAAAACAATGTATTAAAGTAGTATATAAATAATTGTGTCCCTTTTGAAAATAATCTATCATCAAGGAGCTATCCTGTTAAAGATCATAACGTGAATGATATTAGCTCGCTTCAATAGAATCCATAATTCTTGTCCTCATAAAAATAGTGTACTTCATGCCATGAAGGGGAATCAGTAAAATGTGGTTGAGATGAACTAAAAATAATCCCACAAGAGGAAGGAAGGGTTGCTCTCGAAAATACTCCCAAAGTGTTGCTCTTTTGAAGGAACAACAAAAACACTCAAAAATAGTGTTGTTCCTTGTAGGGAACAACAAAGGAAATGCACACAAAAAAAAAGCAAAAATGCACACAAAAAAAAGTGTGAAAATGCAAATGCCGTTCCTTTGAAGAAAGGAACAACAAAAACTAAAAGTGACGTTCCTTTAGAAAAGGAATAGCAAAACCGCAAGTGTCGTTCCTTTGGAAAATGGACAGCAAAAATGAAAAGTGTCATTCATTTGAAAAATGAACAGCAAAAATGAAAAGTGCAGAAGTGCTGTTCCATTTCGAAAGGGAACAGCAAAATGTGAAAGTGCAGAAGTACTGTTCCATTCGAAAAGGAACAACAACTGTTCCATTTCGAAAAGGAACAACAAAATGTGAAAATGCAGAAGTGCTGTTCCATTCGGAAAGGAACAGCAAAATGAACCGTGAAAAAGGAACAGCAAAATGAACGGCTGACCCAAAAAGTGCTATTCCTTTGGAAAATGAATAGCAAAACGAAAAATGATGTCCCTTTGAAAAAGGAACAGCAGGAACGACAAAAATGCACACAAATGATGTCCCTTCAGAAAAGGAACAACAAAATGCACAAGCATAAAATGTAAGCATGCAAGGAATGAATTAGTTGTTCACTGCATTGATGCTGAGGATGGGTTATAGTTTGAATGAAGAAATACCTGAAACACAAAATATAAGAGAAATCAGAAAAGAAACAACAAAAGACAGTATGTAAATAAATAAATTAAGTTACAACAGCTATGATATTATGTAAAAAAAATGATCTATTCGAAAAATGTTTTGGCAGCAAAGACATGACATGAATCTTCAAATGGAAATCAATTCTTCATTTCTTATATTATGAATCCGTTGGGTAATGAGTTGGATGAAATTCCTTTGTTTCATTTAAAATTTCTTTCAAAATCACTCGTCCATAAATTGACCTTCTTTTTCTCTTAGGACCTGCAAAAAACGAGTATCTACCTACAATAAAATATTAAATCATGGAGAAAGAGAGGTGTACGGACTCCCTTAATCCAAGAATTATGAAAAAAAAATTAACAAGTAGTTACTCTGTATAACAAATCCACAGAGAAAATAACAAAGTAAAATTTATTTGTCACCTGCGGGAGAGCAGTGGTCGACCATACTAACCAGCAGTGTTTTAATCACAACTTCTTTGTTTTTCATCCAAATTGAGTGATTCCAAATCCATATGAGAGCTAATTCAAAGGTTTATTTGCACTAGAAACAAGTTTTAAAATCTCAATGATGTGATATGTCAATTTTAGTTGGAACAGCCTGCATAACAAAGTCATTTCCGATTACCCAGCTTAGACCAACCGTTGATATTTCAAGCATAAATTTTTTGTTTGATGTCGAATTCGAATGATTCAAATTGGAAATGAAAATAGATTTATTTATTTATTTCCAATAGAAACAGGTTTTGAAGACAAGAAGAATTGATAGGTCAAATACTGTAAGGAACAGCCGGAAAGACATAGTTTTAAGGGTGCTGATTTACGATAGACAGTCAGTATTTTGATCATAAATTCCCCATACGATATCAAAAATGAGTGATTCCAATTGCATTGTAAACTAGATTCATAGGGGAATCTACCATAGAAATAGGTTTTAAAAATTCATTCATTTAGGCCTCCAAAAACTGACTGTCCCAACTCTGTTCTTGGGCTGCCCACTAGACATCCGGTCAATGTTTTGGTTCTAACTTTTTCGTTTCGAATCCAAATTGACTGATTCAAATTGGGTTAGAAAGTAGACATCAAGGGCTACCTAGGGTAGAAACAGGTTTTAAAAATATTCATTTTTGGTCCCTCAAAACATGACTGTCCCGACTGTTTTTCCAGAAAGTTCATCAAGCCCGCAAGCCAAAAAAATGATATTCAAGCATTTTTTCAAATTGGTGATAAAAAATGAACATAAGTGTTTATAGAATTGTTATTTGCAATATAATTCATCTACATACACAAATAAATTGAAATATTTATCACCGATGTTGATTTCGATAGCGTGTTGCAACAAAAAAAACAACTATTTTTACAAAAAAAAACAAAATGCATTTATTTATGTCCTTATTTTATTTTATTTTATTTTCTCCACTATCCTACTCTTCTTTGAGAATCGAATATGTTTATGTATAAGAGTATTTCCAGTGGAACCATTTTAGAAATAACGCCTCTAGTATGCACATACCCAAATTTGAAAAATACATGTTGATAAAAATTAGGGTATGAGAAGCCAACTTCCCTTGAAAAGATGGAGTCAAAAATTGTTGAAGTGTGGAGCAATGTTGCAAATAAGTGATGGAGTGAAACCAATCTTCAATATATCCTTTATTTTCTTGATTTCCCATCATATCATGAGGTTCTTGAGCTTTTAAAATGGTTTGTTGATGCAAACTAGAAATAAGCTCATTTTCTTCCATAACTTCTACAATTTTTGAATTTGAAACATTCTGAATCTCATTGTAAGTTTTCTCTAATGGCGCATGTGAGATAGAATGGGTGGGAAGGGTAGGTAAATTTGGCAGTTCAACACTGTAAGTATGTTGTACTGGTTTATTGCGGTGAGGGTGTGGAATTAGTTGAGCAGGAAATTCAAAAGTAAAAATGTTGGACAGTTTCTTACCATAACAGAAGATGTCCTTCATGTGCTCCTTCAAAGCTCCTTCTTCCAATGTTCCTGTCAATTAGTTAGTGAAATGGGTGGTGCTTACATCACCACTTGAATGAAATCATGTGATTCATTTTTCAAAATTTCTATTTTTTTCCTAGTCATTCACACAAAAATTCAAACATCTATTTCTACCCAACAAAGCAACAACAAATCTGTTAGGAAAGCGGACAGTGGAGCAGGGCTTTTACATGCTCCGCACGTAGGTTCTTACCTTCCGTTTTTAAGATCCAACTCTTTCCTAGCAGGCACTCATCAGATTCACACTACTCTTTAGAAATGGCTACACTCTCCCCGGCAACGGCGCCAAAATGTGGAGCGATAAAAAGGGTCTTTTTAACTCCTAATTACCTTCACATTAATTATCAACCCAGGGACGACCTTTTATTTCAAGAGTGTACTCAGTCTGAGGCGGCTATTTACTCAAGAGTAATGTTTTGCAGTATAGTGCTCAAAATCCAAAAGTAAATGAAAGCTGGAAATAAAATCTAGTTGGAACAACAAGAAACTGAAATGTTCTAAACTAAATCATTCATTCGGAAAAATAAACAATGTATCAGTCAAGGGTTCGGCAGCGATAACCCATCCCTTTGGACGATGTAACCAAAAGTAATCGAGGAACAGATCATAATCTGGGGACTAGACGGCAAATGCCAAATGCCAATGCCCACTACAGTTTCCGATCGTTCTTCACACCAAAGCAAAGATAATGCAAATAACAGGAAATGGAAGAGCAGATAAGAAATGGAACAACAAAGTAAATGGGCAGCAAACTGTAATTAAAGGAATCTGAACAGCAAACTCTAATTAATGGAAATGAACAACAGCAAAACCAAATTAATAGCAATCTTTACTCTAAGAATAAATCGAACAACACAAGGAAATAGAACAGCATTGATTAATGATAGGATATGAAACAACGCTGGAAAGCCAAATACAAATGCATAATAACTTAACACAGGCACACATTAATAGTAATCTGAGTCTGATACCGCAAGTATTAATCCTGGTTAGAAAGGGTAACGATTACAATTCATAATGGAACCACAATGTCAATTGAATAGCAATCGTATGAAGTATAAACCATAGAGAAATACAGTAATACCAGCTTAAGAAGGTTACAGCTTGATTACTCTGCAATTAAACAGCAATAGCGTTATGTAGAGAATAACAATGTTACATTAACGATTTTAAAGGAATAGCAATACGTTAGAATGCACATTACGACTTTCTTGTTGCAGAGAACGAAATATGAAATATAACAGAGCTGTAATATAAGATAACGAAACACACCAGATTACCGATTCAAGCTGATAAGCAAAACCACGCATAAACCAAAGAGATAATATACAGGAGCAACACAATCCACCAGAGGCTGGGCCCTTAGCCGCCAGCGGATGCTGCTGGGCTACTTCAGAATGAAAAGAATGAATGGCAACCAGATTTATATTAAAATATCAAAGCAAAGTTACAGTGGATTACAACAAGAAATCTCTCCATCTCTCAGCCATTATCCATTCTCTCTACCATCCTCAATTCTGATTCTCTAATTCATCCTCAATTCCATCATTCGAATCCATCCCTGAAGTCATCCCCCCTCTCTGATCTCTGTTCTGATTTAAATACAAAGAGAGCAGAGAGTGGTTACAATAGAGATAATTACAACATGATTCTATTACAAAATTGGATTGTTTCCAACCAATTGATCAACAAGAAGATATATTCCCATCCATCTCTCAACAAGAGCAAGACGAATTTGGCTTTGCAGCTGAGATTTGGAGGACGGCCGCAACAACAAATCTGAGAAAATCGTGCTCAAAGAACCCTGCGTTTCTCTCAGTACAAGCCGAATTTGGGCAAACTGTTCTTCAACAAAGTTAATTGGGTCCGTTCTGAACAAAACCCATGTTTCGGATTTTCCAGATTCGTCTTCATTTGCTCAGAATCTCAACCGCAAAACTGTCACTCCTTATTCCAGCGCATTTCTGAGTTGGCACTTTTAATGATCAAATCTTCAATCTGGAAATTATCTTGGAGGCTAAAAATGGTGAATAATGTTATAACCAATTTATTAAAACCATCATTGATAAAATAATTCATAATCATCAATTTATTAGAAATAAAGGAAGATAAATAATATTCATTCATAGAAGCATAAATCATCATAAAATGGATTTATATAATAAATTATAATAAATGACATGATGAAGAATAGTAAAAATGGGTGGAATAAGTGTTCAAAAGTGATAATAATAATGGCATATTAACGGCCCAACACCATGTATTATAATGCACATACTATATTAACCTCTCCACTGAACCAATGCAACATTAGAAAATTTATCAACTTAAAATGTTTTAAAGCCTACCATTTTTTTTAAGGTAATGCCAAAAAATAAAAGTATGTCTCATCTTTCTACACTTAAAGTGGCACATTTCTATCACTATAGAAATAATTAATAATTTTTCAAAAAGGCTACATCATCAATCAATAGCCACATCATGTAAACCCCACGTAAAGGAGGAGTATGTCAAGTTGTATTTCATTTTGGGTCATTGTCACAACAAATGTTCTAGATTTCCATCAAACCATAGGTTGAAAGATAGTATGTTGTTGCTAGATCTAAGGATGTAAATATTTTTTCCTCACTCTATGATCACCAAGGTGGTTTAATCTCTATAGGAATTTGGCTTGACCTTAACAAGGTTGACCTGGGTGTAACAATCAATCTAGAAACCTTTGGTTAATCAACCATAGGTAGAGGGGAATTTGATATGCTGGAATTTCCTAGGCACATACTTCGACCTAATTGTAAGCATGAATACAAGCAATCACAAAATTATAAGCACATGCATCCCCAAAGGGGTATGTCAATGGGAACAAAGTTATCAACAATTGAGTTGAACGAGGGTTAGAGAATGATTGGAATGGAACTGATTGAAGAATTGAGTTGAAGAGTCAACTGCCCAAAAAAGTATATAAGATATTCAAACATCGGTGATAACAACATAGAAGTTTTCACTTAGAATTTTGTACCAACCCCTTAATAGGAAAGCATATCAGTACACACGACTGATCAAATTTGTCATCTATTTTTTCAAATGTTATTTTCAAGAGAAGAATTTATTATGTGGATTCCTTTTCCAATTCCACACTTTCCCATGAATCAAGCACTATATCAAAAATAAACTGTTTCTGAATAAAACCATTTACTCTGGGTCGATATAAGTTGAAACCCATTGAATTATTATGGTTAAGGCTTTTCCTAGAATATTGTACAAGGCTTTAAGAAAAAAAATTGAATTCTAGGAGCTAGGACCTAATGGTGTACCTAGATCATTCTGGGATTAAATTGATCATTTCAATTCCATATTCCCTTTATTCTAGAATATAAATAGTTCCCAAGGGAAAAGACATGCAGAACATGTCATTACCAATAACCTTCATATCTTGAAAATCTCACAAGGAAGGCCAACTTTCCCAAGGATTTATCATCTTCCATCCCATTAAGCACTAGGAGGACATTCTCTTCTATATGTGCTCCAAGAATATCTCATTCACTACTCCACAACTTAGTAGGGATAACACTCCTCGTCTATGAAGGGGAAAGCCTCACTAACCTGATCCGTCAAAGGAGTATTCTACATAAATATTTTGTAAGTGGAATGTGAATGTATCTTTGATCTTTTCTAGGTCCTCAATCAAAATTCCCTTTGGATTATTGATCCTGTGATTCTTTCTAAATAATTTTTTGTGCTTGAAAAATTCTTGGAGGATTCATCACCCTTCACCACTGTAAATGATCCTTGATTCTGACCCCTTGGATCTATATCATTCCTTGCATTTGATTATACAATCCTCCTTAGTCATATTTTCCTGTAGGGAGAGCATGACATTAGGAATATCCTCCTCAAGAAGCACCCACACCTCAATTAATTATGATATTCATTTTTGTTATGTGTTATTTTCTATCTGGCAACCGTCCTCCCCCATCCATGAAGGAACTTGACCATTATTCAAATAGCTGCCTCCCACCATTGTATCTAGTCATCATTATCTCATGGTCTAGGAACCAGATTGTAGGCATTTGTGATCAATGTACATTAGTGTTTAGCAGAAACATAGGAAACATTCAACTTGAATGGAAGAGACATTGGTTGATTATTTCCATCATCTTTGTGATCCATTTTTCATGAATTTCATTCAAAGCAATGAGACTGAATGAAAGTTCCATACAATTTTTTACGAGACAAATGCCCCTCAAAACTAGTAATTAACCCAAAGGAAATGTGCAGTTTGTAAAACAAGTCCCCTTGGGAAAGTTTCTTGAAGTAGTTCCAAAAAAAATAATTATTTCAATGGAATATTCCATTTCCTACAAAGTGGGAAGCTTCCCTAAACTAGATTGTTCAAATTGAAAGGAAGGATATGTAGATATTGTTTTCCTTGATTAATTCATATTCCTAGTGAAACTCCACCTCCACCTGAACTTCAACAACTAAACTGATAAATTTTCTAATGGTACATTGGTTCCATGGAAAGGTTAGCATACTAATGTGGCACAATAATTCATGGACAAGGTTCATATCCTTGTAGTTATCTATCCAATCCATGTGGCATGAATTTCGTTCAGAGCGGTGATACTAAATGAAAGTGTTGAGATTCAACAAGAAGATCCCAATGAAAATTATGCACCTACACTAGGATGGAGCCTCAGGATATTTTTAGGTGGAAGTCTATTTTTAGAATGCATGAGAAAATTCTATTTATAGATGATGTCTACTTATATATGGTGAGAAAATTATATTTATAGATGTATGTGCGAGTTCTATTTATAGATTGCATGTCTATTTATAGATGCACGTTGATTATTATTATCCCTTAATAATATATGGACAATACATATTAATCTATTCTCAATGAGCACTTATAAATAGTTAACTGAAGTGGCAAACCAGTTAGCTATAGGAAATTCGAGTTCAAAGGTTGGTTGGTAGGACATGCAAGTGTACTTAGTTGCAACTGAGTGATTCGAAGTTGTAACATAGTTGGATGTGTAGTTATGTGAGTTGTAAAGCAGTTTAACTTAATTAAGTGAGTTAAACTCAGTTGTGCTAGTTGTAACTGAACATAGACTAGTGAGAGATTGGTGAATTAATTATTTAATTAATTCACAATTAGTGGTCTCACATGCAACTGAAGATTTACTATTGTTAACTACATGCATGTCAATTCCAGTGGAGACTCAGTTGAGATGTAGGTGAAAGGGACAGTTTGACTATCAGTTGTGACAATAGTGGGCGAACTCGTGCAACCACACACACATTGGAGATTCCAATGAGGATTGCGCAATCAAGGCAAGTAGGATTCCATTCATTTAGTGATTGCTATCAACATGGATTGCACAATGGAGGCAGGTTGTCTGAAGGCAGTAAACTTGCACATGAATTTGCCAATTTTTGTATGACAGTGTGAGACAATTGTATATTGTACTAAGAGCTCCTGGATCGGAGTTTTGCATGAGATTGTTTCATGATCCATGATATATACATAATATATGATAGTGGGTTTTTTAGCTTTATGCTTTCCCGGTAAAAAAATATGTGTTATGTGTGATTGATATTTCTTGTTGATATTGCAATTGGCGATCGTGTTTTAAATTCCACAATTTTTTTTTGTAGAAGTGATTTTGTATTTAACAGTGGAATATAATTGTTAGATCAGGAGCATCCATGCAATACATAATTTTATTAAAATTTATACATGGTATCAGAGCATAGAATATTGCAATTTTGAAGCAGGAGCTAAGTTTATTGGTGGAAAGAATTCGAATTTGCAAAAAGATTTTCTTGGTGCTACAGTTGAGTAAACATCGAAATGGTTGTCAATGGCTTGTGGCTAGAGTATGCACTCAAGGGCAGCTTGAACTACATTGCTTGGAAGGGCAAGATGGAGGCAGTACTGGAAGATAATGGCTTGAAGGAATTCATTGAAAAATATGTTCCTAAGCCTGCTAGGAAAGATGATGCATTACTTGAGGCATGGCAAAAGAAAGTGGCAAAGGTGAGGAGAATTCTATTGGAAGGTGTACGAGACCACATTGTCTCAAACCTTCATGGGAAAGCCACACCATATGCTATGTGGAAGGCTTTGATTGATATTTTCCAAAGCAACAACGACCATAGGAAATTGGCGCTAAAAGATAAACTCAAGAAGATCAAGATGGAAAAGGGTGACAACATTCCAAAGTATCTCACAAAGTTTTTCCAATGTCAGGATGAACTGGGGAGTGTGGGAATCACAGTTGCTGATGATGATTTGGTGAGCTTGGCTCTCTTGGGACTTCTTAAGAGTTGGCATAGTTATGAAGGCTTTTTCAACAGCCAGGAAAAATTTCCGGATTGGGAATGAATATGGTTGGATCTAGTGCAGGAGGAGTTCTGGAAGAACACCAGAGATGGCTCTTCATCAAAGCATGATGATGAAAAGGATTTTGTTTTTGCTGCTAAGGAAAGGAAAGGGAAGGGGAAGAAATTCCATTCAAAATTCGAGTCTAAAGGAAAGAAGTTGGATTTGTCCAAGGTGAAGTATTTTCACTGTCACGAACATGGGCATCTCGCTACTAACTGTCTGCAGCAAAAGAAGAACAAGAAGGCTGCTGGAGCTGCAGCTGGTGAGGCCCTTACCTCGCAATTTGAACTTGATTTCTCTTTGATCACATGCATGGTGTCAAGTGCATTAGGATCGGTGTGGTATCTGGATAGTGGTGCTTCCTTCCACCTGACGGGAGATAAGGAGCTTTTCAGTGACTTGAAGGAGAAATATCTCCAAATGCATATAGAGATGGGTGATGATGGATGATACAGTGTGATTGGCATTGGTACCATTACCTTTCAGAGGGATTCAGGTAAACCATTTCAATTGAAAGATGTTATGCATGTTCCAGGTTTGAAGAAAAACTTGGTCTCAGTTGCAATGTTGGAGGACAGAGGCTATGATGTTGTTTTCAGCGATGGAAAAGCTTTCTTGCGGCATAAAACAATAGGTCAATCCAAGACGATAGGGATTTGAGTTAAGAATCTCTACACGATGGAGGTAGATTGCTGCACTGCCATGATGGGCAAGGCATACAAAGTGGTGAGCCAAGATGAGGGCTAATTATGGCACAGGCGATTGGGCCATATTCATCATGGAGCCTTGAAATTCATACAACAAATATCTGTTGGAATTCCAATGGGAACAGTTGCTCAGTTATATCAGTGCAAGGGTTGCACCGTGGGGAAGTATGTAAAGTCCACCTTTCATGAAAAGGAGAAATTTGCTTCGATGATAAGTATTATGTTATATTTGTTGATGATTTTTCTCGTAAATGTTGGATCTTCTTCATGTAGAAGAAGGATCAAATATTCTCAAAGTTCTGTGAGTTTAAAGCATTGGTGGAGAAACAGTCGGGGAAGAAAGTGAAGGCTCTGAGGAGCGATAATGGTGGAGAATACATCTCTAACAAATTCAAATAATTCTACAGTAAAGAAGTAAGTCGAAGAGAACTCATCGCGCCTCATAACCCATAGCAAAATGGGGTCGCAGAGAGGAGGAACAGAACGATTGTGGGTGTAGCACGAGCAATGTTGCATGATCAACATCTACCAATGCATTTGTGGGCAGAAGCATGCAACACTATAGCTTATGTGCAAAACCGTTGTCCTGATAGAGTGCTTGGCATGAATACACCTGAAGAAGCTTTCACTGGTAAGAAACCATATGTTTCTCACTTTAAGATGTTTGGCTCATATGTTTATGTGCATGTGACCAAGAACGCTAGGAAGAAGTTGGAGCCAACTGCTGAAGTTGGGATATTTGTGGGGTACACAGAAACACCCCATAATTATCGTGTGTATTTTCCAAACAATCAAATGACTGTGGTGCGATGAGATATAAAATTCGATGAAGGGAAATCCATGTAGTTGTCACTTGAGAGGGAGCTAGAATTGCATGCGGAGGAGGAATTGCTGGTTCCCAAAGATGAGTCTCTAGATGTAGATCAGCCACAGGAGGAGGTTCATGGAGTGGAGGAGTCCACTCACGCAGAGCGAAACATCAGAATAGGCAAAAGGCATACCACAGAAGCTGATAGGTTGAGACTTGATGTTGCGCAGAATGTAGGAGCCCCTACTTCACAGCACAGACAAAGACAATATCCTGATCGATTTACTGGATACATGGCTCTCATGAGCAAATGTATTGTGACTAACCCATCTTCCTTTCAGGAAGAAGTGCAGGAGCCCACATGGGTATATGCAATGGTGGAGGATTATGACTCCATTGTCAAAAACATTGCTTGGGAAATTGTTCCAAGGCTGGTTGATAAATCAGTGGTAGGTTCAAGATGGATCTACAAGGTAAAGCAAGCTACTAATGGGAGTATTGAGAAATAAAAGGCTAGATTTGTGGCCCGAGGCTTCTCATAGATCGAGGGGATAGATTATGAAGAAACATTTGCACCTGTCGCATGGTATTATTCCATAAGGAACATCCTTTCTCTCTCAACACAGATGGGCTGGCGATGTGAAAATTGTGTTTCTCAATGGGATCATTGAGGAAATGGTGTACATAGAGTAGCTTGAAGGATTTGAGATCTTTAGAAGTGAGCCGCATGTGCGTCGACTCAAAAGAGCATTGTATGGGCTGAAGGAAGCACCCCATGCTTGGTACACTCAGATAGACAGCTATTTCACCGGACTTGGCTTCACCAAGAGCAAGGTGGATGCAAACCTATACCAAATTGTGGTGGAGGGTAAATTTTGATCATTTTTCTTTATGTTGATGATTTAATACTGATTGGTGATGAGAAGTTGATACACTCATGCAAGGAGGACCTTGCAAAGGAGTTCAAGATGAAGGATATGGGCCTCCTTCATTATTTCCTTGGATTGGAAATATGGCAGTGAGATGGTGAATTTTTTGTGTCTCAAGGCAAGTATGCAAGGGAGATACTAGGTAAGTTTCACATGGAGGGCTACAAACCCATGGATACTCGTAATATTCCCAATTTTTGCAGCTAATGGGAATATAATATTTAATTTTCAGTTTGCTTAACTCATGAATAAAAGTGTAAAGGAGGAAATCTAAAACTCCTAATCAGAAAAATAAATCAATGCCCAATGTGAACATGGAAAAATCTGGGCCATTTCAATAAAATAAACTTAGGTGTGAAGAAGAATCAAGAAGATTTACTGGGTCAACAGGACCAAATCTCAGCAGTGTCTAGATGCATTGAACCTCCTTATTGATCAGTGCAGTTTTAGATGAAGACCCTTCATGTGAAAAGGGTTAACTCATTGGAGGTGGTTTAGGGTTTTCTAAGCCCTAATTTTATAAAATTAAGAGGAAGGCCACAAGGAAGGTAGTTGAAGATAATTCGATTTTGAGATTGCTTAAGCAACTCAAACTCTCTTGGCTGTTTAGCTAGAGAGAGAGGAGTCTCCTTTTTAGGAATTCCTCCTCCTTCATTGAGGAGATATTGAAGGAGTATGTTATGAAATGCATCAAATCTAGGCTTGAGGCCAAGCTTCCTCCTCTAGCTACAACCTTTTCTGTTGGGTAGGAATTGCTGTGTTGCAGTGAGGGGTTTTCAACACCACTTCCAGATCTAGTTTTGCAGAAAAGGGAGCATTCCTTTCTCTAGAAGATTAGTGAGGAAGCCTTGAGCTTCATATTCAGATCTTGGCATCAGGCCAAAGGACCTTCCAACATCATCTGCGTAGTATGCTTCAAAAATTGCATCATTTTTCCAGTGCATTGCTGTAGCAGGGTTTCTACCCTAGTTTGGTGCTTATTTCCTTGTGGAAGGGCCATCCCTTCTTCCGGAAAGTTTGTATTATAGCCCTCTTCTATAATTTTGTACATTTCAGCTCATCTACTCATAGTTTCAGTGATTCTGCTTTTTCCAGATCCATATTCTGCAGATTTGATACTTGTATTTGTTCTTTCATGAAATCCCCTTGCCGGGTGATCTATTTTATGTATAAAAGGAGTTGAATCTCCATTTTTATTCATGCTTAGTTATAATAAACTTCAGATATTATTTTTCAGACATATTTTGTCTAATTTCTTCAGAAATCACGCAATGTATGCTTTAGCCATTTTCTGCATACTCCAAGTCATGGGAAATCAACATTTTTAAGCTTATCCAGGATTGGAGGAACTATTTAATATAGCTATAATACTTTTTTTGAGATGAAATTAGGATCATAGGTCCCTCATGACATAATATAAAATAAGCTCCCGTCATTTCCATTAATTTTACGCATATTTCTGAATACATCTATTTTAGGGTCGAAATCACTGCTTTTCCTCACTTTTTGGATTCTAAATTTAGATCTAAGTTGTTTCTGTACTTGAAATTAGTTTCTAAGTGTATATCAACACATTTTATGCATTTATAACTCTCTTCACTTTTATTAGAGTGTTTTACTTTGCTGCAGCCCCTCATTGGGCCTTCTCTTGAAGATAACTAGGTGCGGGAGATCTTTTTAACCCACCTAGTCTTATTTGTTTTAGCTCAAATCTTGGATTTAGTTTGTATATTGTCTGATATAAAGGATCCAAGAGTTATTTTTCTATTATAAATCATATTTTTCTAAAAATTTGTTTTTAAGTGCATGATTCATGAGTTGTTCCTAAATAGGAATATTACAGTGGTATCAGAGCATCAATCTTGGCTCAGCCTATGCAGCCCAAGATAATATGCCATTTGAAGGAGAAGATCCTCACTTAGAGGAGGAGATGTACAGAGAAAAAAAGAAAAGAGGAATGTCATAAGAGGAGATATCCATGCTCCTTTTTCAAACTATGGAAGCTATCATAGAAGATCTCAAGGAGATAGAAAGGGAAAATTGCAGAAAGTTTCTAAGAGGGTTTGAAGATGAAGCAAGCCCTAGCTACTATCATGATGGGTGTGGACATTCAGCCACACATGCAGATCCACATCGCAGTTCATTTCCCACTTGCACTGCAGGAAGAATGGAGGAAGAAGATGAGGCCATTGGAGCAGCAGCGCTGCAACTCAAAGGTATGGCTCATGATTGTTGGGTTGAAAATTATATTTCATATTTTCATGCAAATGTAAAAACATATGATGCATTCACTAAGGGTTTGGTGAAGAAACTTGATGGAAGTCAATATGAATCATCAAGTATCATAACTTCAAACACTTTGCATGCATTGGATGGAACCATCAAAACTCCATTCCTTGTTTCTGAAGGGGATGACAACATGTATGATGGCTTTCTAAGGGAAGGATCCCCATTATGTAAAGGGCCCTCTTCCATTTGTGAATACATGGAGGTACTTCCTTCAAGAGATGACCGAGATCTAGAGTATCTCCTTAATAATGAGGTATTCTCATTGATTGATGGAGGGGATGAGCACAAGAGAACCAACAGCGCTGTCACACTGGGAGGAGATCCATCACCACATGGAGGTGAAAAGGGAGCCTTTGTTTCCACTAGAGGAGCCGTTGTGTCTTTACAAGGAGTTCCAAATGATTCAACATGTGGGAACGAAGGCACAATTCCGGAGCCATATGTAGCAGTTTTTAGGGATTGTGAGATGGAGGAGAAAGAGAAGGATCAGCATCAAGGGATGATACACCCTTATCTATTTCGGAAAGTTTTTTCACAAGAGAAGAAGACTATACATCGCAGTGAAGAGAGGGACAAATCAGTCCACTCTTACATATAGGCCACTTCTGAACTCGATATCTCACTATATGAAGGCATTCCACCTAGGAGGTCATCTGATCTAGAGTTGATGAGGGGGATCTTATCATTTGGTTCACCACTCTTGGATTCTGGATAGGTGAAGACATTGGAGGAGCCCAACATAGCGCAGAGAGTTTGGGGTAGACCCAAGGAGGAGGGAGACACTCTCTCATTTTCAGTATCACCCACTCTCATCAGTTATACTGCGCTAATAGAGTTTGCTGTAGGGATGGAGGATGGCATCTTCATGATGCAGGATGAATGCTCCACATATTTGGAGAGGAAGAGGATACTTCCTTTGAGGGAGGAATATTTCATACATAGGAGTGGATGTAGGCCACTCATGCTTACTTTGACCTAGCTTGGGAGATTCCTTGTGGATGACAACTTCTCATGGGAGGCTAACTTCCAAAGGACACCATCACTATTTGAGCATAAGCAACTGCATGATGGGCATGGCAGAATTTTGGAGGATGACTTTGGCATGGGGGATGTCAAAGTGGCAGGCAGCAACATGAGGGGAGCTTCACATGCTAGATCACCAGCGCTGTCTATGAGGAGGATTGATCTGTATTGGAGGTCTTAGCTTTTGGTAGAGTACTCCAAGGATCTTGGTGCATGCATGGTCCTTGATGAACCAGAGGGAGATGACAGATACATGGTGGATTATATGGTCATCTATGGTTATGGCAGGATCTTCTTGACTAGGGCATCTAGTCTCAAGGAGAAACTATTACATGAAGCACATGAGGACTTCCTAGCTATGCACCTTGATGCATATCTTGTTTTGTTAGAGGAGTTCACTTGGGAGGGCATCCAACATGACATATATCAGCATATGGAGAGATGCATAGCCTGGATGGTGATATAGAGGATGTCACAGCCACCTTCCTACTCATTGGGAGTTAGGGAGCTTTTTCAGTTGAGCCATTTCAACTCAAGGTCTCAAGTACATGGTAGAGAAGGTATACTTTCACATTATGATTTGTACTTATTTACTTTACATGAGCAACATATTATATCAGGAAGGATCATCCCTTCTTGAATTTTTTATAATGTACTTGTAGCTACTTGTAGCATTGATTTTGGCTACCTTAAAGGTGGTTTGTGGGGGAAGCCACATGACTCTTGGTGTGCACTATTAACACCACATTGTACATTCATGTTCACATCTTATGAGATGACCGTGGCAGAAAACAAGTGGCTAGTAAAGCACTTGTTATCTTTTGTTTTGAGGTAGGCATGGAATGCATTCCGCTGGTTCCTCATGTGGAACTATGATTCACTCTCTGGTTGCCATGTTGCAGCTTGTTTTCATTGTATTTTGCTTCCATATGTTGCCGATGTTTGTATACTCATGGGAGGCTTTGTTTCAAGAGTTGGCTTGGAGTTGAAGATGCCCATTGGGAGCATGATTCTCCCCTTTTCACATGTTTTATGTTTCAGGAGAAACAATGGGCACACCAGGATTTCCATGTCACTACTTTTCTCTTCATATAGGAGGAGCTATTGGGAGAAAATGCGTCGTGGGAGGAGGCACTTCATGGTTGATTCATTTTTTGGTTAGGCTTGGGCCAATTGTTGAGGCCATAACATTTCAGCCCAATATCAGCAACCCCCTCATACTTATCATAAATGGAGAGAGAAACTACTTGGATGGGAAAATCTAAACTCTCCATTCAGCCCCAACATGTTGCATAGATCCGGGGTTGAGGACTACTTTATTGAACTACCTAGGATGGCTCATTTCATTTGGATGATTGCATGGGTGAAGGAGTCACTCATTAGGAATAAGACTTCCCATGTTTTTCACCACTCCTACCTTGAGGAGGCCATTGAACAACAAGGAGATTTCCATTTACATCTTCTATTGTCTCATGATGTACACTTTGGTTTTACACACTTGGAGGGATACATGGAGGACAGATTTATTGCATACTTTGATGAAATATGGTGGGGTATATTTATGAGGAGGCCACAAGAATAGGAGGAGGAATTTTGCTCTACCTTGCAGTTGCTTGAGGACAAGCAACATTTTGAAGGGGGAGGACTGTAATGTTCCCAATTTTTAGCCTCAAGCTAAAAGGAACATTATAGTTAGAAGTATTTTATTTAGTTAAATAAAATGGGTAAGGAGGCCCCATAATATTTGAGAAGGAATAATAAAAACTCCTCATGTGAAAGGAGGAAGAATAAAGCAGCTGATTTGAGCACCACATGGTGTGAACAGGATTGGATCATGCTTGATCTAGTCATTTTGACCAAAGTCAACTAAGCTGTCTAGGTACATTGAACCTTCTTGGACAACGCAGTTTTAGTGGAGGCTCCACTTGCATGAGCTAGGTGGCAAGTGTGAATGGGACCCATGGTGAGAGGAGTTCATTTTCTTTATAAGGAGGAGATGGAAACCCATTTTCATTATGCATTAGCTTATCATTTTCATTGGGTCTGCAAAGACTTACATACTTGGGTTGTTTAGCAAGGTTGTAGTGTTCTTGAACCTAAGGGTGTTCCTAGTTTGGAATCCCTACCTCATCCCAAGGAAGGAGAGGGTTTGAGCTCCATTTCCTCATTCCAGCATTTGGCCAAGCTTACTCCTTCAGCTACAGTGTTATTCTGTTGGGAAGGAAATGTTGAGTTGTTGGGTGCAGCAAGAGAGGAACTCATAGAGTCATTCTTTGGATTTTCTTTGGTGGACATCTTGCATATTATTTGGAGGAGTAGCAGAGGGGACTCCCAGGAATTATTTCAGATCTTTGGCACTAGGCCAATCATTCACCATCTCTCACAGTGCAGTCTAGGGCTAGAACTATGTTATTTTATGCAGGTAGTTGTTGGGAGGGTCATTTGAGCTTATCAGTAGAAGTGTTTTTGAGACAAAGGGATTAGCCCTTTTGCTTGAGAACATTATCAGAGGAGGGAATTAGTATTTCAGATCTGCCATAGCCTCATTCTTATTTTTATTTAGTTGCAGTGACAAGTTATTTGTCACATTGTACATTTTCTGGCATTTCTAGTAATCTCTCCTAGATTGGCTAGAAATCTTGTATTGAGGCCCATTCCTATATTGTTGGGTATTTATTTGTATGTATCAGAAATATTTCATGTATTTACATCTACAGCAGCAGCTATTCTCATAGATACTATGCAGTTACTGCTTTCCGACATTTTGTGCAGTTGCTGCATCTCATGTATTTCATGTGTTAATATTTGGAGATTGATTCCCATTGCATGAGGGGTTTATTCTTCATGATACTTCTATATATTTCTACTGAGATATTAATAAACATGTTGGATGCATAATATTCCATCTTATGACATATTCAGATTTGCAGAGTTTCATGATTGTGTTCATGTATTACTGTAGGCTCTCTATTTGAGCAGTTTCCTAAGGGACCTACTTTGGGGAGATTTGAATAACCCATCTAGGGTCATTTCTTTGGGCTCAAATTCTGGAAGAGAAGTTTTTAATGAGTTAAAAAGGGGATCCAAGTCCCTTTTTTTCTTATTTTTGCATTAGCTTCCTTATAAAGCATCCTTGAGGACCATATTGCAGAAATTCCCGAAAAAGGAACATTACACTCCTCTTCGAGGAAACTGGAGGAAAGAGGATCCTACATATGGAGAGGTAGTGGATGTTATTGTCTATCAACAGTTAGTGGGTTCACTAATGTATTTATTGAACACAAGACTGAACATTTTCTATGCGGTTAACCAACTGAGTCAAGCGATGGTTAAGCCTAAAAAGCTCTTTTGGAAGACGAGAAAGCATGTCCTGGGATACCTAAAGGGCACATTTGAGTATGGCTTATGGTATAGACAGAAAAATGAGGTGAAGTTGCATGAATTCACAGATGAAGATTGGGCAGGCAGCCCAACTGGAAGAAAGAGCACATCAGGGGGGATCTTTAGTATCGGATCTACAACTATTTCTTGGTACAACATGAAGCAGAGATCCGTGGCACTCAGTTCAATAGAAACGGAATATATGGCAGCGAGTCAAGCTGCATGTGAGGCTATTTGGATGAGAAAGATCTTGGTTGGCTTGTTTGGTTCTCATTTATATCCGACAGTGATTCATTGTGATAATCAGAGTTGCATTAAACTCTGGATTAATCCTATGTTTCATGATATATCTAAGCATATAGATATCCAGTATCATCATATCAGAGATTGTGTGCAGCGGATGATCATGTTGCTTCAGTACATTCCCACGAAAGATCAGGATGCAGATATTTTGATGAAGGCACTCACCAGGAGAAAATTCAAATACCATAGAGACATGATCGGGGTGAAGGATAATCCCTTTCTTGTTTAGAGGGAGTGTTGAGATTCAACAAGATCCTAGTGAAAATTATGCACCTACACTAGGATGGAGCCTCAGGCTATTTTTAGGTGGAATTCTATTTTAGAATGCAGGAGAAAATTCTATTTATAGATGATGTTCTATTTATATATGTATGTGTGAGTTCTATTTATAGATCACATGTCTATTTATAGATGCATGTCGATTATTATTATCCCTTAATAATAGTTGGACAATGAATATTAATCTATTCTCAATGAACACTTGGAAATAGTTAACTGAAGTGGAAAACCAGTTAGCTATAGGAAATTCGAGTTCAAAGGTTGGTTAGTGGTACATGCAAGTGGACTTAGTTGTAACTGAGTGATTCAAAGTTGTAATAGAGTTGGATGTGTAGTTATGTGAGTTGTAAAGTAGTTTAACTCAGTTAAGTGAGTTAAACTCAGTTGTGCTAGTTGTAAATGAACATACACTAGTGGGAGATCAGTGAATTAATTATTTAATTAATTCACAATCAGTGGTATCACATGCCACTGAAGATTTACTACTGTTAACTACATGCATGTCAGATCCAGTGGAGACCCAGTTGAGATGTAGGTGAAAGGGACAATTTGACTATCAGTTGTGACATTAGTGGGTGCACTCATGCAACCACACATGCATTGGAGATGCCAAAGAGGATTGCGTAGTCAAGGAAAGTAGGATTCCATTCATTTAGGAATTTCTGTCAGCAGGGATTGCACATTGGAGGCAGGCTGTTTGGAGGCAATAAATTGGCACATGAATTTGCCAATTTTTGTATGACAGTGTCAGACGATTGTATATTTTACTAAGGGCTCTTGGATTAGATTTTTGTATGATATTGTTTCACGATCCATGATATATACATAATATATGATAGTGGGGTTTTTAGCTTTATGATTTTGCGGTAAAAACATCTGTTTTATGTGTGATTGATCTTTCTTCTTGATATTGAAATTGGCAATCGTGTTTTAAAATCTGTAAGAAACTTTTGTAGAAGTGATTCTATATTTGATAGTGGCATATAATTGTTAGAGCAGAAGAATCAAGGCAATACATAAATGTATTAAAATTTCTACAGAAAGTGCCAGTCAAATTTGGCTAGATAGCTACCCTTCAGAACTGTCAGCTAAGCCAAAGGTAATCCATAGTTTGCAGTGTAGTCCCTTGGAAAAAAAACTAAAGCAGTTATAAAAATAAAGTTTTATTTCATTGGAATATACCATTTCCCACCAAGTGTGACGCTACCCCAAATTGTCTAGTTCAGATTTAGCGACCCTCTCCCTGCATTGGTGCTAATGAGTTTATCATCGAGGTAACAACTAGTTTTCAGATAATATCATACTTCCATTGTGTTTTCAACTACACCATAAGTGTAGTAAATTTAACCTAATTTTCCTCATTTTTCTCTACTCTAGAATCTAGATCGATATTTATATTCATCATAGAGCCATGCTAAAGCCAAAAATAAAGGCTTCCTTTTGCAACAATTTGGATGAAAGCACGACTATAAAGTTTTCCTCACAAGGAAAAAACCAAATCAAATTTGTGTTCATGGAAACCAATAAGAATTAGGTTTTACTGAAGGAAACCAAGCACAATTAAGATTTCAATCAGGAAAAACAGAGGAAAAAAGAAATTAGGGATTTTTACTGACCATAAAATAATTATTTTACAAAAACTATGTAATAAAATTATCTGCAAGTAACAAAATCCTAGATGTAGGATTTGTGCACAGTCGAACCTTAGTGGGGATATCAACTTGCAATTTGATATGTAGGGTTTGTGCACAGAACCTTAGTGAGGATATCAACTTGCAAAAGGTTCTCTGAATCAAAATCTCCCCTCGCCATTGTAGCATCATTGATGTCTCGTTTATTTCAAGCTTTATACTTCAAATAAATTATTTAATCTACGTTATTTCAAAAAATACAACAAAAAAACCTCATGGCATCATCCTGAGCTTTCTCTTTTTGAAATCCTTACGAAGAAACAAATTATCATCTTTTGTTCTACGTAAAATATTGCGGGTTTAAAGTAGAGATGACTTAAAATAGAAGTTCAGATACATAAATGTACCAAAATAATATTACTTGTATATGGAGAAATGTATGAAAATGTTGATTATGTTGAGCTCGTTAGGGAGCAAAACTATCTTAATGTGAAAACTTTTTAGTGAACTTCAGAGTTGCCAACATCCTCTGGATCTGAAATTCAGAAATAAATTCATTGTCAACTGAACAATGAAGATGCCTAGTAAGAGCGTTAAGAGGTTTTAGTGTTTTGATTGCTCCACCAAAGTTTTAGGAGGGAAAATGAAAAAAAAAACACTATTTATCAAATTTTTAAATAATAAAAAAAAAGGATTTTAAAATTGGAAGTACATTCATAAAATGTGTAAGGGTTTGCATTAAACATTTCACTAAACAAACATGATTTTGAGTTTCTAGCCCAGTATGGGGTAGATATCAAGTAAAAACTTAAACACGTAAATATTTAACATTTTTAATCTAATGTCGCCTTATTTAAACATCAATCTAATTATTATTATGTATAAACACACTATAAATTTAAAATATAAAGAGGGTTACGAAAACTCAAAAAAGAGGTATGATATATAAATGAAAATATAAATAAACTGGAGGTATGGTAAATAAATAAAACCTATTTTAATACTTACTGCAAAAGTATGGAAAAGATGGTAAATAAATAAATATAAAAGAGGTATAAAGAAGTATGGTAAATAAATAAAAATATATCAAATAGGATTATAAATCAACATCTAATTATATACCAAGCCTATGGGCCAAATACTATGGTAAATAATAAAGGTATGGTAAATAACTAAAATATAAATAAACCAGAAGTATGTTTAATACATAAACCATCTTTTTATGTTTACTCCATAGTCCTCTTTACTTTTAAGAACACTAAAAAAAAAGGTTTAATTTAGGTGAAGCCCATGAACCAAATACCACGAACCAAATTATTATTAATACCATGCAAAAAAACATTATTAACCCTAATATCAATATTAAAAGATTATTATTATTATTATTATTATTATAATATATTAATATATTAATATTATTAAATTTAATAAATTTGGATTAATACAATATTAAATGTGTTATATTATAATATATTAATATATCATGAAATATATTAACTCTAGATATATATGAGAAGGAATAACAAAGACATAAAGTGATAGAGGTGGAGAGATCGGGGGAGTCACAAGGGATATATGGAGATAAACTGAAGGAGAGGGGAGAGAAGAAATGGAGAGAGAGAGAGAGAGAGAGGGAGAGAGAGGACATGAGGGTAGAGAGAGAGAGAGAGAGAGAGAGAAAGAGAGAGAGATGGGGGAAGAGAGAGCAAGGTAGGAGAGAAAGGGAGAGAGAGGACGGACTTGAGAGATGGCTCGAGAGAGAGGAACCACTATCATAGAAGAAAGAGGATGTGACGAAATTACTCTATAGGGAGATGGGAGATAGGGGCACCCTACCTACCTAAGTAAATTTGTAAACCAAATGTGGTGTAATCGTCTGTAACGATGGTTGATTATACGAGGCGAGGATTTTACGAGGAGGCGCTAGTTTTTTAATGTGATAAGAAAAAAACAAGTACCAAACCTAACCATTTCACATTCACCAATGTTTTCTCTGCATGTGCTAATTTGGTAGATTTGGAACATGGAAAAGAATTCTTGTTTTGTGGTCACCTCCCAAGCGGATTTACCAATTGTGAGAACAAAACACTTATGGTTGCATCTTCTAAATCATCGTCACTTCCACAAACACCCCATCCAATAACACTAGTATAAAAAGTCTTAGGCTCTGGGCAGTGCAAAGGAACATAATTCACGTGTCCTCAATATCTTCTACATACTTGTAGCTCTTGATGGGCCTCTAAATTAGACATAAATTAAGGCCCTTCTACCTCTATTATGCACATAAAAAGATATATTCAATCTCTCCTTTTGCACTTAATAATGTTTTCTTATGCTTTAATATTTTCTTAGGAAGGATTAAAGGCAATTGCATATTTGTGCCTAATATTGGTTATTTTTGTAGAATATTGTGAGAATATTTGGTAGTTTATGCAGATTTGGAGAAGGAGATAATTTAGGGACTTTCTTCCCACTGGAAGATCAAGATTGAAGAATAAATGAGTACGATATTAGGAAATTAGGGATAAATATTGGAGAGATTCAAGGGGATTGTCCATCCTCCTTAAATCTCAAAGGCAGGAAAAGGATCCTCATGAGATCCCCTCTAGCAAATCTAATTCCAAGAGGCAGTTCATTCCGGGTGGATTCTGGTCCATTCGATGCAGTTCAATCCATTCCATTTTCTTTCCATTCCATCCCATGCCATTCATTTTCCATTCTATTAGGATTTTGTTGTTTAAGACCTTCGAGATGTATTAAGATTGTATTTTTAATGCGATGAGTATTTAGATAAATTTTTATTGATCTAGTTCCAGAGAGATGGGCTGATGGGTTAGGGCTCAACCCATGTGCCTCAACTTCTTTGTTGTTTTCATTCTTTCCTTTCTGTCATTTAGCTAGTTTTGCTTCTGCCAATTAGCTATTTTCATTTCTGTCATTTATTTAATCTTGCTTCTGATAGTTTCAAGTTGTTGTTTAGAATTGCTGTTATAGGTTTTCATTTGCTTATGAGTAATAGAATAGAGGATAAAACTCTAAAAGTTGTGGATCTAGACATCTCTTCTCATCTCTATCAATAGAGCTCGAGGGGGGTGAACTTTCCCACAGGCCAAAAAACTGCTTTCTGTTCACGGTTTTTATCACACACGTGTCTGTGTTTTTGCACAAGTAGGCAGGGTTGATTGCAAGTACAACAATGTTCGTCCGAAAGAAGTACATTGAAGCCTCCCTGCTTCATTTCCCATCCCCCTTCCATCTCTGTTGTTACGTTTTTATTCCCTTCAATTTCACTTATTACAGCTTCTGCACCCTTTTTATTCATAAAAACCATCAAAGTTGGACCTTCGTCCTTTCTCCTCAAACTTCCCACTACCGTATTTCCCCTTTTCCAAAATCGCACTTCGCATATTTTTCCTTTTACATTTTAAGACTTACCGCTCCTGTCTGCTGATTGCAATATTGGTATCGCGCTCTGCCATCGGTGCCACTGCCATGTCATCTGACTCATTGCAACCTTTCGACTTTTCACAAATCACACTTCGCAACCTTTTTCCTTTTTTTTTAAGACATACCACTCCAAATGCCGATTTGCGATAACTCTTCATACTCCACCACATCACACATCACAAATCACATCTTTTACTTGGTTCTTGTAACACGTTCCAATCCCAACACCAATTCCGATATTGATATCGTGCTCTGCCACCGGTCCCACTGCCACGTTATCCCATCACATTTCACAATTCTCTCCTGCTCCCGAATAAAACTTACACTATCCCTCCAGCTTTGCGAAATTGTGATTGCGATATCGCATATCACATATCGCACTACCAACCCTCCATCGCAACTCCGCCATCGCACTTTTTAAATCATTCCACTCCAAATAATTTTTGTGCTGTAATAAAACTTTAATAAGGTTTAAACCGCTTTTCCCACCTCTAAGCCTTGTTTCATGTGTTGAGCCCTAACATTAGCACCTTTAGCCAATTTTCCTCCAAACTCCAAGCCACACTTTGTCAAGTTTAGTTTATCATAACTTAGTTGCATGGATAGAAGCATGGTAGATAGAGCATAAGATAAGTAGGGTGTGTTTAGAAGATTGGCCAAGTTAAGTGTGATTTAAATTAGTTTATTTTCTGCCATTTATTTTCAGCAATTTAAATTAGTTTCCTTTTTTGTCATTTATTTTCAGCAATTTAGTTTAGTTTCCTTTCTGTCATTTCCTTTCTGAAATTTATTTTAGTTTCATTGAAGTGTCACAAACTTCACTAAGAACCCCTAGAAGTAACACCCTTTCGTAGAGCGGAATAGGATGACATGAGTAAAATGCATTTGCTGTGTATATAACATTGTTACCTCCAAGTTTGTACCAACCCAGGGTTGATAAACTAAAGTAAGGCAGCCCCTGGGAGTTGCAAAATTCTTGGTGCAATACCAGGGCTCACCATTTTTGGCATCATTGTCAGGGAGGTGTCTAGTAGATGCTTTGATTCTGTTTTAGCATTCTTTTCTGATTTCCTTTTCCATGTTGTTTCCGAAATATTGAAAAATACAAAAAAATATTATTTTCATGCCTCATATGAGTAGGGATACTCAGAATTTTTTTTTAAATACTTCTCCAATACCAACCCCCCTACTTGACCACATAGTGCAATAAGAACCACATCACCATACACTTTTGAAGGTAGAAGAGATGGATGGATATGATGATAATGAAGAAAATCTTATTTGGTTTCCCATTCAAGATATGGACATCAGTGTACATATGAAGAACATCCCTCCATCTTTCCTCCCCAAATTCCATGGTATGAGGACAGATGATCCAGAAACATTTCTCTTTGAATTTGAGATACTTTGTAGATCTTATGGCTACTTATCACACACTCAAAAATTGAGATTGTTTCCTGCAACATTGAAGGATAAATCTCTTAAATGGTTCATGAGTCTAGGTGCTAATTCAATAATATCATGGAATGATATGCAAAAGATATTTCTAGAAAAATATTAAGACCGTGATATTAGAGAATAAATTTTTAGAATGAACCAAGAAGAAGATGAGAGTCTTGAGGATCTAATATAGAGGTTCATGTTTAATGTTAAGAGGGAAAAATTACATCATTTAGGATTTGACGCACCTAAAACCCTCTTACGTAGAACAATTAGGGATGAGTGGATTGATCTCCTTAATCACATGAGTTGAGGAGATGTATACCAATTTCCATTTGAAGAAACTTGTGAAACATGATCAAGAGGAAGGGAAAGAGTAAGTAAATCTGCCTCAACATTGGTAAGACAAGATGAACTTAGAAATTTTCTTGACAACTTTAAACCATAAATTCTTAGAGATCTTAGTGAACAAGTAGAACTGTTAAGAATGGAAAATGAGAAAAAAGAAGATGCTAGAATTTTTGTTATCCATGCAGAATCATATGCTACTAAATGTTGTCCATCATTCCTCGGGTTTAAAGAAGTTTACCAAGAAGACAATGGAGCAAGGCAATCACCAAAGAATCTATGTTATGTAGCTCCAAGGATATCTTGGCAACCTTTTCAACTTGATATGATGCAAGGACCCACTTCACAATTTCAAGCTTATCCACATCCATCTTAATCTAATTGGGACACACTCCCTCCTTTCCAACCTTAGCCATCGACATCAAAAAACCAATCTTGGAAACATGGTTGGAAAGGTCCTTATTGGGAAAATCCTCAGCATCCTCTATATTTCCCACAACATCCTCCATACCCAACTCCATGCTATCCCTACCATCCACCTCCACCACAAACACAACCTCAATCACATCCATCTTATATATCCACCCCCACTCAACTACTCGTACCATCATTTCTAAACCCACACCATGAAGTATCTCAACCCACTTACAATGCTGAGGTATAATACTACCAAACATATCCTCTTGATCTAAATGGTCTGCATCCTAGCTCAAGAAATGTATTAAAAATAAGATATTTTCTCAATGTTATTGAAGGACAACATCAAGAAGAAGAAGAGCCAAATGAGGAGATCAAAAGATAAAGGGCTGCACTTGATGAAGAGCTGACATCAGAATCAGATGTTGAGAAATATTCCTCATGTTTACCAGCATTTCGTCCATGTGTTCAAGAGAAAAATAATAAAAAAGAGGAATATTTGAATGTAATAATAGAAGAGGACATCCAAGGTGATACAACTCAGTAAGTGGACTAGGGGCATCACAACTATATTGACATATGGTTCCAAACAGTCATTAAGTTGCAACAACACACTCTTCTCTAGCATCACTTGATACAATCCTAGCCAAAGAAATTCATCTCTCATATTCAGGTACATGTCAGAGCATGTCTTCCAAGTGTGCACATGATTTTATCTGTCATCTTCATGTGTACATGGCTCCATTGGAAGTATTCCTATACTTGAAAAAGGTTTTGTTTTTTTCAAGTAGAGTAGGAAAGTGAAAAAGAAAAAAAATAAAAATAAAAGGGAAAAAGAATAAAATCTCAGGTGAAAACCTCTTTTGAGGCATTTGAGATTGGCTCACTGATTGAAAACCCCCATGCGGTGGTCACTGGGTTGAAAAAAAAAGAGAAAAATAAAAGATCCTAGTTGAAAACCTCCTTTGAGGCACCTAGGCAGACCTACTAGTGGAAAACCTCATTGAGGCAGCTAGTAGGCCTTAAAAAAATAAAAAAAATAAAATAAAATGCATTTCTCCATGTATCTCTCTCTAATGAATGCAGGTTATATCCAACCTTTGCAAGCAGAAAAAAAACAAGTTGGCACAAAAAGAGAATTTGGTCAACACCCTAGTCAAAGGTAGTCAAACTTGGACTTCCTCCTCCTGTGCTCAGAAGCTCCAAAAGGACTTCAAGCAAATTATCACATGCAACTTTAGAGCAGCTTCAAAACCACCGAAGATAGCTTCAACAGCCATATCAACAGCTTCAATATCACCTGAAAAAACAAATCAATGGTAAGGCTCAGGTATGCAATCATCTAACCCTTTCTTCGAATCTATTTTAGCTTAATAAAACATTAAAAAGTGTGAGAAGGAAATTTTTTTATATCTCCAAAATCAGTAGCAGAGAAACCTCAGCCTTATCTAGCGACTAGCCTCACTTTTTCCACCAAGAAGAGGAACAAGTCAAAAGTAAAAAGGACTTGAGAAAGTGGGTAGTAAGTAGTTCATTGTAATGGAAGACAAGGAGTGCCAAGGGGTAACCAAGGGTGAACTGAGTTCACAGAAAAAAGAACTGTGAGTTTATTCTGTATGCAATTAAAAAAAAGGAAAACAGATAAAAGGTGGATCCACCACCTCTTGGCATGCAAAACAGATTTTCTTAAGGCATATTAGGACCTCCATGAAGCACCTATGAGAATAAATGCAAGAAGAATAGCAAGAATATTAGGAGGAGGAGTGACGCATGAGCCAATAAAATGAAAATGAAATAAGCCAGCATGCAGGAAGAACCATAAGGCAAGGAGGATGAATAGGTTGCTCAGAGGATGCCACAACAATTTCAGTAGGGGGTGATGATGAGCCTCTAAATTAGACGTAAATTAAGGTCCATCTAACCTTTCTTAGGCCCATCTACCTCATGCACACAAAAATATATATTAGATCTCTCCTTCTGCACTTAATAATGTTTTCTTATGCTTTAATATGTTATTAGGAAGGATTAATGGTAATTTCATATTTGTGCCTAATATTGGTTATTTTTGTAGAATATTGTGAGAATATTTGGCAGACTATGCATATTTGGAGAAGGAGATAATTTAGGGACTTGCTCCCTGCCACTGGAAGATCAAGGTTGGAGAATAAATGAGCAGGATATTATGAAATTAGGGATAAATATCGAAGATATTCACGGGATTTTCAACCCTCCTTAACTCTCAAAGGCAGCCAAAGGATCCTCATGAGATCCCCTCTAGCAAATCGAATTCCAAGAGGCAGCCAAGCAACTTAAGACCAAGCGCACTCAAGCCATACTTCACTTGGAGTCAAGTGGAATCATTACTTATTTTTTAGGGAGTTGTTGCTAGCTTCCCTTGAGGATAAATAAAGCTAATCAAGAGCTAATTAGGGTCAATTCCGGTGGATTATGGTCCATTCAATGCAGTCCATTCCATCCCATGCCATTCATTTTCCATTCTATTAGGCTTTTGTTGTTTAAGACCTTTGGGATGTAATAATATTGTATTTTTAATGCAATGAGTATTCATATGACTTTTTATTGATCTAGTTCGAGAGAGTTGGGCTCATGGGTTAGGGCCTAACCCATGTGCCTCAGCTTCTCTATTGTTTTTTTTCTTTCCTTTTTTTCATTTAGCTAGTTTTGTTTCTATCAATTAGCTATTTTTGTTTATGTAATTTAGTTAATCTTGCTTATGATAGTTTCAAGTTGTTGTTTGGTATTGTTGTTGTAGGTTTTCATTTGCTGATGAGTAATAGAATAGAGGATAAAACTCTAAAAGCTGTGGATCTAGACTTCCCTTCTCATCTCTGTTAATAGAGTTCGAGGGGAGTAGAATTTCCCACAGGCCAAAAAAATGCTTTCTGTTCATTGTTTTTATCACACACTTGTTTGTTTTTTTGCATAAGTAGGCAGGGTTGATTGCAGGTACAAGAATATTCACCTGGAAGAAGTTCATTGACACCTCCCAGCTTCATTTCCCATCTCCCTTCCATCTCTGCTGTTACACTTCTATTCCCTTCTATTTAACTTATTGCAATTGCCACACCCTTTTTATTCACAAAAACCATCAAACTTGGACCTCTACCCTTGCTCCTCGAAATTCCCGCTACCGTACTTCACCTTTTCGCAAATCGCACTTCACATATTTTTCCTTTTTCCTTTTAAGACTTACCGCTCCTTTATGCCGATTGC
This sequence comes from Pinus albicaulis, assembly GCA_034641835.2. Lineage (NCBI taxonomy): Eukaryota > Viridiplantae > Streptophyta > Pinopsida > Pinales > Pinaceae > Pinus > Pinus albicaulis. Next base: position 756,322,288 of record CM076571.1, on the reverse strand, counting down.
AATATTGGTATCGTGCCTCACCACTAGTCCCACCACCATGTCATCCGACTCATCGCAACCTTTGGCCTTTTCGCAAATCGCACTTCGCAACCTTTTTCGTTTTTTTAGGACTTACCACTCCAAACGTTGATTTGCGATAACTATTCGTACTCTACCACATCAAACATTAAAAATTGCATCTTTTACTTGGTTCTCGTAACACATTCCGCTCCCAATGCCGATTGTGATATTAGTATCGTGCTCTGCCACCGGTCACACCGCCACATTATCCCATCGCATTTCGCAATTCGCTCTCGCCCTCGAACAACACTTGCGCTACCCCTATGGCTTTGCGATATTGCGATTGAAATATAGCATATCGTGTATCGCACTACCAACCCTCCATCACAACTTTTCCATTGCACTTTTTAAATCTTTTCTTTCCAAAAAAAATTTGTGCCATAATAAAGCTTTAATAAGGTTTAAACCCACTCTTTCCACCTCTAAGCCTTGTTTCATGTGTTGAGCCCTCCATTAGCACCTTTAGCTCATTTTCCTCCAAACTGCAAGCCACACTTTTTCAAGTTTAGTTTATCATAACTTAGTTGCATGGATAGAGCATAAGATAAGTAGGGCGTGTTTAGCCGATTGGCCAAGTTGAGTGTGATTTAAATTAGTTTGTTTTCTCCCATTTCTTTTGAGCAAGTTAAAATAGTTTCCTTTCCTGTCATTTATTTTTAGCAATTCAGTTTAGTTTCCTTTCTGTCATTTCATTTCTGCAATCTATTTTAATTTCATTGAAGTGTGACAGACTTCACTGAGAACCCCTAGAAACAACACCCTTTCGTAGAGAGGAAGAGGATGACATGAGTAAAATGCATCTGCTGCGTATATAGCACTGTCACCTCCAAGTTTGTATGAACCCCGGGTTGATAAAGTAAAGTAGGGCAACCCCTGGGAGTTGCAGCACTCTTGGTGCAATACCAGGGCTCATGAGCTCTCCTCCCAAACCAAAGCCACTAGTTTTGTGTGTTCACTTTTCCCTGAACCTTGTGCAAACATCCTGAGCTAAGGAATTGTTGCACCAAGGTATGGATCCACTATGTGTCATATCCAAGGAAGGAGAACATGTTCCAAACAAAAGGTAAGTTCTCACAACTATCCCTCTATAGGATGTTGAGAACTCCAAAATTCCACATGATCATTAATGAAATCTATAAATTGAGAACTTTCATACAAGACTTGAAGTCATAATAAACTTGGACCAAAAGGCTCGGGCACTGGGTAGCGCAAAGGAACATCTGCAATATGATTTGTAGTATTCTCATCTAGATCATTTTACATGGATATCTCCTAGAGTTGAAATTCATATTCCAGGTTCCATAGAACATCTCCCATGGAAGGCCTGTTGATTCCCTTCTCTTCCAAGAACTTTTCTGTAGTCTCCCTAAACATTTTCAGAGAACCAGGGTTGATGATCCCAACAAGGTGAGGGTCAATGATTTTTTCAAGCTTTCCCTTTTTCTACCAGTGCATTTCCCACTCTGCTATATTGAATTATTCTATGGAAAAAGCAAGATTAAGAGTTTCCCTTGAACACAAGACCTCTAGTAACACTACTCCAAAAGAATACACATCAGATTTCTCTATCAGTTGTTTTCATCTGAAGTATTCAGGATAAAGGTACCTAAGGGCCAAAACTACCTTTCATTGTAGTACTTACATGAGTCTGATTCATAGTGGATCCAATCTTTGAATGTCCAAAGTATGCCACATTTTCATGTGAGCCTGTTATCGTGGAGATCTCTGACATTTAGATAAGCGCAGAGGATTCACGATAAGGGAACAAATTGTAAGATTGACAAGATATTGGAGCGTCGTTGGTATCTCGCTAGTCAAACAGTTTTCCAATAAGTTGAGGGAGTCTAAATTGGTGTAGTTGAAAATGAAAGGCAATATTTTTTCACTGAGGCCAAATCCCACAACGCTAAGCTTCAAAACCCTCTCATTATTGCAGTTCATGCCTTTGAGCTCTGAGATGGCGATGTCGTAGGGGTTTTGATCTTTTCTCTGACCCACAGTCACACCTTTGAGCTCTAAGATGATGACATTGTAGGGGTTTTGATCTTGTCTCTGATCCATTGTGTGATCTGGAGTCCATAAACCTGGCACCTTGTTGGGTTAAGGGGAATTATCAGTATTCGACGAATAAACCTTGATAGAGAAATGGAATTCTGGAGACATTGGCTATCATAGATCTTTGGTTTCCTCCGTCAATGTATCAAAGTTTTAGGTCCTCCAAAAGGAGCCTTCTTCCCGTTATTTCCTCCAAAACCAGTGTTAAATAGTGCTTCCTGTTGTAGCCGCCACAACACCCTCCAAAATTTCACCCTTTTAAAATTGTTGAGCCCCTGAGCATTGAAAACTGGAGTCAAGCCTGAAATTTGATCCTTCAAAAGCCTTAGGTCACTAAGTCACAGAATAGGTCAATTTCCCTAATGAGCGACCTAGCGACCTTGCGACCCATCAGGTCGTGAAGTCGCGAAGTCGCGTATCACACACAAAACTAAACAATCGCGACCCCGTGACCCGTAGGTCGCAAGGTCACAAGGTCATGAGGTTGTACATCTCATCAACACGGCCCCATTGCGACCTTGTGACCTCATTTATTTCCTGCACGCATGACTTCTTTATATATAGAAGGGTCGCATAGGTCGCATTCCACTTGTGCGATGGAGAAAGAAAACGCTTCTGACAAGCCAACTGGAGCGCGTTTTTCTTGGGTAAGTTGCTTGATCCTCCAGCTGTTTCCTTTTTCCTAATTTTTGTCCTCTGCCCCCTCACCTTAGCCTATTAAAACCATAGCCTACCCATTGTTGAGACATAGTTGGTGAAACTTACACCCCCTTCTTAGTATCCTGACTCTGTCAGTCTCATCTAGAACCCAATTGATGAAGCTAACCAGCTCCCCCTGTCAGTCTCTTCCTCATGTGTGCTTACCTTTTGATGTGTTACTTTTCCTTCCTTTTCCCTCTCTCGCTCTAAGTGAAATAAGGATCAAGGACCGCGTCGCCGTGTAGAATCGTCCACCCAGCCCTAGTGCGACCTATGACCCCACGACCTTGCGATCCCCGTGACCTTGCGACCTCGGTCCTCGGTTGCTAAGTTTCCATGCTGCGTATCGCTAAAAAGTGAAGTGTCACGACCTTGCAACTCAGCGACCCGACAACCTGGTTGCAAGTCACTAAGTCGCAGGGTCGCATCCTCATAAAAATTTAAGCTAGTGCGACTCAGCGACCTTGCGACCTAGACGTAAGTTGCCAAGTCACGAGGTTACTTTTCTCTGAGGTTTTAAACTAGCGCGACTCAGCAACTCAGCGACCCAGGGGAGAGGTCGCTAGGTCGCAGGTTCACCCCTTTTCTTGACCTTATTTGGGCAGAGGTAAAAGTAGTTTAAGAATTTATTAACATGGCATCTATCTTATCATGGGATTGTTTTATGAACATGCCAGGGAACCTCGAAGCAGAGCTCGAGTTCATTTCCATCTCCTCAGAATCAAGAGATATGGGGCCTCCCTCAGTTCGCAGAAAAAACAAGAGTTCGTAGACAGAAATCTTGGAGGATGAAATACCTATGTATCCTCCCCATACCTATGGAGATACCACATGCATATTCAAAAAAGGAGAGAGCATGAATTGGTATCAAGTGTACCAAGAATTCACAAAACCTGAATTTCTAGAAGACCTCCCAGACCGGCAGGCATATGTTCAAGTCAAGGGATCAAATCTTCACTACACAGGAGCCCACTCACTTATATTTCCATGCACTGAGCTCATCGAATGGATCTTACAAAAGGTCGACCCCAGGTTCTAGTTGATTCGGGATCATGAAGGGAAAGCATTTGCTAATCTGAAGGGACAGGATGCTGAGTTATATTACACACTTCGCACCCGAGAGCAGACATTCACAGAGGAATGGGCCACTACTCATGCAGTTCCCAAATCTGAAACCTTGAGAGGATGGTGGGAAGAACCAGAAAAGTTCAAGGTCAAGAAGGACCAGGAGTATCATGTAGCAGGTCTTAGGAAATTCTACAAGCTCGTGGCAGCTATGCTGTGTAGGATGTATGGCTGTTCCGATGCCACCACTTTCAATGGATCTTGGGTATCTCTTATGTACTTTTTTATCGTATACAACACCTACTTCAATTGGGTCATCTTATTGATAGCAACCCTCAAAACAAACATATCCTCAGCACTAACACCCGAGGAGGGGTATGCATCATAATTGTACATGGCCTCCTATATGTTGGATGCAGTTTGTGCAAGGTTCCATTTTGAGGGATGGGCACACAACTGGGATTAGGAGCGCGCCTGCCCAATCCACAAGGAGCTGCAGGTATTCTAGGACTCAAAATATAAGCAGGATATAGAGCCAATCTCACACAGTTTCACCCCTGCACTCTACAGAAAGCTATTTGGTAAAGATACCCTGTGCGTGTCCTGGAGGGCTATGGAAACAATAACCAAAGTGGCACACTAGTTTCCTTTTGTAGAAGGCACTTTCATCCGAGTCTTTGGTTCACTCAAGGCTCCCCATGCACTGCCTTGATTCGTCACTAACAGACTACTACTTCAGGAAACATGTTTCCAAATGACAGTTGGCTTTTCAAAGGTTCTTACTAAAGGTAAGAAGAAGCCATGGCCCAATCTACCACTCACTATCGGCACTTATACGGTCAAATATTTCACAGAAGTAGAGGCGTAGGCTGAGCAAATCAGAGGATTTTGTCTGCCTCCCTTGGCTCACCGGACGTACGACCCTGAGAGGATGATCCCTGCCCATTACAAACGGGCCAAATTTAAATGGAGCTACCAACATACTAAATGCCCAGCTGAACATGGGGTAAAAAACTAGTACAATAAGGACAGGGAGATCGCTCCAGAGGAGTTAACCGATAAGAAAGATCAAGATGATCAAACTTTAGAAGAAATAATCCACGATCTAGGAGGAGCCTCATCTTCTCAAGCCAAGAATCCCCAAACCAGCAGAAGCCATAACTCTTTTGCCCAGCAAAAAGAAAAGGAAGAAAAAGCTCAACTAGAAGCTAAGGAGAGAGAAAAAGAGGAGGAGAATAAACATAAGAAATAACTAAAGGCAGAGCAAATAAAGAAGCAGGTGGAAGAAGCCCACAAAAGAAAGGAAGAGGAGGAAGAAAAAGCAGAAGATGAGCGTCAGCTTAAAATAGAACTAGATAAGGTAGAAGTTGAACGCAAACGAAAATAATAACAAGATAGGGTAGAAGCAGAGCGACAACTGGAAGAGGAAGCAGAGCAAAAGAGAAGGGAGGAAGAAAATCAAAGGTTGAGGGAAAATTCCTCCAAAGATGCCGAAGGCAGTAAGACACCTCCCCTTGTGATGGGAATATAGACGGAGCTGTCATCCATCGAAGTGCCTCAAACAAATCCTGAAACCAATATGCGTTTTGTGCTCTCGGAACTGGGTACCTCCGAGGAGCAGGAGGAAGAAGTGTTTGATTTGATAAGACTCACCTATGACCAGTTCACACACAAAATCAAGCAGGAGAAGAGAAGATGTTTAGCAAGGAATCCTGCTACACCCCTCATGGCCACAACGGAAAAGGATATAGTCCTGGACACTAGGACCAATCTAGTTATGATAGCATCAGCTGGCACTGCTTTCGCCATAGCTACGGAGGAAAATGTGAGCAGAATGAGTAGGGAAATTCTATCCCTACAGAATATATTACAAGCCTTCGAACAAAATACAGCTAGATCGGAGCAAGAGAAAAGGCACTAGAATAAGAAGTGCAAGAGCTTCAGGGTAGGAACACCCTTACTAATGAAGTACCACTCACTGTTCGAAGAGAGCTGGTGACTCTGGAAGCCACCATGAGGCAAGTATACGAAGAATTGTTTACAATAAAGCAGATGGTTGCACCTCTGTTGAGAGCTCAAGAAGAAACCAAGAACAGGAACGAGAAACTAAAAGAAGCCTCCACATCCTTGGACAGAATGCTAGAATGGGTAAACAAGTATCTGCAGGCTCTAGATACTTTGCCCAGAAAATATTGGATTCGCATTCAGAACAACAAGGTCCAAATACACATGAAGGTGCAATCTAAGGAGAAGTTATTCAAAGACCTGGAGAAGGTAATGACCACTTATTAACATTTGATTAGCGGCATTGACGCAATGGCTAAACTACACCACATTCCTTCTCTAGGCACACTGGGTGAAGAAAAAACGTGGGAACGAGTGGACCAAGACATTTAGACATTTCTACAACCTATCAGGTAAGCCGTCGACACTCCTGACCTTCCGACATCACAAGAGAACTTGGTTAAATTCATCGTGACACCAGTCTAGATTTACACCAAGCTGGCTTCCTTATCTAACCAAATCATGATCAAAAGAGAAACTCTGATCCCAAACATTCTAGAATGCCTGCACAGGTTAAGGGAAGATACTCCTCTGATCTCTCCGGTTGCTGCAGATTATCGAGCATGGCAAAATTTCCTTAAAGAGCAATAGGTAGTTGTTCCTGACCTCACAATCAGTCACATGCTCCCATGATCAGGTCGCAAGTCGCAGCCTATAGGAGGGGTCGCAGGTCGCATCAACCATGATTAGATCATAGGTCACAACCAAGCACAGGGTCACAGGTCGCTTTTTCCCTTCGGGTCGCAAAGCATGCCAATAGTCGGGAAGGAAAAAATTCAGGGCACCCAAGGGTCAATTTTGCCCTATAAATACTCCCTTCGGGGACTTGTAAAGGATTTTTTTTTTGGACTCCAAAGGAGATAGGAGAGTTGTAAAGCATTGAATAGACCTTTATTTGAATGAATACAAGAATTTTTCTTAAATCCACTCTTAGATCTAATGAGAATTAATGTGTTAACATTGTGAATATTTTCTCTTACATGTATGATATCTTATGATAAACTGATCTGCGTTTTTTTCTTATCCTATTTATGCATTTCAGCTCACTGAATGTGTTAATGATGGTAGGTTGTTTACCTAGGAGATGTTTGTAATTTCATTATTGACATCTATCTTATCTATGAAACCGCTTAAGGAAGTGAAGGGTGTTCTTGCCAGGTAGAACTATTTCTTCTATGCTTTGAACAACTTTTACAGACATGACCCTACTAATATGTTGCTAACAACATCTCCTTCGCCTGTGTGTTTTAATTCATCTTGCTATTTGTAGTGTTTTATGCTCATTGAGAATCATTGATAATTTGTTTTGTATCATCCAACAATCGTATGTCCATAATTCTGTAGGGCTCATTTGTGTCCAAGAAAAGGAGTATTCGGCGATAGTTAGACCCACACCCTAGATGGGATCCCTATCAGAAACGGTTTAGAGTCTAATTGGGACTTTTTACCGGGGAAATCCCTTACTGTTGGCTGGACATTTTTTTCCTGTCAACAGATTTGGCGCTAGAAGGAGGGCTTAAATGGTAGGCTCCCAACACACAAGTAACATCCCATTAAAAACTCCCCAAGGGGAGATCATGCATGAAAATACTGGTCCTCCCCCTTTGGAAAATTTCCAGGAGGAGGAAGCCCCTTACTATGAGGTCACCCTAGAACAACTAAGGGCCCTACGTCCCATTGCTCGAATCCTCGTTAGAGGCTTGCAAAATGCCCCGATCAGTAGTTCCTTGGCTAATCCTAGAACTCCTGTAGCTAACCATACTCGCCAGGGAACCCTTATCAATTCCCTACCCCAACTAGTTGGTCTTATGATTGAAGATTATGTGGACGCGGTTGAGCATAACTCTGAAGAGCCCCCGAGGGGCTGAAGAGGGAGGCCCCAAGATTACCAAACCCCAACCCAACACCGGTCCTCAGCTAGACCAGACTTTGAATGATAACGCCCAAGCCAACAACCCACCTGGAGGGGGGTGCCGAGAGGGGCCGGGGTAATAGAGGCAAGGGAGACAGAGGTCGTGGACAAGGCCGAAATGTCAACCACTGAAACTAGAATAGATTCCCTTTTCTTTACAACTAGAGAAAAATTAGAAATGTAGGGAATCATGGGGAAAACCAATAAATGTAGTCCCACCACAAGGGCGAGGCCTCCAGGTCTGACATGGGTAGCGAATCCGAAAGTGAAAGGGGGCATGTTTACATTCCCTGCCACCAACGGGCCAGACGAGTACAACCCTTGGCTTGGATGGCCTAGTCCCCATTAGGTATCCAAGGTCCCCTCCATGACATGCCCCGACACCCTGAAAGGTATCTCCCTAAGTTCGACCCCGAGAAAGCCACTTTAGACGAAGACCACATTAGCAACTTCTACCTGTCTTTACAGATGATGAGAGTGTCGTATGACGATGTAGCATGACAAATTTTTCCTCACACTCTAGAAAATAAAGCTGCAATGTGGTATCAATCTCTCCCTATTGCTTCCATCCCTTTGTGGGAACACTTCCGTCGTACTTTCTTTCAAAAAATTTCGGAAGATAAAACCCCCTCGATGCTCCTCACAGAGCTCAGTATGCTAAAATGTCAGAAAAGGAGAAGGTCAAGGACTTTAATCAACTTTTCGCCACTATATTGAACAAATTACCTCCAAACATGGCCTTAGATGATTCCATTACCATTGACTACTACACAAGAGCCCTCCCACGGGATATTGTCGTGTTTGTGAAGTGCAAGGCCAGAGCTACCCTGGCAGAAAATTACACCACCGCCCTTGTTGTCGAAAGGACATGCTGTCCATAGGTACCTTTGACCATGAAGGTTGGGATGATCAAAAAACCACCACGAAGAGAGCCCAATACTCAAGTCATAAATCCGGGGACAAAGATAAGGACCCCTTCGATTTTGAAAGTATTACAAAATCCCTCAAGTTGCTAACCAACGAAGTCTCCGATCTGAAGAGGAATAACAATGATCCTATCCTAGCCATTAAAACGCAGAAATGTTTCTTTAGGAAGAATAATCCTGTTGTGACCCGGCCCTCGTCAAACTCAAGCGCCAGCCTCAACGTTGAAGAAATCGGCAAGGACAGTTTTTGTTCTTTCCATCAAGCCTCACACTCAGAGAAAACTTGTCCCCAGTGGATTAATAGCATAACTGCTGTAGTGAACCAACTTTTGGAAGACAAAATCCCTGGAGATATAGAAGAGGAGACCATCTTGGACAACGAGGAGGCCTCCCCCCCGGATGAAGACGTAGGTTCCATTATCCTCACCTTTGAGGTTATCCGCGGAGAATCCTCCCTTTCAATAGCTGGGATAAACCTGGCTGATCAGCCTCAGTCTAAACCCCCTCAGAAATATGGTCTGAGGAGCAAAGGCTCGGTCCCTGAACAGTCCTTTGAAGAAAATAGGAAGGGTTTCTTAGGGAAAATTCTGCCACCTAATGCAGAAAACCAAAACAAGACTCCTGAAAAATTTAGTCCAACTAATCCCCGAGAAGGCCCCAAGGCTAAAGCTTCATCTGCTTCCCCTAAAAACTCCGCTAAACTTGCCTCACATACAGATTCTAGATATAACATTATCGAGGATATGAAGAAGACCTAGGCCAATATCTCTCTCTACGAGCTCGCTCTCATGGCCAACCAATGAGACCTTATCCTCAAAGCCTTTTCCAATCTACCGGCAACCAAATCCGTAAGCATCACATTTGCCCAAACTGATGCTAGTCCCTAATCCATCGTAAATGCCGTAAACACCAACTCTTGGGGATCCACACCACCTTTCCTCCTATCCTTCTAGATCTTTAACTTCAATGTCCATAATTACCTCGTCGACTTTGGTGCATCCATGAATGTTATGCCCTTATCCGTATGCAAGAAGTTAAACATCTGCCCTGAGAAAACTTATGCTAGGATCATCCAACTCGACAGATCTCAAGTCCCTGCAGTAGGAAAATTAAACAACGTCATCATCCGCCTATCCTCCGATTCTAGAGTGCATCAGTGCATCGACATAGTGATTTTGGATATCCCTGAGGCCTATGGCCTTCTGTAAGCATAGATTGGTCTAGTAAGCTCCAAGGATACTTTGCCACTGATTGGTCCCACATTTGGCTCCCGTACAAAGGCAGGAATAACCAAATCTCGGTCGAGAGTGAGCCATACATGAAACATGCCGTGACCGACCTGGATGCAACTAACGAACCAATCAGTTTCGCGTAAGAAGAGCTTGGTATGTGTTTCTTAGAATCCATTCTTGGGTGTTATCAAACTCCCCAATATATAGTCACTCAAGACGTCTAGTCTGAGCTGCTACTGGCCACTGAAAACCACTCCGCCTCAACAAAGGGCCCATTAGAGACTGCTACTCTGAGTAGTTCCTCAATGTGCTCGGATACCCTCTTCAAATCAAAAGATGAAACATGGACCTTGTACTATGACGGTTCCAAAACCCAAGACGGGGCTGGAACTAGCTTTATCTCGCTAGACCCTGAGAAGAATAAATTTCTAATTTCCTGTCAGTTAAAGTTCCAGTGCATGAATAATACAGCCGAGTATGAGGCATTGTTACTCGGACTCCAAAAGGCCATAGATCTAAAAGTTCGTTGTTTAAAGGTAATTGGCGATTATGAGATTATCACTCGTCAGGTACATAACACCATCCATTCCTTGTCTCCGCATCTGAAGGGTTACCAACAAGAGGTATGGCATTTAATTTTTGCTTTTGATGCTTTCAGTATTAAATATGTACTTAGAATGTATAATGCGACAGTCGATACACTTGCCAACGCCGCTGCTAGGTTCACCCCACTTAGAGATGGATTTTCTATTGAAGTCATTTACAAGCCATCCATACCAGATAATGTTACTAATTTCCTCGTTTTCAATGATGACCAACAGGTACTATATTTCATGCTCAATACAGACGTATTTAGAGATGTGGTTATAGAATAAGAGGACCATGATTGAGCTTTACAGGAAGAACTATGAGAACGGAAAGGAAATCCCATACCCAAAGGGGTTGTGTCACTCGAAAGGTTATTCGACCTTTAGAACTGTCTCTGAGGGCCCCCAAATACGAAGGTGCATATTTCCACGTTAGTGCACCGACAAATTAACCTCGGGACAGACAAGGTAATGAGTGCACCCCTCGGGAGAAACAAGCATTCACTGGATTATTTAAGAAATACCAAGATGTGTTTGCCTGGACATATCATGACCTTCGCACTTACGATACTCGGATCATCCAGCACGTCATACCCATGAAGGATGGAGAGAGGCCGTTCCAACAAAAACTGAGGAAAGTACACCCAGCTTTAGAACCGATGATCAAAAAGGAACTAAAGAAGCTCTTGGATGCGCGGATAATTTTCAAAGTTAGACATTTGACCTGGGTATCGAACTTCGTCCCTGTTCGCAAGAAATTCGGCGAAATCCATTTGTGCGTCAACTTCAGGAATTTGAACAGAGCCTCTGACAAGGACAACTGCTCTGTCCCTCCTATGGAGAAAATCCTTCAAGTAGTATCAGTGTTAGAGATGTTTTCTCTATTGGATGGGTTTTCAGGGTATAATCAAGTACTAGTGGCAGAGCCCAATAAGCTCAAAACCACATTTAGAACTAAATGGGGAACATTTTCCTTCAAACGCATGCCCTTTGGCCTAATTAATGTCGGTGCCACCTTCCAAAGAGCTATGGACATCACCTTCAGAGGACTCATTGGGAAAAGCATGGTAGTATACCTTGACGATGTCACCATGTTTTCAAAGCGCAGATCTGAATACCTACACCACCTCAAGTAGATTTTTGAAAGGTGTCGGAAATACAAGTGTTACACCATTTTTTGGTCATCTAACCTATTATTATTAGATGGACCCAAGTACACCATGTAAGACCAATTTTACCCTAAGTAAAATTGCTTTCACTATGTGAAATAACTTAGTAAAACACCTTTATTAAGTTGTTTATGGTCTAAAAAGGAAACCCCAAAAGGAAATAATAAACAAATCTATATTTGTTTATATTTCCTCAAAGAATAATTAGTTAAACATCAAATTAATTATTATTCCTGGACATATTTAACCCAAAAACAAGGAAATCAATTAAATAAATCCTTATTTATTTGATTATTTCCTAGGAATAAGTTATTTAATCCTTATTTAAATAGTATTCCTAGTTAAATTTGACCAAATCATTTATAAATAATTAAATAAATCATTATTTATTTAATTATATTCCCACCATTTCCTTAAAAATAATAAATAAATCATTTATTTATTTATTATTTATAAATAAAGGATTTTACCCAAGTCAAAATCCTTTTCCATCCAACAAATATAATAAAATATTCCTAAAAGGTGGTTCTAGAAGTGGTTAATAATATTTTATTCATGCACCAAGTTCTGGGCTACCCTAATATTTTATTATAAATAGAAGGGTTTCCCCATTCATTAGTCACCTTTCATTGCATTAGATCACTCTGGATCTATACTCTTGGTTTGACTTTGAGCCATTATCATTGTCACATTCTTCATCATTTGAGCTCCCTTTGAGTTCTATGTTTGTCTGGGTTTTCTACACCAACAAGAGAGAGAAATTTTAGATCTGAAATGCTGAGGACTTTCAAGAACCCATCCCATTGAGGAGAATTGGAAACACCTTTCTTTTTTTCCTCTCAGGTGCCCCTTTTTAATATAAAAATTCTTTCAAATATATTGTTCTTGTCTTGTCTATTGGATGCATGGAGCAACATTTCATTTTTACTGCTTAATGTCTTCTATGCTTAGATCTGGATTTGTGCAGCATTATTTGGATCAACTAATAGAAAATTTAAAGATATTGGCAGCCATAATCGATGTTAGGGCTATTTTTTATGCGTAGCTAAAGTGGTCTTTTTCGACGAAAGATTCATACTAACAATTGGTGACTCCACACGGGTTTTCTTTTGCGACCACTGTTGTTTTATATATTCCTACATATCCAGCTATTTCAGACCCTAGGGTTTCTCTTTAGTTTTCTATTTTTCCTATTTTTATGGTGCTTTTCACCTATAAAACCCTCAAACATTAAAATTTTTAACTTCTGTGTGTTTCTGGCCCTATTGCGCAGGTGACAGACATTAGTCGATGCTGAGACGACAAATTTTTCTGAAATCTGCCGCCGAGAGACTCGGATCTGCAGGTCGCACTTATTGGCCCAAAAAATGCGACCTAGACTGGAGGGTGTACTTTTCTACCCCAAACCTGCAACCTGGACTGAAAACAGGTCAGAACTTGCGTCCTACACTTTTTTCTGCAATTTTCCAGCAACTTTTCTAGGTTTGTCTGAAGCTTCTGTCAGGGTTTTCCAGCCTCTGTCTTTGCCTGTTTAGACCTGTTTCTGATCTGTTTCACTCAACTAAGTGGGAATATTGCCCCTTAGGGATTTAGTACCCTCCACTTTTTGTGGGCGAGTTTTAGCTGTTTTAAACATCTGCATTTTCAGAGTTCCAGCCTTCTTCTTTTCAGATCTGATACCTCATTTTTAGATCCCTCTAGATCAGCTCTTCTCCCTTTCAAATCACCTCATATAGTTTTTTTTGGGTTTACCTCTAGGGTCACCTCCTTGTCCCTTCTACCTTTAGTTGATTCTCTCCTTTGTAATAGCAACCTTGCCTCTGCATCTTTGCTGTTCTCTGCACCTTTTTTCAGCAGATTTCTCCTTTAGATCCTTGTCCCTCCCAACCTTAGATCTATTGGCCTCTTTTTAGCATGTTTTGATTATATTTTTTCCCTCTTCTAGACTAGTTTTGAGAGACCCGCCTTCTTGGGTTAGATTGATGCATTGTTAGCTGTTAATTTTCTATTATTTCAGTCTTATTTACTATTCTCTATAGATTTATTTTCAGTTACGCAACACAATTTTTCTTTTACTCTCAAAACATCTGGGTTTAAAAATTAAAATTAACACACGCCACACACTGACCCTAAGTGAATAAGAGCCTGGTTAACACTGCCTGGCAAAGACTTTAAAATCAATTGACACTGCACCTCTCTGCCCTTGTTTCACAATTGACCTCACTTGATTTTGCACCTCCCTGCCCTTGTCAGTTTTTCTTCTTCCCGTCATCATTGCGCCTCCAAGGCGTTTATCTCGGAGACTTCTTGGCCTCCACCCTCAGTTTCCGATTGGTCGACTTCCTCCTTCCCATCGTCATCGACTAAGTCCTCCCCCGAGTTCACACTCCGACTCTTCTTCTAATTGTTCGAGTTCTCCCCCTACTCCTGGTTCTACCCCTGTTACCTTCACCATGTTTGGTCCAGGGCCTAACGCTAGTGGTAACCCCGACCCTAATGCTAGGTCTGTTACTAGCGGAACCACCATGGGAACTACCTCGACTGCTCCCTTGCTCCCCTTCATGGTAGGCCTTAGTCTCCCTGATTTCAATCTGTTGATCAATGATCCTATCCGCCACGATGTTGGTTGGCCTGCTATGCCAACCAAGCTCCCCTTCGACAATCCCAAGTTTGAAGGCCTTGCTGGAGAGGATCCCTCCAACCATATCCGATCTTTCCACATGTGGTGTTCATCCCATTCCATTACTGATGATTCCATTCATCTTAGATTGTTCCAACACACACTTACAGGTGAAGCTTCTAAGTGGAATGTTGATCAACCCACTTCCTCTCATACCACCTTTGCGACTCTTGCCCGGGATTTTTTATCTTACTTGCAGCTTCCCCTTCGTTATGACACTGGTATCGAACTTTTGAATTCTTTCCGTCAATCATCTACGACCTGCCTATCCGATCATGTCCAGGAATGGTGGAGAAGAAAGAGCCTATGTCAATCTCCTACCTTCGAAGACCGTGTCTACATGGACTGGTTCCTTAGATCTCTCTTGCCCCCTATCAGGAAAGATGTCGCATCACATTTTCCTCAAACTGAAGAAGATGCCCTCCAAATGGCGTTAAAATATGACCTGATCTATGCTCAGACGGGTTATGTTTATACTGTTCTACCTAATCTCCCCAGACCCAATGATACCAATGCACTGAGGGCACCTCATGCCACTGATGGTATCGTTGGAGCTATCTCTCATACATACGCCCAACCTCCCATGGGTTATGGTTTTCCTGGGGGGGGAGGCAGCACCTCCCGCACTTTTTCCCCTGCCGGAAGCACGTCTCTAGGATACGGCATGCCCCCTCTTTTGGGCCAACCTCCTACTTACCACACTATTACCCAACCCCCTTATTATCCGTATCCGCAGCTTGGTGCTCTAGCTCCTCCAACATCAGCACCTCCGCCTCCCTTGCCTTCTCAACCCCCGCAACAGCAGTCACCACCCCCTCAAGAGCAGGTGGATGCACAGTAGGGATTTGTGGCTACCCAATCACCTGACGGACAGGAGGCCACTCAACCTTCCCCTTTTGGTTCCTTCGATTACCAGATTCTCATGATGAACTCTGATCAACCTTGAACTTCAAACTTGGTCTCGTCAGTACCCCAAGCCTCCCGCTTTGTCTGTCCCCGAGTCACCTTCTTCAGGTTCTATGGAGCCTCTTTCGACATCTAATGGTCCCTTGCATATCCCTCAGCCAAAATTTTAGGTTCATACCAAGATTCCTCAGGGCCCATTACGCCGAAATGCTACTTTTGGTCGAGCTGCTCATTCGTATAGCATAGTAGATGATTTGGCGCAGTCTCCTGCTGCCATTTCAACACTGGAACTCCTCCAGTCGTGTCCTTCTCAAAAGAAGGCTCTACTATCTACCATGGGCATTGTAGATCTTTCTAATGACCAATTGATTGTTTTTGACGCCTGTCAATCAGCACATCCTCCCCTTCCTGCTTCCGTAGCTTTCCAAATCCCAGTCAAAATCTGGAACGCTCACATTTCTCGGTGTATTATTGATGAGGGGGCATCCACCTGTGTGATGTCTGCTTCAGTTTGGAAACAACTCGGATCTCTTAAGCTAGCCCCTTCCACAATCACCCTTCATGCATGGGACGGCCATGCCTCCTAGCCCATTGGCCTATTCCGTAATTGTCCTATCACTCTTGCGGGCAAGACTGTTTGCGTTGAAATTGAAGTCATCGACGCCCCTCTTGATTATAACATCCTTTTGGGGTGTAGCTACACCTATTCCATGTCTGTTGTCCCATCCGCGGTCCACCGCAAGATGTTTTTCCCTCATAATGGAAAGATAATCACCATTGAACAGTTGACATATCATGAGCCAAAATCTCAGACCTCCCCTGAGTCGACCATATCTTTTATAGCCAATAAGAAAACTATCGATTCTTTGACCAATGTCTCTCTTGGCGTCTACAAAGACTCCTCCTTGCTCAGAACTTTCCCTGGTATTCCTCCTCCTCCTGTCTCTGATCCCAGCTTAGCGAATGTTTGCATGATGCAATCGTTTCGAGCTAACCTTAAATGGCCTGCTTCGGCTAGTCAACAACCTCAACCTCAACCTCGCCCGCTGCAACTTGCTCCTAGCCCTTCGCCTTAGCCAGCCAGACCTCTTCCTTCTAGCCTTTCTCCTACAGCTGGTACCCATGAGCCCCTCTATCCTCCTGGGTCAGTTCCACCAAGTCTCAACCATCTTGGAGTCGTCCCTCCTGGCCATTACCCCGCTGGTCAGATACCTTTCCTTGCTCCCCCTCCCGGAGTCTATTCGGTTCCCATCATGGCCACCCTCTCCCTCCTCAATTTGACCCTGAGCATACCTGTCTGGTACCTTGACCCTCCAGCCACTACCCCGCCTAGTCAACCCAAACCTTATCTTGCTTTGACCCCGATTCAATCGTTCCCCATGACTTCTCTTGCTGCAACAGTGCCTCATTCACCTCAACAGGAACCACCTCCTATTGCGACCGCTTCAGGTAAGAATGGCAAAGCTCGCAGGGGGGCATCAAAGGACAAGGCTGCCCCGAAAAACCCTACCCCTCCTCAACCTCCAAAACATACCATCTAGTGTGCTTTGTGTGATGTTTTCGGTCACGCCACCCATACCTGTCCTGAATTGCCTCATCTCAAGCCCATGGTTAATGTCGTGTTCCTTGAGTCCACGGTCCTGGAAGCCTCTGTTCCTTCCACGACCGCGGCCAAGAACCCCAAGACTATTCACACCAACCACCCCTATGCTTTGTGTGATCTCCATGGCCATTACACCCACCTTTGTCCCTGCCTCAAGGATTTATGCACCTCTCTAGCCACGGTCCTCCAATTCGAGGCCAAGCGCAACTAGTCCACCTCTCCCCTATTTGCACATTTTGCTGCAGAAAAACTACTAGACATGACGGCTCCCATTGACATTCCCCCTCCTGATGTCATGATGACGGAGCCTTCATCCACCATATTCTACCTATCATCATCCATGAGACCCTCGGGGAACATTCCCTTTGAATCCTCCCTTGTTGTTTCGCTTGACCTTCCTTCAGCGATCACCCTATGCTCAACATCGGTAGATCCTTTATCTGCTTACTCTTTTGTCACCCCTTGTGACGATGCCCATGTGAACCTCTCTTCTCATGATGATGAGTTAGGTAGCTTCGCCGCGTGACGTGGTATTTCTTCCACCATTCACCCCATCTTCTATCACGATGATGGCATTATGGAAGAAATCCCCACCCCTGACTTTATCTATTCCCCCTTACATCGAACCCATGTGTTCACACCACATACACCTCGTGGCCATTACATTGAAACCCCATGTTTGGGTAAGGGGGCACCCATATTTAAGATACCAGGAGAAGCAATTATCCAAAACTCTCCTAGTGTATCTAGTCATGTCATTATTCTTCCACATTTAGATGAACCTCTAGAGTCCCATATCACTTCAGATCACTCTAGGGATTATACCCCTTATCGTTCCTTCATCCTACATCAGCGACCCAGTCTCTTAGACATTGTTGTTGACCAACCTATGGGTTTTCTAGGAGAACATCAGTTCATTATCTCCAAATCCTCTCTTTGGGAGAGTGACACCAGGTATGCCAACCTGGAAAATTAAAGTCTATTTGATTCATATATGCATTACTAAAAGATATTGGTAATCCTCCATTTCCTTTCTCATACTGCATAACCATAACGAAAACAAATGGCACACCACATCATTACAATGTGTTTAGATTCCCCTTTATACATTTTTGGCATGACCACAACATGCTTGGGGGAACCTATGCCCCTCAACCATAACCCTCTTCAAAATCGAATTTCTTCACTTGCAACACTCATACTAGGGGCACCACTTGGCCTCCATACTTGTCCATGCTCGTGTTGATATTCGTTGTGAGTTACCATATTGTACTCATGTTTTTATGGTCCCCCATTGGACCTTTACTATGTGGCAGCACCATTGAGTCGCCCTTTTTTAGAGCATCCGAGTTGAGTCATCATCGCATTCATGGAGTCTATCCCGAGTCCCTTTGTATCCCGCTATAGTCCTTCATCCTTCATTGCTTGGTCCCTCTCTTGTCTTGCACATTATGGCCTTCAGTCCCATTGTCCTCTATCCCTCTTGATATTGTGTTAGTCACTGCCAAGTCATTCATGCCCTTTATGCTCTAACAAGGGAAGTCATCCATTCGCTACTCAGTATCCCCCATTTCATCATCATTAGTGTTCGTCTATTAGTCGCTCTACTATTTTCTCTCGTGCCTTAGTTGGGGATCCCTTATTGCCTCACCTATGGCGGACCTCCTTCTGTCGAGATCAACTCATTCACTCTAGAAGACAGGTCTAGAGGGCGGTGTACCTTGGTTCCAGCTCCTACACTTGTTTGGTGCCTCGGATCAGATAAAGGGATTTCTCATTACCCTTTGACTTGATTGTTTCTCAACTCCAGCCCCTTTCAGCATGATCGAGATATGTATACTTGATGGTCCATTGATGCAGCAGTAGCTATTGGTGATTCACGGGTGTGTGTGAGATGTCTCAACCCTCATGAGGGGGTGGCCCTGCAGGTAGCCCCCCACATGCCCGGATGACCTCCTCATTTCAGCCTTTGATGCAGCTCCTTATATTTGATGATGTCGAACTTAGCCGCTTGCAGCGCCTGTTTGATTTGCATGTATCAGTCATATTTTGTGAGCACTTCCCCATATATAGGGGACATTTGGGTTGTATTTGTATCTCATGTACTCAGATATTATTGTATAAGTCCTGGATGTTATCTCGGTCACCACATGTATGTGGGATTCATCATTCTATTTTTCTAGCTCGTGTTTATGCCAGCATATACTTTATAGTTCGGTTCCTTGTTTACTGGACAAACTATTCTTTTGTACTTTGTCTCGACGGGCATAGGTATGCCTCCCCTGCCGCCTTTAGCACAGGTATCATCTCATAAACTAGAGACTTGTTGCACCTGTAAGTCTCGTCTCCTCAGGGCCTAGTCCTTTAGCACATTAGACTACCTTACATTTCTCTCTCTGACTTCCCTCTTGTTGTCTAGTGCTTGAGTTCTTACAACGTACTTCGGTCATACGATTTTCTCCTAACACTCGTATGCTGGGGGGCAATCTGTTACACCATTTTTTGGTCATCTAACCTATTATTATTAGATGGACCCAAGTACACCATGTAAGACCAATTTTACCCTAAGTAAAATTTCTTTCACTATGTGAAATAACTTAGTAAAACACCTTTATTAAGTTGTTTATGGTCTAAACAGGAAACCCCAAAAGGAAATAATAAAAAAATCTATATTTGTTTATATTTCCTCAAAGAATAATCAGTTAAACATCAAATTAATTATTATTCCTGGTCATATTTAACCCAAAAACAAGGAAATCAATTAAATAAATCCTTGTTTATTTGATTATTTCCTAGGAATAAGTTATTTAATCCTTATTTAAATAGTATTCCTAGTTAAATTTGACCAAATCATTTATAAATAATTAAATAAATCATTATTTATTTAATTATATTCCCACCATTTCCTTAAAAATAATAAATAAATCATTTATTTATTTATTATTTATAAATAAAGGATTTTACCCAAGTCAAAATCCTTTTCCCTCGAACAAATATAATAAAATATTCCTAAAAGGTGGTTCTAGAAGTTGGTTAATAATATTTTATTCATGCACCAAGTTCTAGGCTACCCTAATATTTTGTTATAAATAGAAGGGTTTTCCCATTCATTAGTCACCTTTCATTGCATTAGATCACTCTGGATCTATACTCTTGGTCTGACTTTGAGCCATTATCATTGTCACATTCTTCATCATTTGAGTTCCCTTTGAGTTCTATGTTTGTCTGGGTTTTCTACACCAACAAGAGAGAGAAATTTTAGATTTGAAATGCTGAGGACTTTCAAGAACCCATCCCATTGAGGATAATTGGAAACACCTTTCTTGATTTCCTCTCAGGTGCCCCTTTTTAATATAAAAATTCTTTCAAATATATTGTTCTTGTCTTGTCTATTGGATGCATGGAGCAACATTTCATTTTTACTGCTTAATGTCTTCTATGCTTAGATCTAGATTTATGCAGCATTATTTGGATCAACTAACAGCAAATTTAAAGATATTGGCAGCCATAATCGATGTTAGGGCTATTTGTTATGCGTAGCTAAAGTGCTTTTTTTCGACGAAAGAGTCATACTAACAACGGGATCTCTTTGAACCCAAAGAAAAGAATTTTCATCGTCATTGAAGGAAACCTGTTAGGACACATAATAACTCAAGATGACATAGTAGTGGACCCAGAACGTGCGAAATTCATCGCTCAAATACTGCCCCCAAGTGGTAAGAAAGCTATACAGTCCTTCCTCAACAAAATCAACTTCTTCCGAAAGTTTATATCAGATTTCGCCCAAATCATGAAACCATTGTAAGGCATGATTAAGAAAAACGCAAATTTTAAATGGAATCCTCTTGAGAAAGAAGTGTTTGATAAGATCAAACGAGCCATTGCAGAAGCACCTGCTCTTCATAGTCTGAATTTCAACAAAGGCTTTATCTTATATACCTTTGCCTCAGATTCATCTTTGGCAGCTGTCCTCACGCAGAAACATGACAACAATGATAAGAGACCTATATCATTTATGGGTAATGGGTTAGAAGGCATCGAGATGAATTATCCAAATATTAACAAATAATCTTACATGGTATACAAGGTGGTTAAACACTTTCGACCACATATTTTGAAGAATCATGTCACAGTCTTCGTACCTCACCTAGTTGTGCGCTCACTATTCGTACAACAGGATCTGGGCAAGAGACGAGGCAACTGGATGACGTGCCTCCAAGAGTATGACTTGGAATTCAAGCCAACACACACTATAAAGGGCCAAGGATTTTGCCGTATGGCCGCAGAGGCAGTAGACTCACGGAGTAGTGAGGAATAAAATTGGGAACACGAGATCGATATGTATCAAGTTGATAGCATGGCCCCACAGGATACCTCCTCTTAGTACGTAGATCTCCACCAATATCTAAAACACAGCACCATGTGCTCCACTTTGACTACCCAGCAGAATCGTGTGTTAAGATTAAAAGTTGTATCCTACCAGTTGGTGCAGGGTAAGTTTTTTCGCAAGCATCACAACAGTGTCTTGCTACGTTGTTTGGAGTATGATGAAGCACAGAAAGTGTTGGCAGAACTCCACGATGGTCCTGCAAGTAGACACTATGCAAGGGATACCACTGCTCACAAGATCATGCATGTCAGTTTCTATTGGCCTACTCTGTTCAAAGATGCACATGCCTATGTTCGGAAATGCCAAGAATGCAAAAAGGTTGCAAATAGAGATATATGGCCTTCAGCCCTGTTACAGTCTATCGCGGTGGAAGAACCATTTCAACAATGGGGGCTGGACGTGATTGGGGAAATCTTTCTGCACTCTTCCAAGCAACATAGATACATCCTCACTCCCACAGACTACTTCATAAGCATTGTTTTTTATAATGCAACATATTTCTCATCATTAAAATTATATGATTTTGCTCTAGAAAATGGTATCGTACTTAAACGCTCTGCCAACTATCACCCTCAAGGAAATGAGTTAGCTGAGTCAACCAACAAGAACCTAATCCACATCATCAAAAAGACTCTGCTGTCCCAATAGTGAAATTGGCACAAGGCACTCCACAACGCCCTTTGGGCTGATCGAGTCACACCCAAACCTTCCTTGGGTACCTCGCCATTCTTCCTTGTATACGGAAAAGAGGCTATCCTTCCCCCCAACTTGTCTCTCCCAGCCCTTCAATTATCTCAAGAAACTCATGGCACCCCTTGCCCTGCTTTACAGGCCCGTATAGACACACTGTTGAAACTCGAGGGGGAAAGGTAAAAAACCTGGGGAAAATTTGCCATCCACTAGAGTCGAATAAAACGATGGTTCAACAAGAAGTCAACCGGAAAAAAGGCTTTCGAAGTAGGTGACCTTGTCCTCAAATGGGATAAAGCTCATGAAGATAAGGGGAAACACTCCAAGTTCCAGGCATTATGGGCAGGCCCTTTCCAGATCAAAGAAAAGGTCAGCTCTCACACTTACAGGCTACAAATCCTTGAGGGGAGGATTTAGGTTCTCCCCATTAATGGGCATGACCTTAAGCACTACTTCACCTGACACACCCTTGGGGCCGTCACCGCACCCTGTACCATATTTTGTCTTGTTTTTTGTTGTTCTTTACTATTTATGTTTTCAATAAATTTCTTTCTTCATGTAGGCTCTCATTAACTTTATTTTTCCTTTGGCATCTCAAATTGAGGGGGGGATGTAGAAGTTACTCAATTGGCATACTAAGATGGAATCTATGCTGGTGAAGAATCTCCCCTCCCCTAGAATTAAAAAGCGGCACAAGCTTGTAGAAATTTTCTGAATAATGAAGTTTATTCGCTGTGATTAACCTGATCATACATCAATTTGAATTGCATGCATAACACATAATCGCTTCTACCATTAATCGTCACATGCGGAATAAAAACAAAGCGACAGAACATCAATTCACACACATATAACGCAGCATGTATGGGGAAAGCGTATAGCTGAAAACCCCCAGCTATATGTATCATATAATGGATGAGAAACATTCAGCAATACATAATACAATACTCCTCACAAGTACTCAGTACTATCTCATGTGCTGAACACAAAACTAGCTAGATCTGAAACTAGTCACAGGTTCAAATCCTTCTGCTGCTCTGCCTGCCTCTACTGCGCAATCCAAAAAGTGAATATAGCTGAATGGAATTTGAATTCACTTATTTGGTACAGTGCAATCATCATTGGCATCATCATCCCACTGATTGTGCAAATCTCATGCACAACTAATGTACAACTGCTGTCAGTCTCACCATTTCATCTACCTCTTCCACTGGTCTTCCACTGAACTGTCCATGCACTGAGTTAACTGATGTGTTCTTTAGTTGAATAATGAGTTAATAATCAGTGAATTAAATAATATTTAATTCACCCAACTCATCTCCAGTGTAATCTGTAGTTAAACTAATCACAACTAGTTCAACTAGTTAACCGGAACACAATCTCCATTAACTCCTCAATCAACTCCACCAAAACTCTGCCACATGAGTCTAACTGAAGTCAACCATGCAATAACTCAACTAACCCATATGAAATTCGAATTTCCTTATGTCACTGCATGCCCCACCTCCAAGCATCAAACCTAAGTGCTCCAAGAGATAACTGAAGTTTATAGTCCAAATATTATTAAGGGTAAATAATATTTGACTGTTCTATTTTTAGCCCGGCAGTCTAAAAATAGAAACCACCTGAATGTCTAAAAATAGAGGTCCATCTATTTTTACCAACATGAACAATCATCCAATAATAGCATACTGCAGCTCCCGGTCCATGATCCATATGTCTAAAAATAGACTTTTCGACAGAAATCACATGTGTGGTCCCCACCTAGTTTAGGTGATCACTTTCCAACTAGGATCAGGAAAGATGTTTCAGGAGGCCTCCTTCACTGTTTCTTGTTGCCATTTTCAACACTCCCTCTCAACAAGAAAGGACTGTCATTGCATGCGACATGCAACTCCATGCATTTTCCCTGCAACCTTCACAAGCGCCATGCAACTCCATGCATGCGACATGCAACTCCATGCATTCGCCATGCACCCTTTGCATGTGCCATGCAAACTCATGCATGCACCATGAAACTCCATGCATATGCCATGCACCCTTTGCATGCACCATGCAAACTCATGCATCTGCTCTGCAACTCCTCTGAAACTGAATAGGCTCCAAACAACTCAATCAGTCTTGATGCATCTAGCATCTATCATCAAAGTCTTCGACTTCTGCTGGTACCAACTGCACATGTCATCAGGAACTACTGCGCTGTTGAACTCTTGCACCCATGCACTCTTGCACTTGCTGTCAACTCTGATCCGCGCTTCAGTATCCGACACTGTCACTTTGATCTGCCTGCATCACTCCAACTGATCTTGCTACTGCTGCGCTGTGGGCACCTCGTAGCCAGGTTCAATCCATGAGATCCACACCATCTCATGAATCTGCCCAGAAATCTCCTCATGGGATTAATCATGCATGTCACCCCACCTCTCACCTGGTGGTATAGCTGCATGCACTCCCTCTGCCCATCTAGCACGAAATTTCTCTGCATGAGTGGTTTCTCCCACTCCATGATCCTCTTGTGGCTGCTCCACACCCCGAGGTTCACTTTCACCTGCATGCAAAACTTGCTCCCTCTCAAGCATCAGTTGCATGTCTTCCTTCCGCTTCCCAACAGTAGAAAGCTCCATAGACATCCCATCTACTTTAAGTCTGTAGAGATTCTTTGCTCGAATCCCAACCTTCTTGACTTGTCCCGTTGCCTTGTGCCGAAGGAAAACTTTTCCTTCTCTAAAGACAACTTCATACCCTTTATCCTCTAACATTGTGACTGAGATCAGATTCTTTGTTAGACCTGGTACATGCAATACATCTTGTAAAAGAATGAGTTTACTTGACTCCCTCTGAAAGGTTATGGTACCAATGTCGGTCGCATTGTATCGTCCATTGTTGCCCAACTCAACATGCATCTGGAGATTTTTCTCCACCAAGTCACTGAAAAGATTCACATCTCCCGTCATGTGAAAGGAAGCGCCACTATCAAAATACCACCCCGATCCCAATGCACTAGACACAATGCATGCGATCAATGAGAAGTCCAGCTCAAATTGCGAGGCAAGAGCCTCACCAGCTGCAGATCCAGCAGCCTGCTTGTTCTTCTTCTTCTTGGGGCAATTCGTGGCGTAATGTCCATGATCGTGACAGTGAAAACACTTCACTTTGGACATGTCACACTCTTTACCATCCGCACCGGATTGAGAAGCCTTCTCCTTGCCCTTCCCCTTCCTTGCTTTGGCAGCCAAAGCGCAGTCTTCTTCATCAGCTCCCTTTGACGAAGAACCATCTCTGGTATTTCGCCGGATCTCCTCTTGCACGAGATCAGACCACAGTCTTTCCCATCCCGGCAACTTTTCCCGACCATTTACACTATCTTGATATGCATGCCAACTCTTCGGCAAACCAAGAAGAGCCAAATTCACCAGATCCTCATCCTCCACCGTCACACCAACACTTCCCAGCTCATCTCGACATTGGATGAACCTCGTGAGGTACTTCGACATACTTTCCCCCTTCTCACACTTGATGTTCCTAAGTCTATCTTTGAGCGCCAGCTTCCTCTGATCGCTCTTTCTTTGGTACAGATCCGTCAAGGCTTTCCACATCAAATATGGAGAGGCCTTCCCGTGTAAACTGAATACAATGTGATCCTTTACACCCTCCAACAGGATCCTTCGACATTTTGCTTGTTTCTTTTGCCATGCTTCCACAACAACTGCATCAGTAGAAGTAGGCTTTGGAATCTCTTTCTCCATGAATTCCAGTAGCCCATTATCATCCAATACAGCCTCCATGCGGTCCTTCCATGCAACATAATTCGAACTGCCATCAAGAGCATATCCGAGTCGCAAATCGTTGAAAGACATTTTCGCCTCGACACCAAGAACACAAATCTGCAAATTCGAATTTCACCAAGAGCTGATAAACTTGATCGCTTCTGATCTACACTTGAGAGATAATTATTTCCAAACCAGAAATTGACTGCATGGGCATTCACCAGATCTTTCACCTTACAAAGAAGGATGAATATTCCGGAGGCTACCTGGCCCGCATGCAGGCTCTGTCCGAGGAAATAATAAACAATCACCGTAATAGATCTCGACGATTAATTTCGCTCTGATACCATGTAGAAATTTTCTGAATAATGAATTTTATTCGCTGCGGTTAACCTGATCATACATCAATTCGAATTGCATGCATAACACATAATTGCTTCTACCATTAATCGTCACATGCGGAATAAAAATAAAGCGACAGAACATCAATTCACACACATATAACGCAGCATGTATGGGGAAAGATTATAGCTGAAAACCCCCAGCTATATGTATCATATAATGGATGAGAAACATTCAGCAATACATAATACAATACTCCTCACAAGTACTCAGTACTATCTCATGTGCTGAACACAAAACTAGCTAGATCTGAAACTAGTCACAGGTTCAAATCCTTCTGCTGCTCTGCCTGCCTCTACTGCGCAATCCAAAAAGTGAATATAGCTGAATAGAATTCGAATTCACTTAGTTGGTACAGCGCAATCATCATTGGCATCATCATCCCACTGATTGTGCAAATCTCATGCACAACTAATGTACAACTGCTGTCAGTCTCACCCTTTCATCTACCTCTTCCACTGGTCTTTCACTGAACTGTCCATGCATTGAGTTAACTGATGTGTTCTTTTAGTTGAATAATAAGTTAATAATCAGTGAATTAAATAATATTTAATTCACCCAACTCATCCTAGTCACAGGTTCAAATCCTTCTGCTGCTCTGCCTGCCTCTACTGCGCAATCCAAAGTGTGAATATAGCTGAATGGAATTTGAATTCACCTAGTTGGTACAGCGCAATCATCATTGGCATCATCATCCCACTGATTGTGCAAATCTCATGCACAACTAATGTACAACTGTTGTCAGTCTCACCCTTTCATCTACCTCTTCCACTGGTCTTTCACTGAACTGTCCATGCACTGAGTTAATTGATGTGTTCTTTAGTTGAATAATGATTTAATAATCAGTGAATTAAATAATATTTAATTCACCCAACTCATCTCTAGTGTAATCGCCAGTTAAACTGATCACAACTAGTTCAACTAGTTAACCAGAACATAATCTCCATTAACTCCTCAATCAACTCCACCAAAACTCTGCCACATGAGTCTAACTGAAGTCAACCATGCAATAGCTCAACTAACCCATAGGAAATTCGAATTTCCTTATGTCAGCTGCATGCCCCACCTCCGGGGGTCAAACTAAAGTGCTCCAAGAGGATAAGAAAATGTTTATAGTCTAAATATTATTAAGGGTTAATAAATATATGACTGTTCTATTTTTAGCCCGGTAGTCTAAAAATAGAAACCGCCCAATGTCTAAAAATAGAAGTCCATCTATTTTTACCAACATAAATAATCATCCAATAATATCTGCGGCTCTAGGTCCATGATCCATATGTCTAAAAATAGACTTTGAAATCACATGTGGTCTTACCTAGTTTAGGTGATCACTTTCCAACGAGGATCAGGAATGATGTTTCAGGATGCCTCCTTCACTGTTTCTTGTTGCAATCTTCAACACTCCCTCTCAACAAGAAAGGACTGTCTTTGCATGCGACATGCAACTCCATGCATTCGCCCTGCAACCTTCACAGGTGCCATGCAACTCCATGCATGCGACATGCAACTCCATGCATTCACCATGCACCCTTTGCATGTGCCATGCACACTCATGCATGCACCATGAAACTCCATGCATATGCCATGCACCCTTTGCATGCACCATGCAAACTCATGCATGCACCATGCAACTCCTCGGCCCAGTAGGCTATTGACAGTAATCGGTCTTGGTGTCTAACTCCCATGTCTAAATCTTCGACTTAAGCAGCCAATGCATGTCATCGGGAACCTTCCAACATTGTTGAGCTCTCTTTGCACCATGCACTCACCGCCCTATTAACATGGCTACGTGCAAAACAGGTATCCGACCTTGTCACTTTGTCCTTGCATCACTCAAGCGAGATTTGCTACGCTGCGGCGCGGAGCTTACCGTGAAAACGGAGTTCAACTCCATGAGATCCACCATCTCATGAATCCGCCAATCTCCCCTTGGGATTAATCATGCATGTCGCCCCACCTCTCACACGGTGGTATAGCTGCATGCCTCCCCTCTTCCCCTTCGTGAAAGTTTACACGCAATTAGTTTCTTCACTCCATGATCCTCTTGTGGCTGCTCCACACGAGGTTCCCTTTCACACACGTAAAAAGTACAACCCTCTCAAGCATCGATTGCATGTCTTCCCCCATTCCCAACAGTAGGAAGCTCTGTAGACATCCCATCTACTTCAAGTCTGTAGATATTCTTTACTCGAATCCCAACCTTCTTGACTTGTCCCGTTGCCTTGTGCCGAAGGAACACCTTTCCTTCTCTGAAGACAACTTCATACCCTTTATCCTCTAACATTGCGACTGAGATCATATTCTTTGTTAGACCTGGTACATGCAATACATCTTGTAAAAGAATGAGTTTACTTGACTCCCTCCGAAAGGTTATGGTACCAATGCCGGTCGCATTGTATCGTCCACCGTCGCCCAACTCAACATGCATCTGGAGACCTTTCTCCACCAAGTCACTGAAAAGATTTGCATCTCCCGTCATGTGAAAGGAAGCGCCAATATCAATATACCACCCCGATCCCAATGCACTAGACAACATGCATGCGATCAATGAGAAGTCCAGCTCAAATTGCGAGGCAAGAGCCTCACCAGCTGCAGCTCCAGCAGCCTACTTGTTCTTCTTCTTCTTTGGGAAATTCGTGGCGTAATGTCCATGATCGTGACAGTGAAAACACTTCACTTTGGACATGTCACGCTCTTTACCATCCGCACCGGATTGAGAAGCCTTCTCCTTGCCCTTCCCCTTCCTTGCTTTGGTAGCCAAAGCGCAGTCTTCTTCATCAGCTCCCTTTGACGAAGAACCATCTCTGGTATTTCGCCGGATCTCCTCTTGCACGAGATCAGACCACAGTCTTTCCCATCCCGGCAACTTTTCCCAACCATTTACACTATCTTGATATGCATGCCAACTCTTCGGCAAACCAAGAAGAGCCAAACTCACCAGATCCTCATCCTCCACCGTCACACCAACACTTCCCAGCTCATCTCGACATTGGGTGAACCTCGTGAGGTACTTCAGCATACTTTCCCCCTTCTCACACTTGATGTTCCTAAGTCTATCTTTGAGCGCCAACTTCCTCTGATCGCTCTTGCTTTGGTACAGATCCGTCAAGGCTTTCCACATCAAATATGGAGAGGCCTTCCCGTGTAAACTGAATACAATGTGATCCTTTACACCCTCCAACAGGATCCTTCGACATTTTGCTTGTTTCTTTTGCCATGCTTCCACAACAGCTGCATCAGTAGAAGTAGGCTTTGGAATCTCTTTCTCCACGAATTCCAGTAGCCCATTATCATCCAATACAGCCTCCATGTGGTCCTTCCATGCAACATAATTCGAACTGCCATCAAGAGCATATTCGAGTCGCAAACCGTTGAAAGACATTTTCGCCTCGGCACCAAGAACACAAATCTGCAAATTCGAATTTCACCAAGAGATGATAAACTTGATCGCTTCTGATCTACACTTGAGAGCTAATTATTTCCAAACCAGAGATTGACTGCATGGGCATTCACCAGATCTTTCACCTTACAAATAAGGATGAATATTCCGGAGGCTACCTGGCCCGCATGCAGGCTCTGTCCGAGGAAATAATAAACAATCACCGTAATAGATCTCGACAATTAATTTCGCTCTGATACCATGTAGAAATTTGCTGAATAATGAAGTTTATTCGCTGTGATTAACCTGATCATACATCAATTCAAATTGCATGCATAACACATAATCGCTTCTACCATTAATCGTCACATGCGGAATAAAAACAAAGCGACAGAACATCAATTCACACACATATAACGCAGCATGTATGGGGAAAGCTTATAGCTGAAAAACCCCCAGCTATATGTATCATATAATGGATTAGAAACATTCAGCAATACATAATACAATACTCCTCACAAGTACTCAGTACTATCTCATGTGCTGAACACAAAACTAGCTAGATCTGAAACTAGTCACAGGTTCAAATCCTTCTGCTTCCAACTACTTTGCCTCTCTTCTCGTCAAAAGTGAATAGCTGAATAAGTTGAAAAAGCCAAATTCATGGTTGGTACAAAACAATCATCATTAACATCATCATCCCGTTTACAGTCTATGCACAACTAATGTACGAAATGCTTTATCGATCTCACCCTTTCATCTACCTATGTCGTATACATGGCTTGTCCATGTATACAGAGTTAACTGATGTGTTCTTTAGTTGAATAATGAGTTAATAATCATTGAATTAAATAATATTTAATTCACCCAACTCATCTCCGAGTGTAATCTGTGATTAATGATCACAACTAGTTCAACTAGTTGACCAGAACACCACCTCCATTAACTCCTCAATCAACTCCACCAAAACTCTGCCACATGAGTCTAACTGAAGTCTAACATGCAATAGCTCACTTAACTCATAGGAAATTCGAATTTCCTTATGTCAGCTGCATTCCCCACCTCTGGGGGTCAAACTGAAGTGCTCCAAGAGAGTAAACTGCTGTTTATAGTCTAAATATTATTAAGGGTAAATAATATTTACATGTTATTTCTATTTTTAGCCCAGCAGTCTAAAAATAGAAACCACCTGAATGTCTAAAAATAGAGGTCCATCTATTTTTACCAACATGACCAATCATCCAAGAATAGCATACTGCAGCTCCCGGTCCATGATCCATATGTCTAAAAATAGACTTTTCGACATAAATCACATGTGTGGTCCCCACCTAGTTTAGGTGATCACTTTCCAACTAGGATCAGGAAAGATGTTTCAGGAGGCCTCCTTCACTGTTTCTTGTTGCCATTTTCAACAAAGCTTACCTGTGATAGGCACCCAATAGCGAGAACATGACTAAGTCCCTCAAACCAAAACGTAATAGCTTACCTAGTATGTTGGCTCAAGGGATTGTTGTGCAAAAGGAAAGTTTTGGTTGAATCGGCTACTAGACGGGAAAGGAAAGGAGATCGCCTTAGGTGACGAACGGATATCTGGGAAAACCCAAAGTCCTCATATAGACTAGGAGCAACCTCTCTCACAAGTAAAATAAGTCGGGAACCCTCATCCGCCCAGGCAATAATTGCCACATTAATAAGTGCCTTGAGCACATTTTCATAAGTGCACTCAGCACATGAATAAATGGTAAAGGATTGAGAAAGGCTTCCTACGCAGAGAGGCGATGCGACGACTTTTTTGGGGTACTGACCAATCTCGCTAGCAGCGGAGCAACGTCTGTGACTCCTAGGCAGTGACTCCGCCGGGACCATCAGGTTCGCTGGTAGTGGAGCAACACAATGAGGACAAAATAAACTATACTAGATCTTGGAAATCCCTGAGGTTACTCCGACCTTTTTCGTCTGACCTCCAAGAATAAAAACACGTTTAACCAGCACCCAGGGGCAGGCATATAGGAGGAGAAAACGCGCAAGGATCAAAGACGAAAGTTGTGGGACCCACAGGGTGGAAGGAACAACATGCTAAAACCACCCACCCCCTCAAGATGAAGCACCAACATATATTCTAGACCCTACCAGTGAATCGCCATTTGTTGTAGCCGCTACAACACCCTCCAAAATTTCACCCTTTTAAAATTTTTGAGCCCCTAAGCATTGAAAATTGGAGTCAAGTCTGAAGCTTGATCCTTCAAAAGCCTTAGGTTGCTAATTCGAAGAATAGGTCCATTTCCCCAATGAGTGACCTAGCAACCTTGTGACTCATCAGGTCATGAAGTCGTGAAGTCACGTATCACACACAAAACTAAACAATCGCGACCCTGCGACCCTGCGACCTCGAAACCCCTAGGTCGCAGGGTCGCGAGGTTGCACATCTCATCAACATGGCCCCGTTGCGACCTTGCAACATCATTTATTGCCCGCACACGTGACCTCTTTATATATAGAAGGGTCACATAGGTCGCATTCCACTTGCACGACGGAGAACGAAAATGCTTCTGACAAGTCAACTGTAGCGCGTTTTTCTCGGGTAAGTTTCCTGATCCTCCTGTTGTTTCCTTTTTCCTAATTGTTGCTCTTTGCCCCCTCACCTTAGCCTATTAAAACCACAACCTACCCACTGTTGAGACCCAATTGGTGAAACTTACAACCCCCCTCTTAGTATCCTGACTCTGTCAGTCTCATCTAGAACCTAGTTGATGAAGCTAACCAGCCCCCCTGTCAATCTCTTCCTCATGTGTGCTTACCTTTTGATGTGTTACTTTTCCTCCATTTTCCCTCTCTCGCTCTAAGTGAAAGAAGAATAAAGGACCGTGTCTCTGTGTAGAATCGTCTACCCAGCCCTAGTGCGACCTACGACCCTGCGACCTTGCAAACCTCGTGACCTTGCGACCTCAGTCCCCGATCGCTAAATCACCAAGTCAAGTATCGCTAAAAATTGAAGTGTCGCGACCTTGCGACTCAACGACCCGACGACCTGGTCGCAAGTCGCTAATTCGTAGGGTCATATCCTCATAAACATTTAAGCCAGTTCGACTCAGCGACCTCGTGACCTAGTCACAAGTCGCCAAGTCACGAGGTTGCTTTTCTCTAAGGTTTTAAACCAGCGCGACTTAGTGACTCAGCGACCCAGGGGAGAGGTCGCTAGGTCATAGGTTCACCCCTTTTCTTGAGCTTAGTTGGGCAGAGGTAAAAGCAGTTTAAGCATTTATTAACATGGCATCTATCTTATCATGGGATTATTTTATGAACATGCCAGGGAACCTCGAAGCAGAGCTCGAGTGCATTTCCATCTCCTTAGCCTCAAGTGATATGGGGCCTCCATCATTTTGCAGAAAAAACAAGAGTTCGGAGATAGAAATCCTGAAGGATGAAATACCTATGTCTCCTCCCCCTACCTGTGGAAATACCGCATGCATATTCAGCAAAGGGGAGAGCATGAATTGGTATCAAGTGTACCAAGAATTTGCAAAACCTAAATTTCCAAAAGACCTCCTAGACCGGCAGGTATATGTTCAAGTCAAGAGATCAAAGCTTCACTACGTAGGAGCCCACCCACCTATATTTCCATGCGCTGAGCTCATTGAATGGATCTTACAAAAGGTCGACCCAAGGTTCTGGGTGATTTGGGATCATGAGGGGAAATCATTTGCTAATCTGAAGGGACAGGATGCTGAGTTCTATTACGCACTTCCCACTTAAGAGCAGACATTCATAGAGGAATGGGCCACTACTCATGCAGTTCCCATATCCAAAACCTTGAGAGGATGGTGGGAAGAACCAGAAAATTTCAAGGTCAAGAAGGACCAGGAGTATCAGGTAGCAGGTCTTAGGAAAGTATACAAGCTCGTGGCAACTATTCCATGTAGGATGTATGGTCGTCCCGATGCCACCACTTTCAATGGCTCTTGGGTATCTCTTCTGTACTTTGTTACCGTATATGACACCTGCTTCAATTGGGCCGTCTTATTGATAACAACCCTAAAAAAAAACATATCCTGAGCACTAGTGCCTAAGGAGGGGTATGCATCGGAATTTTACATGGCCTCCTATCTGTTGGATGCAGTTTGTGCAAGGTGCCATTTTGAGGGATGGGCACACAATTGGGATCAATAGAGTGCCCGCCCAATCCACAAGGAGCTGCAAGTATTCTAGGACTCCAAATATAAGTAGGATATAGAGCCAATCTCACACACTTTCATCCCTACGCTCTACGAAAAACTGTTTGGTAAATATACCCCGTGCATGTCCTGGCGGGCCATGGAAAAAATAACCAAAGTGGCACACTGGTTTCCTTTTGTAGAAGACACCTTCATCCAAGTCTTCAGTTCACTCAAGGCTCCCCATGCACTACCTTGATTCGTCACTAAAAAACTACTACTTCAAGAATCATGTTTCCCAATGACAGCTGGCTTTTCAAAGGTTCTTACTAAAGGTAAGAAGAAGCCATGGCCCACTCTGCCACTCACTATAGATGCTTATACGGTCAAATATTTTAGAGAAGTAGAGGCTGAGGCTGAGAAAATTAGAGGATTCTATCTGCCTCCCTTGGCTCACTAGACGTACGACCCTGAGAGGATGATCCCTGCCCATTGCAAACGGGCCAAATTTAAATGGAGCTACCAACATACTGAATGCCCAGATGAAGGTGGGGTAAAAAACTAGTACAATAAGGACAGGGAGATCGCTCTAGAG
This sequence comes from Pinus albicaulis, assembly GCA_034641835.2. Taxonomy (NCBI): domain Eukaryota; kingdom Viridiplantae; phylum Streptophyta; class Pinopsida; order Pinales; family Pinaceae; genus Pinus; species Pinus albicaulis. The sequence continues at coordinate 756,287,956 of CM076571.1, read as the reverse complement.
GAGTTAACTGATCAAGAAGATCAAGATGATCAAACTTTAGAAGAAAGAATCCACGAGCTAGGAGGAGCCTTGTCTTCTCAAGCCAAGAAGCCCTGAACTAGCACAGGCCATAATTCTTCTGCCCAACAAAAAGAAAAGGAAGCAAAATCTCAACGAGAAGTTGAGGAGAGAGAAAAAGAGGAGGATGATAAACACAAGAAACAACTAAAAGCAAAGCAAAGAAAGAAGCAGGCAGAAGACGCCTGCAAAAGAAAGGAAAAGGAGGAAGAAAAAGAAAAAGTTGAGAATCACCTTAAAAGAGAACTAGATAAGGTAGAAGCTAAACGCAAATGAAAAGAAGAAAAAGATAGGGCAAAAGCAGAGTGACAGTTGGAAGAGGAAGCAGAGCAAAAGAGAAGGGAGGAAGAAAATCAAAGGTCGAGGGAAAATTCCTCCAAAGACGCCGAAGGTAGTAAGACACCTCCTCCTGTGACAGGAATACAGATGGAGCTGCCAGCCATCGAAGTGCCTCAAAAAAATCCTACAACCAATATGCATTTTGCGCTCTCGAAACTGGGTACCTTCGAGGAGCTGGAGGAAGAAGTGTTTGATTTGACAAGACTCACCTATGACCAGTTCACACACAAAATTAGGCAGGAGAAGAGAAGATGTTTAGCAAGGAGTCTTGCTGCACCGCTCACCGCCACAATGGAAAAGGATATAGTCCTAGACACCAGGACAAATCTAGTTATGATAGAATCAACTAGCACTACTTTCGCCACAACTACGGAGGAAAACGTGAGCAAGAATGAGTAGAGAAATTCTATTCCTATAGAATAGATTACAAGCCTCCGAACAAAAGACAACTAGATTGAAGCAAGAGAAAAAGGCACTAGAAGAAGAAGTGCAAGAGCTTCAGGGTAGGAACGCCCTTACTAATGAAGTACTACTCACCGTTCAAAGAGAGCTGGTGACTCTAGAAGCCACCATGAGGCAAGCATACGAAAGAGGAACGAGCAACTAAAATAAGCCTCCACAGCCTTGGAAAAAATGCTAGAATGGGTAAACAGGTATTCGCAGGCTCCAGATACTTTTCCAAAAAATATTGGATTCGCACTCAGAATGACAAGGTCCAAATACACATGAAGGTGCAATCTAAGAATAAGCTATTCAAAGACCTGGAGAAGGTAATGACCGCTTACGAACATTTGATTAGCGGCATTGACTCAATGTCTGAACTACACCACATTCCTTCTCTAGGCACAATGGGTGAAGAAAAAATGTGGGAACAGGTGGACCAAGACATTCAGATATTTCTACAACCTATCAGGCAAGCTACCGACACTCCTGAACTTCCGGCATCACAGGAGAACTTGGTTAAATTCATCATGACGCTAGTCTAGATTTACACCAAGCTTGCTTCCTTATCTAACCAAATCACGATCAAAAGAGAAACTTTGATCCCAAACGCTCTAGAATTCTTGCACAGGTTAAGGGAAGATACTCCTCTGATCTCTCCAGTTGCTGCAGATTATCGAGCATGGCGAAATTCCCTTAAAGAGAAACAGGTAGATGTTCCCAACCTCGCAATCAGTCACATGCTCCCATGATTAGGTTGCAAGTCGCAGCCTATAGGAGGGGTCACAGGTCACATCAGCCATGATCAGGTCACAAGTCGCAACCAAGCACAGGATCGCAGGTCGCTTTTTCCTTTCGGGTCGCAAAGCATGCCAACAGTCGGGAAGGCAAAAATTCAGGGCACCCAAGGGTCAAATTTTCCCTATGAATACTCCCTTCGGGGACTTGTAAAGGATATTTTTTTGGACTCCAAAGGAGATAGGAGAGTTGTAAAGCATTGAAGATACCTTTATTTGAATGAATACAATCATTTGTCTTAAATCCACTTTTGGATCTGATGAGAATTAATGTGTTAACACTGTGAATCTTTTCTCCTACATGTCTAATATCTTATGATTAAATTATCTGCATTTTTTTATTATCCTATTTATGCATTTCAGCTCACTGAATGTGTTAATGATGGTAGGTTGTTTACCTAGGAAATGTTTTTAATTTCATTATTGACATCTATCTTATCTATGAAACCGCTTAAGGAAGTGAAGGGTGTTCTTGCCAGGCAGAACTATTTCTTCTATGGTTCGAACAACTTTTACAAACACGACCCTAATGATATGCTGCTATCAGCATCTCCTTCGGCTGCGTGTTTTAATTCATCTTGCTATTTGTAGTGTTTTATGCTCATTGAGGATCATCGATAATTTGTTTTGTATCATCTGATAATCGTATGTCCATAATTCTGCAGGGCTCATTTGTGTCCAAGAAAAGGAGTATTCAGTGGTAGTCAGACCCACACCCCGGACGAGATCCCTATCACAAATGGTTTAGAGTCTAATCGGGACTTTTTACTGGGGAGATCCCTTACTGTTGGCCGGAAATGTTTTCTTGTCAACACTTCCATATATGCTAATAAATCCCCTTCACTATCTCCCCCATCTAGAAATTCGAGCTGTCAAACACAAATGCAAAGGTCAAGCTCTCCATCATCGAGGTTTATATGGCATGTCTTGTAACTGTGCAAAGAGTCTTATTTTCAATACATTTCTAGATGGTGGTATGATGCAAATATCTCATTTAATGCTGCTCGCTCACCTTATTACCAAGCTATGTGGGACTCTATTATAGCTACAGGAAAGGGCTTCAAAGTCCCTGCTATGCATGAATTGAGGGGAGCCCTTTTGCAAAAAGAGATTTACTACTTTGATTATTAATCAAATATAAGACCAATAATATTATTTTATTTAAAGCTTAATTTGATACAATGATGTAAATTATGTATTAAATGAAATAAATATATTCATTGGTACAATTTTCATAGAAATTGATAAGACTAAACACATTTATCCATTATTACACAATAAACCATACTTAAATATTTTTAATTACATAGTTTTAATCATTAATAAAGGTTTATGTATTATTAAAAAATTAAATAAAGTTCATACCTAAAAAATTAACAAAATTTCATAATACCATTAAAAATTAACCAAGGTTCATATCAAACAATTAATAAAAGTTCATACACCATTAAAAAATTAATTACGGTTCATATATAAATTAACAAAGGTTCATACAATACTCCTCGATGGGGGTGAGGTTTGAGAAACTTGTGGAAGGCGTCTCGCATGATTAAATAAAAGTGAAGCCAAGGTGAGGGATGACACTCTCGGTCCCTTCACAATAACGCATGAAATGGGAGAGGTACTACCTTCACGTTGGAAATTCGTGTGAAAAATAATTGTGCATTGGAGTTCAGAGGTGGTCAAAGGATAAGGCGAGTGAAGATGAGGGAGCCTGACATTCGACTCCTCACTCTGGTTTGGTGTTGGTCCTAGCGGTGGCCTCCGGAGAGGAAGTGTAAACAACGAATGAATTTTTATGAAGGGAGTGGCTTGTGTTTGCTTGTCATGGGAATTTTGCTGGTGTGGGGTGTTCAACCAGTCCCTGATACTCAGTTTCTTAGCAATTGTCTGCGTCTGGGTTGAGGATAGGAAGTTTAAGGTAAGTGAGCGCACTTGTTTCCATTTTTCTTGGCTTTCAGTGAGCTTGTTTTTTCATGCTAAGAGAGGAAGCTAGAATCTGCAGTCCAGGAAACGTTGAGGGTGGTGGTAGAAAACTAGTTTCTTTTACCAATTTTATTCCCTCCGGCGTGGGTGCGACGGTGTTTGGGGGATTGGTGTGTGGTCTCTGTGTGGATAATTTGGAGGCTGGTCACTGCCTTGGGGGAAGTTACACTCGAGCATTGGCTACGTCTTTGTCATCATTTATTGTTCAATTTCCTGTGTTCGTTTGGTGGGTGATGATATTTGGTTATCTTGGTGGTGCCGATCTTTATCTGGTAGTGGGAGGTGGCTCTATGCTTCCCTGCGGTGTTGGGTGATGAAATTTGGATCCTTTTTTGGTGGTGTTTGTTTTCTATAGTGGGGGATCTGGTCTTTGGACTCTGCACATAGCGGGGTTCCTCAACCTTGGCAAATTATGAATCCCCCAGTGCGGTGTGGGAATTCTTCCTCCCTTGTCATCGATGGCCCTGTGGGAGTGGCAGACTCGGAAATAATCATGGCGGCTCCACGCCAGAATGGCAAGACTGCAAGGCATGCGTGACTTTCCAGTGTGGGTGCACATGGGGGCTGTGGAGGAGGTAAGTGGGGGGATATCAGGGGTGGGGGTTTGAGGTTTCAAAAGTAGATTCGAAAAGGCGAAGGATCCCGTGGTGGCAAGGGGAATCGTGGGTTGAAATGATTTGAGGTAAATCAAGGGAAGATTATCCAACATTTTTGCATGGAGAGTTATTGTGCACTTATCAACGTCCTGATGGAAAGAGTGGACACAAATCATACAGTAAGTCGTGAGGAGCATGCAGAGCAGATGGCAACATTGGACCAAATGCACTATTTATAGTGCCAAGTCTGGGAGAGACTGGTAGTGGTTTGGTGAGGCCAAAATAAACTCACTAAGAAAGTAGAAATTAAGCTGGAGACTTGGTTGGTGTACTTTTAAGGGCACGTTCAGTGTGACTTCTATCCTCCACCGCCTCCAAGAACAACCCCAAACAACCCTACATCCATCATGTCGGACGACTAGTATTCTATTTGATGTTCTTTATGTTTTATATGTGTTTTGGTGCCTCTGGCCCAACCATTTATGGACAATGTCCCTAGTCTCTCTTTTGTATTTTTATCATCTAGTGCAAATTTTGGTCAACAAACCTGGTCGGGGTCAGACCACTTGTTTTGTAAGCGTCTATATGTACTCCATTTTTCCTACATGATTAGAACATTTAATTACAAAAAATCAAAGGTTCATACATCATTAAAAAATTAATTAAGGTTCATATTAAATTAATAAAGGTTCATACGTCCTATTTACTAAATAGGTCTATAAACATATATTTTAGGTTTATCTATTTAGTATTTATAAAACATAAATATGAAAATTTAATACTAGATTTAAATGAACTCGCACGTTTAACATAAGAAGTTTTATATTTATCTATTTATTCAATGTAAATATGAAGATTTAACCTTATATTTAAAACAACTAACACTTTTAACATAAATCAATGAAGTTTAAAAATTAAAATTTATGGCCAAAGATTAAATATAAATATTAATATTAATTTGACTATCTAAATACTACCTTTACTAAAATTATAATGAAGGCATTAGTGTAAAGTCGATATATGGTACATGCAATTATGTTAATTTTAGATGAATCCACATGTAGTGTTAAACTTTAGAGACAAAAGGGTATTCGGAATTTTAACACTATAAATTCAGAGACCCCTTTGTTTTCAAATTTTAACATTGCAGATGGATTCAGAGACACCTAGAGTGAAATGTAACACTTCCGTACCAAAAGTGCAATTTTCCATTTATGGAGTGACAATTAAAAATTACTGACATAAATGAATAATTCATATACTTGTTGTACTTGTTATTTGGTCATATTTTTATTCTTGGACTAAAATAGTCATTTACATTAATCATTATTAATTTTGTCACTTGCTATCTAGTCATATATTTTAATCCTAGACTAAATTAGTCATTTAAGTTAGTCACTTTTAGTTTAGTCACTTATTATCTAGTCATATATTTTATCCCTAGACTAAATTAGTCATTTAAATTAGTCACTTTTAGTTTAGTCACTTATTATCTAGTCGTATATTTTATTCCTAGACTAAATTAGTCATTTAAGTTAGTCATTTTTAGTTCGGTCACTTAAAATTACTCAAATTTAGTAGTAATTCACTTGAAATAATTGCGGTGACTAATGTTTTTAGTCACCTAGTCATTAATTTCATCATTTTTTACTAATGTCTAATGGTTTGACTGGAAGAATTGCCCTGGAGCTTGGCCAAATTAAAGTGCTTCGAATACTGGACTTCGATAGGAATAAGTTGGGCGGTTCTCTTCCGGTTGAATTGGGCCTTCTACGAAAGCTAGAGTACCTAAACCTTGGTTTCAACAACTTCACTGACAAATTTATGAAACAGAGAGAGAAGAAAAACACTAAATTTTATGAGAACACACCACATGAATACGTTTTATTATGGAGGTATATATACATGTCTGATAATCAGTTACAATCATGATGTTGGAATTATGATCTAATATGTTGTCCTTGATGGCAACCTACTCGATGAATTTCATTTTTTATAGCAACCTATTTTTTGAAGATGTAAAATTGATGTATTTATAGGTCAGTTCAAATGTGACAGAGAAAGGAATTCCAGTCAGTGACAGAGGAATGATGAAGGTAAATTTTCAAGATGTATATGCAGGTTTCATGAAGGGAACCCGCATATACCCACAGGTTTGATGAAGGGAACCCGAGTATACATCCAAAATTAGTGTATACAAATTTTTGGTGAAGAAAAGTCGCATATACACGCGTGTAAAAAGAATCAAAGTCATGTACGTGTTGGCGCACTAATTTTAACCATACCAAGGGTCTTTACCATCGCATCAACCCACAATATTTAGCGTAGTAATGACTATTTGATCCCTTCTGAGAATACCACTGGAACTTGTGTGGTTTTTGGCTCATGGTATTGGCTAAGGCTCAATCTATATAAGGAGGAGAAGATCACAGTGCAAGTGTGTGGATGTGAATGATAATTGAATGAATACTTCAGCCTAAAGTATATCTTCATGGATTGGGCTATATTCAATAGATAGATTTGATATTTTGATGCATTCATGAATACAATAATGGATCAGGATCTCTAGACCTGAAATGACTATGTATTTGCATGATCTATTAATGAGTTGTTTAGATCTGTGGTCTGGCACATAATTGATGAAGAAAATGATATGATTTGAGAAATTTTTTTGCTTTAAAGTGTTAAGCAATCCTGTAATATTTACAGATCTATATGTTGGTTCGTCATGGTGAAAGTGCATATACCCGCGGGTTCATTTCAACAAAGGCGTGTATGGAAGTTAGGGTTTTTCCGAAGATTGCTGAAGAAAATTTCTAAGCATTTCTGATGTCTGTCAATGAAGTCTTCATGTAGATCTGAATTGTTTGAATATTATTTATAATGCTAATTGATTATGTATAAGGATGATTAATGTCTGGTTGATTGAGAATGATGGATGTTGCTGGCTAAATAAGGGTTTTGTAAATCTGGCAGACTGTTCTTGAATGTCACTGAATTGTTCTGAGTTTGTTCAGATCTCTAATTTTATTATATAAATATCTATATGTAGGTTTCTCCACAGAAAAGCATGTATACACGCAGGTTACCTTAAGTGAAGTAGCGTATATAGTTTTTTGTATGAATGGTCAAGGTTGAAGTTGATTTTGCATGTTAATACAAAATTCTGGGCTTAATGATGTGATTTGGTTACAACGATCTCACTGTTTTGTTTAAATATTGGTCAATGGTTATTAACATTGTTCTACAAATGGTGTTTTGTTGAAGCTATTGGATCCAGTGTGAAAATTTATGAAACATGGTCTGCAGTGGTTCTGAGGGCAGAAGCCTTTAGTGTGGAAGTTGAAGCTTCTTGCCAGTAGAAGCTAGTGATCAGTTCAGGGGGTTGAAGCTCCTTTCTACTAGTGGTTGGTAAATGATATCAGGGATTTGGAGCTCCCTTCCAGTAGCAGCTGGAAAATGAGAGAAGGTTGCAGCCTTCTGCAGGTGGGTGTCTTTGTATTGGTATGACTTTGCATTAGTACAAAATTGTAAGCATTTTTCTATATAATAAATATTGAAGACAAAGACGACATAAGTGATGGTTTTCTCCCGACTTGAGTTTCCACCTTAAAATCTTGGTGTTCATATGTGATGTCTTTTGTGTGATAATTTGCTCTATTATTACTACACATATCTACTACTTAAACGTCTGTTGCATAACTGATGATATGGGCTAAGTAAATTTTCTAAAGATTTATTTGAACATTAAAGTTATCTAGGTATACACATTTTTCCTTTACAAAATCCGCGTGCATTTGAAATCAGTAAAATGAAAAGAAAAAATTTTGATTATTGTAAATATTGATTCACCCCCCTCTTAGTATTTTTCCCAACAATTGGTATCAGAGCATGTCCTTCTAAAGAAGCTTAATCGCTAGAAGGAGGATCATCCAAGATGAGAAATCAAGATGGAACAACATCTATCAGACCACCACTCTTCAACAAAAACAATTTAATCTTCTGGAAGACAAGAACAAGATCCTATCTTCAGTCTCTTGGAGTAGAAGTTTGGGCAATAGTTGAAGGTGATTACTAATAACCAGCTATAGTTCCAACATACCCAGCAACAAGGAAGAACTATGAAACCAATGCAAAAGTTGTTAATGCATTATTGGGAAGTCTGACTGAATCAGAATTTGTCAAAGTCGTGTAGTTAAATATAGCAAAGGAGATATGGGACAAAACCATTCTGAGTTATGAAGGTGATGCCAAGGAAAAAAGTGTTAAACTCCAATCTCTTAGAACTCAATATGAAAATCTCAGAATGCATAATTATGAAAGTATTTCTAGTTTCTTTTTGCATCTAGATGAGATCGTAAATCATATGAGAAATCTGGGTGAAGACATAAGGGACAAAACTCTAGTAGAGAAAATATTAATATCTCTAACTCCTAAATTCGAGTCAAAAGTTTCTATTATTGAAGAGAATCAAGATATATAGAACCTTACTATTGTTCAACTTCATGGGATCCTAACTGCTTTTGAAATGAGAAAAGGAGGTCCGTCTGAAGTCAAAGAAGTTGATTTTAGAGCTACTGCACAAGGAAAGGACAAGGAAGAACAAAAAGAATCAGGGTATGTATCAGAAGAAAATGAGGTAAATTTTGTAAATAAACTTCAACTTGGCACTGGAAGGTTCAAAGGTAAGCTTCCTTTCAAATGTTTTGCTTGTGGAAGAGTGGGTCATTATCCTGTTAAATGTCCTCATAAATGTAATCATGATAAGGGAAAGGAATTAGCAAAAGGAAATAAGAGACGATTTGTCAATAAAAAAAGTCATTATACTCATGAAGATAGTGATGGCTTGTCACAAAATGAAGAAGGAGAATCTGATCAAAATATTAGACTGCTCATGGCATTTGAAAAAGAAACTAGTGAGGCTAAAGATATTTTTATGGATGATTTAGAAGAAAATGATTTTCTTGAAGAAATCACTCAACTCAAAATATGCTTGGAATAGAAAAAAAAAATATCCATGGACTCTAAAGAATCAAATCATAGAAAAGGAGAAGCACAATGAGAAATTAGAATGTGAAATAGTAAGTCTAAGAAAGGAACTTGAGAAATTAAAACTCTAAATCTTAGATTTTCTAAAGGATCTGAAACCTTAGATGAAATTATCAAGGTTCAACGCTCTCCTCTTGTGAAGACAGGTCTTGGATATATTGGTGAATCTTCTGAGTTAGAAAAATACTTAGCTACAAGCTATCTAAATGTAGAAAAAGATAGCAAGCAATGCTTCGTCACTCAGCAAAAGAAAAAAGACAATGTCCAAGTAAAGCATGATCATTCAAATTTAAGGATGAACAATAAAAAAAATATGGTTCAAAAGGTAAACACAACTAGAAGGTTCTATGATCACATGAATTTCTTCTTTAATGGAAAATGTTTCTCATGTCATAATTTTGGTCACAAATTTGCTCAATGTGTTTCATACAAAACCATCATGACCAGATAAGCAATAAAGCAAAGAAATGAGACAGGAATAAAGAAGAATAATTATAACAATTTTTCTTCTCTTCAAAATGAAATTGAATGTTCATTTTGCAATAAATTTGGACATGAGGAATCTGAATGCAGGAGAAAACTTCAGCCAAAAGAAAAAAATATCCACAAGTTCCAAGGTATGGAGAAGGAAGGACCTACAATTTTAAAGTTGCGACATAGCTTTATTTGTAGAAGGAGAAGAAAATCAAAGGTACATTGATAGAGGATGTTCAAAACACATTACAAGTGATAAAGATAAACTAATTTCATACAATGAATTAGAAAAGGAAAAGAATGTTACTTTTGGAAATGACTCTCCTGCTATCGTTAAGGGTAAAGGATCCATTTTTATAAAAGAAAAGGTTAAAGTGAACAATGTTATGTATGGTGATGGATTAAAGTATAACTTGTTGAGTTTTAGTCAAATGTGTGATCAAGGAAATGAAGTTGTCTTTCGATCAAAAGAGTGTGTGGTTCGTGAACTTGACACAAGAAAGACTGTAATAAAAGGAACAAGAACACCAAGCAATCTATATATACTGAAAGGTGGCCAAGAGCAATGCTATCTAGGTAAATTTGCATAAAATTGGTTATGGCATAGAAGATTGGGACATCTAAACTTTTCTCAAATAATAAAATCAAGCAAGCTCAAAGTTGTTCGTGATCTACCCAACATCACTTTACCCGAAAGTACCATATGCAAATCACGCCAATTCAGTAAGAAAACTAGGGTTCAATTTAATTCCAAAGAAGGATCGGCAAGTAAGCCTCTTGAACTTATACATATTGATTTGCGTGGACCTGTAAGGAAAAATTCACCTCATGGAGGACAATACTATATCTTATTCATTGATGACTTTTCTAGAATGTGTTGGTCTTCAAAGATTTAGTTGAAAATGAATTAGATCTAAAAATAAAATGTCTTAGATTTGACTGAGGAGGAGAATATATATCAGATGAATTCTTTAACATCTATGAACAATATGGCATAAAAAGACAGTTTTATGTAGGTGGAACTCCACAACAAAATGGTGTGGCAAAAAGAATCAATAGAACAATTCAGCAAATGGCTCGTGCTATGCTTGATGAATATGGGACTCCTGACACCTTTTGGGGTGAATCTGATCATACTGCAACAAATATTCTCAACAAGGCTCATGTTCGTGTAAATAGTGATAAAACTCCTTATGAACTCTAGTATGGTAATACTCTCACTATGAAGCACTTTAAAGTTTTTGGAAGAAAATGTTATATAAAAAATAATGATGAAAAACTTGGTAAGTTTGAACCTAGAGCAGATGAAGGAATATTTCTTGGTTACTCTTCTAGAAGTAAAGCATACCAATGCTACAATAAGAGACTTCGGAATATTATTGATTGTATTGATGCTGTGATTGATGAATCTCTCACAGCTCCCAAAAGGGAAAGAACAACAAATGAGGATGATGATGATGAATTTTTTCCCTCATCAAATAACAATAATATAGAAGGAGAACCTAATGAAGCACCAGAAGAAGATACATCAGAAAGAGAAAAGGCTCCATCCAGGTATGTTCAAAAGAATAATCCAGAATCTCAAATTTTGGGAGAAAAGGAATCAGGGGTACAAACAAGAAGAAATATTGTAGGATCTCCCACTTATCTAGCATTTTTATCCACCATTGAACCAAAAAATGTAAATAAAACTAGTAAAGAAGAATTTTGGATTCAGTCCATGAATGAAGAACTTGATCAAATTGAAAAGAATAATACTTGGGAATTGGTTCTAAGACCTCATGATAAAAAATTTATTGGAACAAAGTGGATATTCAAAAATAAGTTAAATGAAAATGGAGATGTAATTAGAAACAAAGCTAGACTTGTTTGTAAAGGGTATGCAAGAAGGTATAGATTTTGAAGAAACATTTGCACTAGTAGCCAGACTTGAAGCCATAAGAATGTTTCTTGTATTTTCAAGTTTTCAACAATTCAAGGATTATCAAATGGATGTAAAATTTTCTTTCCTTAATGGTGATATGGAAGAAGAAGTTTATATAGAAAAACCAAAAGGATTAATTCTGGGAAATGATAAAAAAACTTGTTTGCAAGCTTAAAAAGACCCTATATTTTCTAAAACAAGCTCCACCGGCATGGTACTATCGTCTTGAAAAATATCTTCAACAACAAGGTTTCACAAAAGAATCTGCAAACATTAGCTTATACACAAAAATTGAGGATGATAACTTGTTAATTATTGTTGTTTATGTTGATGACATCATTTTTGGGAGTAATGAAGAATCCATGAGCAAGAAATTTTCATCTGTTATGCAACAGGAATTTGAAATGTATTTACTTGGGGAAATAACATGTTTTCTTGGCTTACAAGTGCAACAAGAAAAAGATTGCATCTTTCTCCCATAAGAAAAATATCTCAAGCAAAAGTATGGGATGGAAGATTGCAAACCTGTGAGCACTCCAATGGTGACCAGATGTAACCTCAGTTCTCATGATGATTCTCCCATGGTAAACCAACCAAAGTATATATCTATGATTGGAAGTCTACTTTACCTAATAGGGACTAGGCCAGATATCATGCATGCAGTTGGGATTGTTGGACAATTCCAAGCCAATCCAAAAGAGATACATCTTCAGGTGTAAAAATAATATTCAAATGTCTACAAGGAACTCAAGATTTTGGTCTATGGTATCTAAAGAATGTTGATCTTACTCTTCTTGCTTACACAGATGCAGACTGGGCTGTAAATGTTGATGACTAGAAAAGCACTAGTGGAGGTGCATTTTATATGGGGCCCCGATTAGTGTCCTGGTTCGACAAGAAACAAAGTTCCATTGCCTTATCTACAGTAGAAGCAAAATATGTGGATGTCGCATCATGTTGCACACAAATTATTTGGATGATGAATATATTACAAGATATGCAAATTAAATATTCTCCTCCCGTCTCCATCCTATGTGATATTACAAGTGCCATCAGTATCTCGAAAAATATTGTTATGAATTCCAAAACCAAGCACATTCCTATCAAGTATCACTTTTTACAAGAACAAGTGCTTGAGAAAAAGGTTAAATTGGAGTATGTTCCCTCCAAAGAACAAGTTGCATAATATTTACTAAACTTCTTCCCAGAGAAGCATTTGAATATCTAAGACAGAAGCTGGGAGTTGTCTTTGCCTCACTTATCTGATATGTTTGATTTCAGAAGATTAAATTCGGTACGCAGGTTTCATGACGCATAGTCTCATATATACGCAAGTTTCGCCCTATACAGTCACATATGGATCCTTCTGTCATAAAATTAGTGGGTTAGCCTTTCATTTATCTACTTGATGAAGATGCTTTGATGAATTGGTTGTTGAAAATGGTCAGGATGCATAGGTTTAGGGGGAGCATTAGCCATGTTGTATATAATGCATTATTGGCATTATGTTGGTTACTGAAGTGCGTTCGATTATCTCTCTCTATTGAGGTCCTTTGGCCTTGGTTGTAATGTCATATATGTAATTTGATGTAAGGGTCCCGTTAAGACCTATTATGTAAATATTTTCATATTAAGTCATATAGGGACTTTTTCAAATTTTTAAACCCACTTGGTTGGGTGCTTGAGTCAAATATGTAACCCCACTTTGCTTGGGTAATTGATGTATGTATGTATCCTTGGTGATAGGAAAGGTTACAGAGTCTTGCAAATCTGTTTTGAAGCTAAAACATGTGTTCAGGAGGAGTATGGTCTATATAGTGCAGCGCAGATCTCGACATTCCTATATAGGTTTTCGCTTTTCTCTTGTTTTCAAATGGGGAGAGTAACTTGGTGTTTGAATAATGCTTATGATTGATGTGTATATCAGGTATCTACAAGTTGTGGTGATAAAACACCAATATGGTTTCAATCAAGTCCAAAGGGGGATATTATTTGCATTATGATGTAATACGTTGTCCTTGATGGCAACCTACTCGATGAGTTTCCTTTTTGATAGCAACCTATTTGTTGAAGATGTAAAATTGATGTATCTATAGGTTAGTTCAGATGTGACAGAGAAAGGAATTATAGTCAGTTACAGAGGAATGATGAAGAACAAGTTTCAAGATGTATACGAAGGTTTGATGAAGGGAACCCACGTATACCCGTAGGTTTGATGAAGGGAACCTGAGTATACATCCAAAATTAGTGTATACATAATTTTGATGAAGAAAATTCATGTATACATGTGGGTACAAAGAAGCAAAGCCATGTATGTTTTGGCGCACTAATTTTAACCATACCAAGGGTCTTTGCCATGGTATTAGCCCACAATATTGAGCACAATAATGACTATTGATCCCGTTCGAGAATACCACTGGCACTTGTGTGGTTTTTGGCTCATGATATTGGCTAAGGCTCAATCTATATAAGGAGGAGAAGACATAGTGCAAGTGTGTGCATGTGAATGAGAATTGAATGAATACTTTTGTCTGAAGTATATTTGCATGGATTGGGATATATTCAATAGATAGATCTGATATTTTGATGCACTCATGAATACAATAATGGATCAGTATCTCTAGACCTGAAATGCCTATGTGATTGCATGATATTTTTATGATTTTTTTAGATCTGTGGTATGGCGCATAATTGCTGAAGTAAATGATATGATTTGAGCAAGTTTTCTACTTTGAAGTGTTACGCAGTCCTGTAATATTTACAGATCTATATGCTGGTTCATCACGATGAAAGTGCATATACCCGCGAGTTCGTTTCAGCAAAGGTGCGTATGGAAGTTGGGGTTTTTTCTGAAGTTTGATGAAGAAAATGTCTGAGCATTTCTGTAATGTTTTTGTTGTCTTTCAATGAAGTCTTCATGTAGATCTAAATTTTTTGAATATTGTTTATACTGCTAATTGATTATGTATAAGGATGATCAGTGTCTGGTTGATTGAGAATGATAGATGCTTCTGACTAAATAAGGGTTCAATAAATCTAACAGAGTGTGCCTGAACGTCTCTGATTTGTTCTGAGTTTGTTCAGATCTCTAATTTCAATATATAAAGTTCTATATGCAGGTTTCTCCATAGAAAAGAAAGTATACATGTAGGTTACCATAAGTGAAGTAGTCTATACAATTTTTTGTATGAATGATCAGGGTTCAAGTTGATTTTACGTGTTAATACAGAAGTATGGGCTTAAAGATGTGATATGGTTATAGTGATCTCACTGTTCTATTTAAAGATTGGTTGATGGTTATTAACATTGTTCTACAAATGGTTTTGTGTTGAAGCTATTGGATCCAGTGTGAAAATTTATGAAACGTGGTCTGCAGTGGTTTTGAGGGCAGAAGCCTTTAGTGTGGAAGCCGAATCTTCCTGCTAGTAGAAGTTGGTGATTTGTTCAGGGGGTTGAAGCTCCCTTCTAGTAGTGGTTGGTAAATGAGATCAGGGGGTTGGAGCTCCCTTCCATAGAAGGTGGAAAATGAGAGAAGGTTGCAGCCTTCGGCAGGTGGGTGCTTGCGTAATGGTATGAGTCTGCATCAGTACAACATTGTAAGTAGTTTTCTATATAATAAATATTGAAGAGAGAGACGACAACATTGATGGTTTTCTCCCGACTTGGGTTTCCACCTTAAAATCTTAGTGCTCATGTGTGATGTATTTTGTGTGATGATTTAATTTTTTATTACTACACATATCTACTTCTTAAATGTCTGTTGCATAATTGATGATTTGGGCTAAGTAAAGTTTCTGAAGATTTATTTTAACATTAAAGTTTTCTAGGTATACGCATGTTTCCTTTACAAAAGCCATGTGCATACGCTAGTTGGACTAGTTAGAGTTACGTATAGAAATAAGTAAAATGAAAAGAAAAGATTGTGATTATTGTAAATACTAATTCACCCCCCCTCTCAGTGTTTTTCACAACACAAGAAACTACCAACTGACTTTAACTAATTCTATAAACTAAATCTTAACTAAGATTAATCTTTAACACTCCCCCTTAATACTGAGGGTTACATTATTTTAATACCTAACTTCTTACATTGAAATTCAAAATTAAATTTTCCTATTGGTTTGGTGAATATATCCACTAATTGTTCATTGGAATCACAAAATTTCAGAAAAATATCACCATTCTTAACCAGTTCATGGATGAAGTGAAAACGAGTGTCAATATGTTTTCTCTTTTGATGAAAGACATTGTTCTTCGATAAGGAAATAACGAAAGTGTTGTCACAAAACATTTAAATAGGTTCATTTTCTGTATATTCGAAGTCTGAGAGAAGTCTCTTCAGCCACACTGCTTGACATGATGCTGAATTGACTGCAACATACTCAGCTTCTGTTGAAGATAACACAACTATGGGATGCTTTTTGGATGATCACGAAATCAAATTTTTGCCAAATATAAAAGCATATCTAGAAGTTCTTTTTCGATCATCAATACATCTTGTATAATCATTGTCTGTATAACCAACAATCTTACTATCAATAGAGGTTGTATACCACAAACCATAAGTACTTGTTCCTGCAATGTATCTTAACACCTTTTTTCCAGCTTTCCAATGACAATATTTAGGAGATTCCATAAACTTGGAAATATAACTAGCAGCAAATGATATATCAGGTCTAGAAGCAGTTAGATACATTATACTACCAGCAAGTTGCTTATACAAAGTTGAATTAATAATAGTACCCACATCATCTTTACTTAATTTTGTACCAACCTCAATATGAATATCCATTGTTTACACCTGTCCATCTTAAAAAATTTCAAAATATCAACAACATACTTCTGTTGACCCATAAAAATACTATTGTATGTTTGTTTCACTTCGATACCTAAGATGTATCTCATTAATCGCAGATCTTTCATTTCAAATTCATTTTTCATAGCAAATTTAAATTCATCTAACTGCATGTTACCTGTATAAATTATGTCATTAATATAAATACACAGTATTAGCATATTACCTTGATGATCATTCTTGATAGACAATGTGGGTTCATGGTTGGTCCTTTTGAAACCATTATTGAGAAAGTAATGGTCTATTCGGTTGTATGAAGCTCTTGGAGCTTGCTTCAATCCATACAATACTTTCTTCAACATGTACACATTATGTTTTTGTTTTTTTGTTTCGAAACTAGGTAGCTGATCAACATACACTTATTCATTCAAAACACAATTTAAAAAATCAGACTTTACATCCATGATGTGGTAAATAGGCCACTTGTTTTGTGCTACAATAGCTAATACAAATCGAACAATATTAATTCTTGCTACAGGTGAAAAATTTTCACCATAATCTATGCCAGGTTGTTGTGAAAAACCTTTGGCAACTAATCTTGCTTTGTGTTTATCAACTTCACCTCTCTCATTTAACTTAGTTTTTAAAACCCATTTGACACCTATAGAATTTTTATCGTTAGGTAGATCAACCAAATCCCAAGTTCGATTTCTTTCAATAGCATTGATTTCATTATACATTGCATCTACCCATTCCTTTTCCTTTATAGCATCTTTAAAAAAAGTAGGTTGAAATGGGAGAAATGCAAAATTTACAACATCATCAACATTGTCTTGTGCATAAATATCACTTAAGCTTATTATTTTTGGATTAATAGAATCAGACTCACTTAAAGATGATGAAATTATACTTCTTGATGAACTACTACTGGTTTTGTTATGAACCTGTAATCTTGGAGTGCTTGTTGTAGGTGCTTGATGTTCGTCTAACATAATAAAAGGATTAGGAAAAATATTGTTCTCCATTTCATTCCAAGATTTTTCTTCCATAAATTTCACATCTCAACTTACGAAAAACTTCTTAGTAATAGGATTAAACAATTTGTATGCTTTAGATTGGTCACTATACCATGTAAAGATATACTTTTCGCTTCTATCATCAAGCTTCTTTCTTAATTTTTTTAGAACATGAGCGAAAGAAATACAACCAAATACTTGAAAGTGTGAAACAATTACCTTTTGTCCACTTCATGCTTCTTCAGGTACAAGACTTTGAACACTGGAAGTTGGCAATCTATTCAAAATATATACTGAACATGCAACTGCTTCAGCCCATAAATCTTTAGACAAATTTCGTGTTTTGAGTAGACTTCGAGCCATATTCATAATTGTTTGATTATTTATTTCCGCTACTACGTTCTATTGTGGAGTATAACGGGTTGTCGTCTATTTTTTAATACCATTTTGTTTACAAAAATCAACGAATTTTTTAGATTCATACTCACCTCCTTTATCAAACCTGAGAACTTTAATAAACTTGCCACTTTTTTTCAGCCTCGGCTTTGAACTGCTTGAAATTGGAAAATGTTTCAGATTTTTATTTTATGAAATACACCCAAATTTTCCTGCTAAAGTTATCAATAAATGTAAGAAAATAGAAATTTCCACCTATTGATTGTGCTTGCATAGGACCGAACAAATCTGTATGCACTAACTCTAGTTGTTTTTTGGCTCTATAAGAGGCTGACAAAAAACTATATCACTTACGTTTACCCATTATACAACGTACAGGAAGAGATATGGTCATAAAAAGTGGGCAAACCTTTCACCATAGAATGTCTTTGCAATAAACTCATACTTTTTATAGGTATATGAACATATCGCAAATGCCACAAGTCAGTTTCATTAGGTGTTGAAACATTATGTGCATACAACTTCTCACTTTTCATTTGTAATTGATACAACCTGACCTTTGTGATAGGAATCTTTGTAACAAGAGACTTATGTTGATCAGAAATCGTGCAAGTAGTGTTGTGAAAGCTAACATCATAACCATGTGCATCTAACTAACAAACACTCAAAAAATTATGCTTGAAATTGGGTACATAGTAAACATCATAGATATTATTCACCACATTTATAAGTACAACACCCTTTCTTGAAGATCTGACCTGATGATCATCACCCAAACCAATAGAGGGACTTAAAGAAGTATCAAGATATGAAAACAAATCACTATGACCAATCATATGATTACTACATCCACTGTATACCAACCAAACATCATTATTAGGTACATGCACAGTCACTTGGCATGCCAGAAATAAAGCATCAGATGTTTCACATTCAATGTTTGCGACATTGGCTTTGTTTTTACTTAAAACATATTGTAATTTTAGACATTAAGACTTATAATGGCCATATTTTTTGCAATAGTGACACTAAATTTTTTATTTGTCTATCCACCTATGACCATGATTAGTTTCAGACTACTCTGAATGTGTTTGATTTACCTATGATCTATCAGCTGACTGAGATTGTCCTCTTCCTTTTCCTCTCCTTACACGAAAACCTCTGCCTCTACCTCTATCCATAGAAGCTTTAGATTTGAAATCATTCTCTAAAGTACTGAAATATAAGTTAATTATTTCTTCATGAGCCAATAAATATCCTGTTAATTATTCCATAGACAATTTTGTTAGTTCTTATGTCTCAAAAACAATAACTATCATGTCAATTTTTTAGGGAAAACATCTAAGAATCTTTTCAACAATTATTTGATCTTCTAGTTCTTCACCATTCATCCTAAGTTGATTAACAACACCCATAAATTTAGTCATGAACTGATCAACTATTTCTGATTCAATCATTTTAAGTGTTTCAAATTGAGTTCTGAGAGTTAGTAATTTTACCATCTTTACTTTCTCATTACCTTGATAAGAAACTTTAAGTATACCCCATATTGATTTAGCAGTCTTAGCAGTAGTGATTTTAAGAAAATAAGAGTCATCCAAAGAATTTAAAATGCAGGACTCAGCTCTACCTTCTTTCTGCTTAAGTTCATCAAATTTTCTTCTTTGAGCAGCATTCATAGCAGCTATTACATTTTCATTAGGTTCTGTGAACCTTGATTCTAGAGTTTCCCAACACCTAAACCTTGTAAGCATGCTTTCATTTTAATACTCAAAAAATCATAATTCTTCCCACAAAATAATGGTGTAGGGATTTCAAATTGACTTGTCGAAGCCATGTTTGAAGCAATCAGAAATCTGAAAGCAACTCCTTTTAAACACTTCAAAATAAATAGGATAAATAGACTTTCAATGAGGGTGATCAAAAAATATATTGGTTTCTCTCTATTTAATATCAACATCTTTCAAGAAGGGTCACTACAAAATAATGCTAGGAGACAGGTTTGAGATATTTAAATCCACAATAAACAAAGCAATAAAATCATATTGAAGGGACTATGTCGGCCAAGCAAGAAATTCAAATACAAAGAATTGCATATATGTGGGTTTTCATGGGTTTATATATCCTGTTGAACACTAGACAGAGAGTACACAGTCAAAACCACATCTAGATGCTTTAATTCGAAGAATGAGAATTATTGCTACAAAAAACCTGATCCTCATCGATGTGGGAAGAGAAAAAAATTCAACCTAGCTCGGATTCAAAGCGTTGGTCTGTAGATTGCTACTCCTTCAACAATAAATAATCACGACTTCTAGTACACATTTAGGAACTCTTCTCAATAGATTCATAACTAAACATATCGGTTGAATGCCTTCTCTATACGTGTCAGCCATCTACAACGCATTCCGATTTTTTTCTCTAAAATGCTCATCGAAGGTCTTTCATATGGGATAGAGGATCTTTGGTCTGTGACTGCAGGGCTGCTTATCCAACAAAAACAAAAAAATAGATCGACAGCTAAAACCCTTTGAAGGTTGGTAGTCTAGCAGATAGTCCCTTCACTAGCTTCACAACAAACAAACATAATCGACTCTAGGCTCCGATACCATGAAAAATTTACAAAACAGAGAGAGAAGAAAAACACTGAATTTTATGAGAACACGCCATAGAAATATGTTTTATTATGGAGGTATATATACATGTCTGATAATATTTTACAATAAGGAAAATACCAACTAACTTCTAACTAATTATAGAAACTAACTCTTAACTAAGATTAATCTTTAACATTCATAGGAAATATACATTATCTCACAAGGGGCATAGCTAAATCCCTTGTCAATTTGACGAAAAAAAACTACTTAGATCTCTCCAGAAACATGTTCACTAGCAGTATACATAAAACCATCACCAATTTGAGTCTTTCAAACAAGTTCATTGGTCCCATCCCTGTAACCGTTTTTAATTTGAGTGAATTAGTTACTATAGATGTCAGTGACAATAGGTTAAGTGGTAGCATCCCTAAAGATATTACTAATTTAAAAAATCTTGAAAATTTGATTCTCTCGAACAAAATTTGTACAGGCAAAATTCCTAAAACTATAGGGAAACTCCATTCATTGTATAACTTATATTTGGACTCAAATAAATTCACTGGATGTATTCCATATAGTATAGGTGAGTCAAAAGCTCTAAACTCACTAAATATGTATATAATAACTATTTTTTTGGGAGTGTTCCGGAGAGTATTAGTAGTTTCATTGCACTTCTTCCATTAGATTTATCTTAAAATAATTTGGAAGGAGCCATTCCTTATGGTATTGGTAATTTCTTTTCTATAATGTTTTTTTTATTCATTCTAATAATTTTTCTGGGATATTTCCTACATCTTTAGCCAACTGTAAACAAATTTTCGGATTGGATTTCAGTAAAAATGAATTGACGGGTGAGCTTCCTCAATACTTCACCTTTTTTATGGATTGAGATTATTAAGCCTTAGTTATAACAACCTGCATTGGTTTCATTCCTCAAAATATCACAAATCTTGTCAGTTTGTGTGTGTTAGATTTATCCAACAAAAAATTTAGTGGAAGAATGCCACCACATCTTGAGAAATTGTCTCATGTAAAGGGGTCAAATAATCTTGCAGTTTATGGAGAAATGGAAATTGTCATAAAAAATATGTGTATAATTTACCATATTGGTGGCTTGAATACACTATATTCGATTTATCTTGCAATAATCTCATAGGAGAAATCCCTCCAAGCATAGGAAGTATGAGTGGCTTGTGGTTGTTGAATTTATCTCAAAATCATTTGGAAGGGGAAATACCTGCAAATCTTGGTCAAATATCTACTTTGAAGGAACTGGACATGGAAAATAACAATCTAAGTGGAACAATCACTCAAGAGCTCTCTATGCTACACCAATTGAGCATTCTAGATGTTTCATCAAACAACCTTTGTGGGAAAATCCCAACTGGAACACAATTTTCCACTTTCAATGTAACTTCATTTCAAAATAATAAGTGCTTATGGGGTTGTACATTAGATTCATGTAGTGAAAATGAAAGACCAACGAGAAAAACTAATGGTCTTAATAAAAGTAGTAATGTAAAGGTGGGTTGGCTAAATCATGTGAAGGAAAATATTTCATTAGTAGCATTGGATATAGGAATGGGGATGGGATTTGGGGGAGTGGTCATTATCTTTATATTTTGTAAAAGAGCTAAATATTGGCTAATGTATCCATATATCCCACCTCAACCTTTTTTTGGGGTGTATAGATTTCCGAAATAATAACTAATGGGCCTCTAAATTAGACATAGAATAAGGCCCATCTAACCTTTCTTAGGCCCATCTACCTTCCTTATGCACATAAAATGATATATTAAATCTCTCCTTCTGCACTTAATAATGTTTTATTATGATTTAATATGTTCTTAGGAAGGATTAAAGGTAATTTCATATTTTTTCCTAATATTGGTTATTTTTGTAGAATATTGTGAGAATATTTGGCAGATTATACAGATTTGGAGAAGGAGATGACTTAGCGACTTGCTCCCTGCCACTGGAAGATCAAGATTGGAGAATAAATGAGCACAATTTCAAGAAATTATGGAGAAATATTGGAGAGATTCAAGGGGATTGTCCACCCTCCTTAACTATCAAAGGCAACCAAGAAAACTGAAGACCAAGTGCACTCAAGCCATACTTCACTTGGAGTATCCAGCAAATCAAATTCCAAGAGGCAGCCAAGCAACTGAAGATGAAGGGCACTCAATCTATGTTTACCTGGAGTCAAAGTGGAATCCATCACCATTTTCCAGGGAGCTGTTGATAGCTACCCTATAGAATAAATAGAGTATAGATAGAGCTAGGAAGGGTTAGTCAGTTAGTCTATTCTAGTCTTGATTCCATTCGGAACTATTGTTGTGAGCTATTGAGCTTTTTGTGCTATTCAATGATCAAACTTTCAAATATGTATGAAGTTATTCTTTTATGAAATGATCAGACTACTTTTATTTGATTGATTTAAGCTTCAGAGGGCTAGGCTCGTGGGTTAGGGCCCAACCCATGTGCCTCAACTTCTCTATTGTTTCCATTCTTTTCTTTCATGTCATTTAGCTAGTTTTTCTTTTGAGCATTTAGCTAGTTTGCTGGTATTTTTATTGATGTTTTAGTTTGCTTCCCGTTGTTTTTCTTGTAGATTTAATTTGCTTACCGAGTGATAGAATAGTTGATAAACTCCATAAATTTGTGAGGCCAGCCTTCCCTTCTCAACTCTCTCAATAGAGCTCGAGGAGGGTATAAATTTCCCCACAGACCAAAAAAGCTTTCTCACTTATGATTTCTTGGAAATAGATTAGATCAGTCCCTACGTTTTCATGAACATATTGTCTGCCTTTCTTGCATAAATACGTAGGTTGATTGCAGGTACGGGAAACGTAGCCTAGGAGAAGTTTTCTAGCACCGCCCACTTCATCTTCCATCTTCCTTCGATCTCTGTGTTACGCTCCTGAGCCTTGCTTCTTATGCCTCCATTCCCCTCCTTTTCCTCTTGTTTAAATGTTGCACCCACCTTTTTCTTCATAAAAATACTTAAACCATTCAGCTGCCTTATTCTTTTTTTTTTATCAGTCACGATTGCCACACCCTTTTTAACACAAAACGCTTGAAAAACCATCGAAACTCGACCTCTGCCTTCCCTCCTTTAAATCATTGCTGTCGTATTTCGCAAATCGCACTTCGCGACTTTTTACTTTAACACTTACTGCTCATTGTAGCCGCTTGCAATATTGCAATATCGAATATCACAGATCACACCTTTCCTCTTTTTCTTTCGAGACTTACTGCAAATCGCATCGCCTTGCCATAATTACACTTCGCATTATTTAGTGTGTTTCGTTCACACTTTCCGCTCCATCGACTAATTGCGATATTGTGAAATCAAAAATCACAAATCACACCGTTTACCTTTTTCGGATAACACTTACTCCTCATGTCGTTGATGCGATAAATTTGCCACATCACCCGTCGCACTTCGCAGTTCATAGGACGTACCTCATCGCACTTCACATTTCACTCCCACTCTCGAGCAACACTTCTGCTATCCCTTTAACGTGCGATATTGCGATTGTGACATTGCATATCACAACCTTTGTCATCTATCGTACTCCACCATCGCACTTTCTAAATTAATCTACTCCAAGGCCTCTTTGCGCTTCAACAAAGCTTTATTCTGGTTTAAACCAACGATTTCCACTCTTAAGCCTCATTTCATGTGTTAAGCCCTTCGTTGGCCTCTTTAGCATCTTTCTCTCCTCCAAGCTGCAAACCACTCTTTTTAATTATAATTAAGTCATGGATAGCTTAGTTGCATGAGTAGAAGAATGGTAGATAGACCATAGGATATATAGAGTACATTTATTTGATTGGCCAAGTTAAGTGTGGTTTAAATCAGTTTCCTTTCTACAACTTAGTTTAGTTTCTTTCCAGCAATTTCCTTTCAGCAAATTAATTTAGTTTCTTTCTCCCATTTCCTTTCAGAAATATAGTTTAGTTTCTTTTCATTCATTTCCTTTTATGCAAATTAAATTAGTTTCATTTTTATCATTTCTTTTCAGCGATTTAATTTCCTTTTGTCATTTCCTTTCTGCAATTTAGTCTAGATCCATTGAAGTGTGATAGACTTCCTTGAGAACCCTTAGAAATAGCACCCTTTAGTGAGAGAGGATGACATGAGCAGAGTGCATCTCTTGTGTATATAGCATTGTCATCTCTAATTTTATCTGAGCTTAGTGTTGATAAAGTAAAGTAGGGGCAGCCTAGGTTGCAACACTCTTGGTGCAATACCCGGGGCTCACACCACTTTTGGCGATATTCTTGGGGAGGTGTCTAGTAGATGCTTTGATTTTGTTTTAGCATTATTTTCTGCTTTCCTTTTTCATGTTGTTTCCGAAACATTAAAAAATACAAAAAAAACTGATTTTCATGCCTCATAGGAGTAGGGATACTCCTAATATTTTTTAAAAAATACTTCTCCAACGCCAACCCCCCCACTTGACCACGTGGTGCAGTAATAACCACATCACCATACAATTTTGAAGGAAGAAGAGATGGATGGATATGTTGACAATGAAGAAGACCTTATTGGGTTTCCCATTCAAGATATGGACATCAGTGTACTTATGAATAACATCCCTCCATATTTCCTTCCAAACTTCCATGGTATGAGGACAGAGGATACGAAAACATTTCTCTTTGAATTTAAGATACTTTGTATTTCTTATGGTTACTTATCACACACTCAAAAACTAAGATTGTTTCCTGCAACATTGAAGGATAGATCTCTTAAATGGTTCATGATTCTAGGTACAAATTCAATAAGATCATGGAATGATATGCAAAAGATATTTCTAGAAAAGAAAAATATCATGACCTTAGAGAAGAAATTTTTAGAATGAACCAAGAGGAATATGAGAGACTTGAGGATCTAATAGAGAGGTTTATGTATAATGTTAAGAGTGAAAAATTGCATCATCTATGATTTGACACACTAAAAAACCTCTTACTTAGAACAATTATGGATGAGTGGATTGATCTCCTTAATCTCATGAGTAGAGGATATTTATACCAATTTTCATTTGAAGAAATTTGTGAAACATGCAAGCGCATATCAAGAGGAAGGGAAAGAGCAAGTAAATCAACATCAACATTGGTAAGGCAAGATGAACTTGGAAATTTACTTGATAACTTTAAAACAGAAATTCTTAGCAATCTAAGTGAACAAGTAGAAATGTTAAGAATGAAAAATGAGCAAAAAGAAGATGTTGATATTTTTTTATCCACACAGAATCATACACTAATAAATGTTGTTCATCATTCCCCAGGTTTAAAGAATTTTACCAAGAAGACTATGGAGCAAGGCAATCACCAAAGAAGCTCTGCTATGTAGCTCCAAGGAGACCCTAGCAGCCTAGTCAACTTGATATGATGCAAGGACTTACTTCACAATGTCAAGCTTATTCACATCCATCTCAAACTAATTGGGACACACTCCCTCCTTGGAAACCTTGGCTATCTCAACCTCAAACCCAATCTTGGCAACATGATTGGCAAGGACCTTATTGGGAAAATCCTCAACATCCTCAATATTTCCCTCAATATCCTCCATACCCAACTCCATGCTATCCCTACCATCATCATTGATAATTAAAAAACCGTCACTGTAAGTGTATATAGTGATGGTCCTTTATGGTCCGTCACCAAAGACATTTTCAATGACACTTTTGGTGAGGGTCATTAAAGTCTCATCACTAATTCTCTCTTGGGTGAAACTTCTAGTGACGAACTTTTAATGACCCTCACCAATGCTCTTTTTGTTACTTTTGGTGACGGTCAAAAAATGTTTGTCATCATTGATCATTCCAATGAGATTTTGATGATGCTATGTGCCTGTTAATATAGTTTTTGTCAAAAGATAATGATTTAATGCCATTATTGTGGAGTATTTTTTATAATATGTCCAAGGCCATAGTGGTTAGGGTCAATCAATTTTTTAAGAAGTAATTAGTGTGTATTATTTCCTTCAAGTAATGACTAGTCAAATAGAGATTTCCTATGAGTCAACACATGATTCATATCTATTATGTTTATTATCTAGAAAATTCCCTTTAGATAAATTTCCACTATTGTGTGTAGGAAATATATTATTTAATACATAATCAAGCTCTGACAATTCTATTAATGAGAAAGACCTAACACTCCTCAACAATTTGGGCACACCTTAAATTAATGCTTTGGCACACACTAACATTTCTTAGCACCCCACATGTCTTGGAACATCTTTGTACCTAGAACATCTTGTGATGACACTGGCACCCAAGCACATGGTGGCATGCACTAGCACAACATGGAACTCTCCTAGCATGTGTTGGCATGCTACATATAGTCCCTAGCATGCCTTGGAACACCTTGGTTGAATGCATTGACATACATTAGCACTTGGCACACAATGCCACTTGACATGTACCCAAATAGAATATTTGGATTCCTTGCGAAAATCTACCCAAATGGAAGAAAAAAAAACCGGTCGAATCAAAGCTTGGATGAGGGAGATATCATTGATTTAAAATTAAATATTTTTAGAAACTTTTTGTAATGTCAGGACAATTACAATGTGCACGAGTCAAGAACCTATATGCATGCAAAGCTTTGAGGAGAAAGGCAGAAGTTATAGACTTGGTGGTTTAGAGGGAGCATACATTACCTCTCAACATGCATCCTCATGAGAAGTAGTCTCAGAAGGTTGTGGAGTAGCTGCCACAATTGGAGAAGTAGAGAGGATACCGAGTGGAAGCGTCCACTCAAGCAGAGACCTCCATGAGGGGGAAATTTCGAGCCAGATGGGAAGAGGGAGCAACCATACCTCGAGGTGTAAGGTGGGGTGATTTGTAGACATAATCCCAAGATAAGAAATTTGGGCAAGGTCCATTGAGATGGCGTGTCTCATGGATCGAACCTAGCTATGAGGAGACCACAGTACAACAGTAGTAGGAAGGATCAGTTAGATTGAGGTAGTCATATGTCAGCAAGATAGAAATTAGAGTGAAAGATGTCAAATACTGGAGCAGAAATCAGAGTTAGCAACAGTTCAAAGGGCACGGATGCAGATGTCAGCAGTAGCACAGAGAATCCAATACTAGACAGGTGCAGTAGCTAGCAGCAGTCAGAAGAATTTGATGACAGATGCATTATACTGATTCAGTTGTTCGGAGGCTATTCAGTTTCAGGATTTGTAGGTGCAAACAACATTAGAGAAGTGTAGCATGCAGAAAATTCCAAAGGTACCGGATGGGGATAGATTGAATTCATTTCTTGTTGAGAGGGAGTGTTGAAATTTGCAACAAGAAATAGTGAAATTGGAAACTAGAAAGGACAAAAGAAAATGCACCCACACTGGTGAGGAATTTTGATGTACCAGGAGTGAGGAATGTGAGGCGTCTAATTTATTTTTCCCTTAAATAAATTGGACAATAAATTGTAATTTCATCTCATAACAACTTGTGTCATTTAACCAAGTCATGATGATTGAGTTAGCTCAAGAAATTCAATTTAAGGTGATCGAGGTGGATATTGGTGGCCACCCACCTATTCCACTTGGGCCCCCGCCATTGTCTCTTTTAGTTTTTCAGTTTCCTTATTTATAGCACAATTTACTATTTTTGTCAATTTTTCGGGTCCTAAACTTTCAGAGCCATTTTGAGGCCCTAAACGACATTTTTTGGGCATGAAAGGTTTACCTATTTCATAGAAATCACATTAGCAGTTGTATTCCTCGGAGAGATCTTTCTAACGAGGTATCATGTGCGTCAAATGAAGATCATATGACCAAGTTACGACCTCGGGAAGTTGGCTGCCCAACTAACCCCAACGGGGCCATAAACCCTTGGTGTTACATCTCCTCGGGTTAGGGTTTTGGTTGTTTAGGGTTTTATTTTATTTTAAATAATAAAAAGGCCCCTGATCCTTATTGTAACGTAGTTTAGAGGAACATAACTATCAGTTGTATTTATAGAAAATTTCCCATGTGAAATTATAAAGTCATTAGGATGCCATGATGGATTGCGCAATCAAGGAAGGTTGATTTTCCTAATTAATATGGAGATAATTCCATAGGAATTGTGTGAGCAAGGCAGGCTGAAGGAAGGCTGAGAATTGGCTAAGTACTAGACCGATTTTGCCTAGATTAGGAGGAGACAATTGGCAGAGTGTTGGAGAATCTCAAGAGAGATTAAGCATTGTATTGTTTAGTGATTCCTTGACTTAATAAAAAATAGAGACAGAGGGTTTTGAGTAGTTGCTTCCCCAGATACATCTTGCGTTGTGCGATTGATAACTTGTTTCTCATACTTACATGTGATTCATGTGCGATCGTGTTTTGTTTCCACAAATTGTAGGAAGGATTCAGTATCTTGTTTTAGTACATTACAAGATCAGATTGAATCCCATTGGTTAGATTTTCTACATGAAATAGAAGAGAGGGTTGATACCATCTTTCCTTGTGGTGGTTAGTAGGCCACAAGGTCCATGATAAAGACCAACATAAATGGAGGAGGGCTTGCACTGTAATTTAGAGCCATAACAGAAGTCAACGTAGGCGTAATATTAACTGAGTTAACCCTATTTTGAGGGTTGACATTGAAATCTGAAGTTCATGTAAATATTCAGTCAAAGAAATGCCCATAATCTATGGATCCATATGAGTTAGGTCGATTCCCTTATGGAGGAAAGAGTCGTATTTTTTCTAAGGTTGGATATGGTTTTTTCTACAACAATTAGAAGTACATAAGTATAATGCCCTAGTTAGGACAGTTTCCTAGCATGTTTAGTTCATAAGGTATGCCCTTAAGGTTGTGACAAATTTGTGTAGAAGAAGACATGTTATGACCCTTAGAGCGAGGTTTATTTCTGCAATACAGACCGCAAATCTGGAAGATGGTTTGCAAATTCAGTATGTGTGGAGACAACAGATCCAAAGGAGGGTGGAACCTAAGCAGAAGATTAAGCATGCAGAAGAAATGTGCCATATGAATAATGGATTGATATGCAAAGGACTTGATTTTGGTGGATTGTCCATAGAGTTTTAGACAAAGATCTGAAGCAACCTATAAAAAAGTATCCATTGGATTGTTAGTGGTTTATTTGTGACCCTAGTTCAGTCATCAACAGATTGTTAGAAGGATGATAATAGGAGTAGTTCATATTTGTTCATAGATTTGACAAAAAAAATCAAATTATCGATGCACAAGAACAATGACTTTGAGAGGACTCAAACCATTGTTAAGTGGCAGATTTGAAGAGCCTTGGATGAAGACAATATTGTGGGCCCTAGATCAGTAAAAAGAATTTATTGTGGTTGGGCAGATTGATGGTAGTCCAAGTACAGTTGGAGGGCTGTTAGGTGACTGTCATAGAAGAGCCCTAACTCTTGTTCTTGTGAAGGACAACAAGATTGGTAGAAAGGCAGGTGTGTGCTCCTTAGATCACCTATAACTCACTCACACGTCCTATCACAATCTCTTAATTGTTCATTTCAATGCATTATTTTCACCTAGTGCTCCCTTGTGTGTCTCTAGGACTACCTAATGCTTCCTAGCATGTGTTGGCACACCATGGCACCTAGCACATCTTGGCCACATGCCACTCTGGCACACTAGCATGAATTAATGCTACCTAGCATACAATGTCACTCCCTCCTCAGAATACTTGGAACTCGCTGACACTCCATGTCACACACTCTTATTCATTCATTTCCATGCATTTTTACGTAATGCTCCCTTGTGTTTCCCTGGAACTAGCTAACACTCAACACACATTGGCACTTGGCACATCTTGGTATGCTTCCCTAGCACTCTAGAATGCCTTGGAAATATCTAACATATCTTTTCAGTCCCTCCTTAGAAAACTTGGAACTCCATATAATTCCCTATAACTCACTGGCACATATTGGCTCTTGGCACTTAAAAACTATTGGCATGTGTTTGGATGCCTTGGAATTCCTTGGCATGGTTAAAGATAAAATTTATTTGAGATCAATTATTCACAATTAAGAGAGAAGTAATAGAGGATGATTTGGCACTTAATACAAGCTAAAATATGGCCCTTGGCATGTATTGGCACTAGTGTTGGTATGCCTAGCATTCCCCTCTTGAAAAGGTAAGGTCTTGAATTACTAACCCTCATATGTGTTCATTTCTTTTCATTTCAACTTGGTATTCCCTTTTGTCACCTGAAACTCCTTGACACATGTTCGCATACCCTAACACATGGCACATTTCGTCATGCCTTAACACATGGCATGTCTTGGCATGCCTGGCATTTATTGACACTACCTGGCACGTATCAGCACACCCTGGAACTTGTTTAAATTCCATAGAATTCCCTAGCATGCCTTGTCACTCCCCCTTTGGCATGCTTGACACTCGCTGACACCCCCAACACACCCTCTTATTCATTCATTTTCACTCGATGATTTATGTTTGATGAGGTGCATGTCTAGAAATAGTTCCTTTAGGAGAATAAAAAAATGAATGCACCATTGGTAGAGGAAGATTGAGTTCAGTAACCTAAAGGAGTTGAGTTCATTGGTAGAGGAATATTGAGGAGTTGCATAATGGAGGCCAGGAGGACCTTCCAGATGTGTTCAAGACATGTGGATTGAAAGGGATATGTGTGTCCACCATCAAAAAGTGGGTTAAGTGTTGTCTTGTTCAAGGTAGATTGGTTGTCAAAGGAGTAACACCAAGCCCTAATTGTATTCCTTGTATCAGTGTGATTGTAAAGGGCCATGATCCCTGGTACGAGAGCTCTAGCCTATTCTATTATAGTTTGTAATTTAATGAAGAATGGTTTGAAAAATTTAAAATATTTCATCTGAACTAATTGATTCCCTCATGTTTGTAGATTTCTTTGTGCAAAGTAGATGTGTTGTGGCACATGAGTGTGTTTTCATCAAAGATTCTAAGACCAAACCCAGATTCTCATGTGTCGTGGAAATTCAACATATGCGTTGTTCACCTAAGAACTACATGTAACTCATCTTAGACTACTCATGTCCAATCTTAACTGGTCCCACTTAACAAGTTACCAAGACAAGGCTCATCACATCCAACTGTGGTCATAAAACAATTAAGCAACATGGTTTACATCTTGACATGCCATAACACCTGACATGTCTTAAATTCCTTGGCATTATGTGGCATGTGTTAGCATCCCCTACATTTCTTGACATGCTTTTACACTCTCTAACACAGCCTAGCACTTCTTGACTCACCTTGGTAGTTTAACATACCTTGGCATTTCATAGCATATAACCTTGTCAATCCCTCCTTAACACACCTAGAACTCATTGAAACTCCCTATCACCCACTCTTATTCATTTATTTGCATGCATTTTGATCTAGTGCTACCTTGTGTTTACCTGACACTCCCTAACACTCCCTAGCACACATTGGCACACCCTAACACTTGGAACATCGTGGCATGCCTCCCTAGCACTCTATCATTCCTTGGAACTACCTACCATACATTGTCTCTCTCTCCTTAGCACACTTATAGCTCATTGAAACTCCCAGTAAAAAACTCTTATTCATTCATTTCCATGCATTTTTAAATAGTGCTCCCTTGTCTTTCCATAAGATTCATTAACACTCCTTGGCACGTGTTGGTACACCCTAGCACCTAAGACATTTTGGCATGTCGCCCTAGCCTCTAGCATGCCTTAACACTTCCTAGCATACCTTGTCACTCCCTCCTTAGCACATGTGGAACTCACTGACACTTCCAATCACAAACTCTTATTTGTTAATTTCCATGCATTTTGATGTAGTGATCCCTTGTGTTTCCTTGCAACTCCTAGTTAACATTCCTTGCACGCATTGGCACATCCTGACCGCATGCCTCCCTAACACTCTAGCATTCGTTAGCATTGTTGCTAACACGTCTAAAATTATCTCTATTCTACTAGGGTCGGAATATATCTATTATAATAGAAGGACCAAGGGTCTTGTTTTATTACTACAAGCGTAGAACATGTCGAGATTAGGAAAATCTCAATTCTAAGCACAAATATGAATGTAAGCCAATATGATTGAGGTTATTGTAAGCTGAATTACGATACAAGCTAATAACAACCTGACTCTCCATGATGATGATCTAAGTTATATTTGATGAAAAATCAAGGAAGAAGCATAAATTTTAGAGTTTTTTTTTTGTCTACTCAAGGAAGAATAACATAGACCAAGCCTCATAAATCCAAAAAACATCTTACTTGATGGAGTTAACATAAGCACTAATATGAAATTTTGGAAAAGGTAACACATGAGATGTGGTATGTTGGGTCACCACTTTAGTGGGAGACACTTTGAATAGGAACCCCGTTTTGGGGGATTGTTGTGTCTCCCTTGTAGGTGCTTCCTCTCTATGCAATTTTGATGATTTTTCACCCGAGTTTCTTGCTAGTTCGGTTTTGTTAGTTGGAAATTAGTTGGAATGTTGTGAAGAGTCACAACCACATTTTTTCAATGGTGATGGAAATTGGTTGTGTGTGCAAAGAGTGTGACTCTATAATGAGCTAGAAGTTGGGTTCACCTCAAAATTGGTCATGGGTCAATTATAGGGTGGTCGATTGTTAGTTTTCTTGGTTTTCACACCTAGTAACACATGAGTATTATGTTGGATCAAGAACACCTTAGTGGGAGGAAATTTGAACGAAAACTTGTTTTGGGGATCGATGCGGCTCCCTCGTAGGGGCTTTGCCTTTGTATGGTTTCGAGGATGTTGGATCCATGGTGGATGGGTGGAATTGTTAGTTTGTGTGAAGGGTAATGCAGTATAAGATTAGTTTTTCAGACCCATTTGAATATTGACTAAGGGCCATTTGTAGGGTGATCAACTCCTATTTTGAATATACTAGGCCCAAGTCTCTTTGAATGGGGAACTTGATAGGGTGACTAACCTATCAAAGCAAGACCATGCAACACTGTCGATGAGTCAAGTTGTTTGGGAATGTAACCCTAATTGGGTGGTAAATTCAGTCCAAGGCTAAATATGGACAAGATACTGATAACGAACAAGTATTGTGAGGAAAAGATGAAAAGGACTTTGAAAAGAGAGTTATAGTGCTTGATTGTTGGCATTGGTATTGTATGTAGAATTTCAGTGCCAATTCTCTAGAATAACGTTATCTATAATGAGAATTTTCCTTGCTAAGAGGGTTCTGAGGCAAATTTAAAACACAACACATAAAGGGCCACTATTCAAAGCCCAATTTGCACCCCATGTTTGTTGCATTGGTTTCCATGTATTGAGGTTTCCCTAAAGAGATGTGAAACAAAAACCTGTTATATAAACTTGTAACCCTTGCATAATATAATTGCAGTAATCAATGTAGTCTATACAATGGGAAATTAATTAACTTTGTAAAGCACCCACCTAGTTTAGGTTGCATCTCCATTTTTGTATTCAATAAGGAGCTTCCTTTAGTAAGTACTTGAGCCCGCATTAACGTGGAAGGAAATATTCACAAGGCACCCTGTATTGCGCAAAATGGTCATATATAAAAAGAAGCATTACAAAATAAAATAAAAGACTACAAACCATTTTTGAAATTCATCTATTTTTCTCATCTTCAATCGAGAGAAGACAAATTCCTTCGAAATAATGTAGACATGACTCTAACATTGAGCATATCTATACCTCTACGAGGATCAGATGCCATACCTTTCAAGGTAGTTCTTCTAAGAACAAACTATGCTTTCCTAGATGATTCAACAGTGACCAAAATAGTAACGTAGCCCATAGTTAATTTCCTAATCCAATTAGAGTTGGAAAATAAAGGAAATACAAATTTTCATCTCATTGTTCAAGAAACGTTGAATGTTAATAGAGCTTTAAAAAAACACCACCAAAAATATAAAATATATTCATGAAATGGTCTCTGCACTTGTCTACATATTGAATTGCAACCATACACTGGCTTGACATCATTAAAACCTAGACTAAATTAAAATTATTGTGCTCGAAATGACATTTTTTTATTGTGGAGGAAATGCATTTATTTTTTCTTAAGTTCATTCTTTTTAAATATTTTTTTTGAAAGTAAAGTTCATCTTTAAATAACAAGTGGTCATTTCTTTCTTTCGTTTTCCAAGTTTGGGATGTAATAGGAACTGAACATTGAGGTCCTAGTGGGTCCCTTATTGAAGAAGTTGCTCTAGCTACAACAAAAATTGTAAGACATTGCTTTGAATATTTCAATGGTTATGGTGAGGACTTATGTATGAGGAAATTAATTGTTTTTGTAATCATGTAAGAAGTAGAAACAATATTTTCTATGCTTAAAATAATGAATGTCAAATGGTTATGGTTATTGTCTAGAAAAAGATAGTTTCCATAGCACTTTTTTCTAGATTGTTTCTTGTCACACAATTTGTCTAATCAAATCCACACGAAATCATAGAAACATACATTTTAACAACATCCCTTGCGCCAACAAGGAAAATTGTTAGTGTATTCCTTTTCCATCCACTACTAGGATGGATCTAGTTCATATCTCCATCTCCTAAAGAAATGATCAATGTAAGACTAGGGCATATTAATGTTTTTGTTGTACGAATGGAATATTGCGGGGGAAAATCACACAAAAGACCTGCGTTTCATCCCTACCAGGTACACCTTCAAATATTCTTTTCCCTCAAAGAAATGATTTATCTCAATTAGAACACACGATTTAAACTCATTGAAGATTCACTCAAGAACTATACTCTACCCAACAATGTCATCAATTGTTCTAATATCAAACTTAGTCTAGTACTTTTGTAATTGTAAGTTCTTTGGCTTACAACACCACCTTCATCCCAAATAAAATGTCAAGCTTAGCAATGGGAGCTTAATACCCGAATATGGCTAAATATACCATATCCTCCTCTATCCACTTAGATAATACTTGAGTAGTATTTAATTACTCCAATTGCCATAATGCCTTAGTCACAAATTCATCTATCCCGAGATAGAAATTATACATTAACATAAAAAAAAAAGTCCTAAAAGCAATATTTCTTTTCCATTTTTCCCAAGAGCCAACAAAATGACTTTTTTTCCTCAAGCACCTCTTCCCAATGCCACCTTCTACCTTTCCCAACGCATTTACAAGGATAACTTGCATCCTAAATAAGCTTAGGAGAAATTTAGGGTCATGGTTAAAAACAATCAAGTCGCTTGAAGAAATTTTGTAGGTTAAACCGAACACCCTCGGTAATTGAACCCTAATTTAACTCATTTACCATATTTGAAAGATTTTAGACGATTATTTCCCATTATTGAGTGTTGGATTTATCATAGACTCAAGGTTAATGGAATGCTTCTAAATATGGCCTATTGTTGTCTAATGTCCTATTATATTCCACCTAATAGGGGCCAGAAGGTCTCACTTGAGACACATATAATAATTCCCAATAAGTAACGTGCAAAATGTTAAATATTTGAGTGGGGATCACATTCATTATGATATTATTAGCATCCATTTAAACCACTATAACAAACATCATTATGAATAAAAACTAACATAGATCACCCAAATATAGTACAATTACAAACACATAGGTAGAATAGTAATCCATTATACTAATAACATGCATAGTATTACCTAACTCTAATGTAGAGTGAACACCAAAAACTAATAACAAATGCAACCCCATTACAACTTCTCCCTAATATTGAATATATTTATGTATGTTATAGACCTTGCATATATAGGAAACTAGAGTGACCTCAAAAACTCAAAATTATAATAGAGAATTTACCAACTATAAGCCACTCACCACACAAAATGACTACAAAAAGTCTATTTCTTTAGAGAGATATGCAAATTATCTAGAAAACTAGGTGCAAAAAACATATGCGCTGACTCTTTAACCTTATATACTCAACCTTTTACATATTTACTTCTATAATTTCATATTTTTTTTTAAATTGAATTTTTCTCCATACTAAAACTTTGTAAAAAATGATCCTGCCTTCCTACTCACCCCTAAGTTGGATTCTATCCTTCATATATGTCTTCTTTGTGACCCCAAAAAAAAAAAAAAAACACGCATTCCATATCAAAATATCAAAAAATTTCAAATATCCAATTTTTTCATTTCCCTTTTATTGGAGAGTCAAAATATAAAAAAAAAAATTCAAATATCATTTTTTTTCATTTCCCACTGCTTTGTCCAGGGAAAGAGGAGGAGGGCTACCTCAATTGCGGTGATTTCTTT
Organism: Pinus albicaulis; assembly: GCA_034641835.2. Taxonomy (NCBI): domain Eukaryota; kingdom Viridiplantae; phylum Streptophyta; class Pinopsida; order Pinales; family Pinaceae; genus Pinus; species Pinus albicaulis. The sequence continues at coordinate 756,251,260 of CM076571.1, read as the reverse complement.
CATCAGAACGAATCTGAACAATATTCCCCAGCCTGGGGGCACTGGCCCATCCGTAAATCCTCCATCTCTCTTCGCAACTTGATAATACTTCTGGACAAGCGCTTGAATTGCCGTAATCAAGGTTATCCACTCGCTCACCAGAGGCCAAAGATTTGATCGAGGGTCTCCCAAGAAGTTCAAGGAAGGCGCCGGTAACGAAGAGGCTGAGGTATAATTCTTTTCAAGGTTCAGTCTGCTGACAGAAATTCCTTTTCACTCTTAAACC